>JACJUM010000202.1:1301052-1364125 GCA_020976665.1 Heortia vitessoides
TTTACTATGAGGCACCATTATGTCTCTACCTAGTGGTGACTTCACTAGAAGGCACTATAATATCTACCTAGTGGCGACTTCACGACTCATAACTTACTAGTCTCGGCCTTTTTCTGTCAACCCTACGCCACACAAAGGCCCCATCAGCGCGGGTCCGCGGCGTACACGCGGTGAGGCCTCCATTAAGGTAATGCCTGTCCTATCGCGCGTCACCGCCATGCGACACTGACGAGCAGCCCAGGCGTTTTGGCTACAATACTACAGAGGACAAAATTGAGAAACATTTATCTTATATTCCTTCCACGCTTTTTCTGGGGGTCAATGTCCTAGTTAGAACATCGTATAACTTGTTTATTTATTGGAGAAAATGATTTATTTGTATATATAAATCGGAGTGGCTTAGATTTATTACCAGTTACCTTATTGGAAAATATGTATTGTCATACATAGAGTAGAGTTACAATAGAGTTGTACAAGCATATTTTATGTGGTATTGTTGGTAGGCTTAAAATCAGCTAACAAATTTGTTTGTTTGACCGCGTAAAACTCTGGAACTACTTATAAGACCTGAAAAATGCAATTAAAAATTTTGAATGAAAAGCCTTATAAAGTATAAGAATATATTTCCAAATAAATAATTAAATAAATAAATGCCTACAACATCTTATACATTGACCTTATTTCGTGACAAGACGCTTAAAACACTTGTGTTAAGGACTTTATATGACAGAGGAATCGCAAATATACTATTTAAATACATTTATTAGGGTGTTAAATATATATACAGAACAAATACATGTATACATCATATAAATATTTGTTCTGGGTGGCGTTAGACTACCATTAGCTAAATATAATCACAGCTAAATACGCTTTTACGGGCCCGGCAACTTTAGTGGAAATTAGAAAACTAAAAAAAAATAGTTCACTTAAACTATATATTATTATGCCGTGAGGTTCCGCTGAGGAGAGTAGTACCTCCCTCTGTACCAGGTGTCGTAAGAGACGACTAAGGTACCAGAACCGACACATATCGGTATATCCATTTGAGACAGTGTAGCTCAAATGAACAGGGTGGGGATGGGCAGCTGCATTTCTATCGCGAAAGTTGCACTGCGATGGTCGACACGCTTACCCACCGCGGTAATTATGGGCGAAATTCCCCCTTTCTTGGGGAGTCTTATGTACTTCAGTGGGCTTTCAATGACTGTAATGATAATAATAATAATATACATCGACTACCAAAAATTCAATTGGCGTAAGAAGGTTATATAAGCAAACATTTTTGTATTTCTATATTTCTGCTTTTGTTCAATTATTTTAAGTAAAAGAGGATGCTATAACAATAAATTTTGTTAAACACAGCTTAAACATTTTAAAAAAAAATAGTTATGTTCTTCCTGTAAACCTGCACATTGTCCCTTACGATATTTAATTATCAATATTAATTGGAAATGGAATATCTCTTATAATTATTAATTGGAAATGGAATATCTCTTTTTAGGAGGTTATTTCCTCTTGCATTCCACATTTCGGAACCTAAAGAACATGTACTGCCTGGACCTGATGAGTATTCATTGGGACATTTGGAGTCTAGAGAAAAAGCATTGACACTGAAACATTGAAAACAGTTAAGTTTCTGTTGAGTAGAATTTGCTTATCTTACACAAACTTGTATTATACAACATAAATTGGCCAAAATTACCTTTCATTAGCATTATCATACAACAATACACCAGCAATGTTGTCTGGTTGACCAATAAGTATCTCAATCACATTATGAAACTTAGCTGTATTTATAAAAGCCACATATGGTCCAGCTGTGGCGTTCTGGGTCAACCAATAAGCATCACTCACTTCCTGAATCATTTGTACTACACCAACTGCACCATTGATTGGAGCTGAAATTAATTAGATAAAAAATTTGTTATAAGTTATATTAAACTGAGCAAAGCCAATTAAGAACTTACAGCTTGGTAGCTACTATTTGGTGGAGAACCATAATTTTAGTAGATATAAGACATTAACTAATAAACTGTAAGTGTAATTAAATATATGCATTATTATCATCATCAGTAAATAACTTACAAGAACATCCTGCTTGATGTGTACCATTCAGTCTTCTAAATTGTAGAATATATTTGCTCACGAAGTCTTTCTGAAGACGACGCTGCAATATATTACAATATTTTTAAATCCATATTTCACAAAATTATATATATATATATATATATATGATGCAGAGTTTGTATAGCATATTTTGTACTGCGTATCCAGCGGAGCGGAACACACAAAGAGCCTATAGGATACTAAAAAGAGGCTCAGATAGGAGATTGGCTCTTTTCTAATATTTGCTTTATAAAGCGGTCTGCCCCAGGGCACTACTTTTGGTCCCACTGTATTATGTTTATACTATTACTCCGTAGTCTCAATATACCTTCTGTTGAGACAATATTTGGTTTGGTTCTAGCGAGATTTTTTAGGAAAACTATAATACCTACGCCCATTAATATGATATTTAATAATAATGTCAACTTTATTTATTTAGAACAATACAGTTTGCATAAAATGTACAATTCTAATCTATCTCAAAGCACTTGTGTTGCAGATGTCAGACAATAGATGAATTACAAAACGAATACTTAAATATATAACGTATATGATATATATATATATATATATATATATATATATACCGCTACCTATCGTCTCCGGTACCTTAGTCACCTCTTACTACTCTTGATACAGAGGGAGGTACTATGGTGTCGGTATCTCACGGCTTCATTATTATACTATAATTGCTATACTATAAAATTTTACAGTCAATGTCAAAATATAAAACACTTAGATTTATTAAAACATAAGTGATCACATTAATGTATCCAAGGTCAGTCGGTCTGGTCCTATTTTGACCAGAACACCAGAGCCTATCAAATTACTTGTATACACAATAATATTATACATAGGCAATAATATAATTCTATGTAATTAAAGACAATTAAAGTTATTCCAATAGCAAATTACAGAATTTAAAATAAAACATCGGAAATTAAATAAATACGAATGGTCGTAATTCAATTAAAATTAATAAAATATTCTGAGTTCCAAATTGATTAAAATGTTCGATATTAGGAAACTTTTGACTCTCAATAAAACTAAAGATAAGGTAAACTCAATCTCAGAGTATACATATATTAATGGAACTAAGTTTGCAAGCACTTAATCGTCAATAATTAAAAATAAAAACTATATATTATATTATTCCAAATAGATATCAATGTTTGTTTAAATAAGTTCAAGAAATGTCAAATAATTTTATTGCTAAGGCTTATTACTGCTTGAAAAATTACATTTACTATTAATATAACGGTTGTTAGCGCCGATGCCGGCATGGGGGAATAATACCATTATCTATATATAGGGGCATTAGGTGCTATTGAAACTCATATCACCTTTAGTTATTCTTAGAGGTTCTCTACTGGTGGCTTGCGTAATAAACCTGCTATAACTTAAGTCCCATCTGATGCCGGCAAACTAGTATTTAACCAGAAAACTCAATGACTTATTTGTTTATATAACTTTAAAACTATTGGTTGTCATGGTCAACGGTTATTGTAATTACCAAGTTTATACTCATATATACTAGACTTTTTTTGTTTTTTTTTTCAATAATTTCAAAATTTTATTGAATAGGCCTATTTATTTAATTAAGAATTGTTACAAATATCAACATATATTTGTCCCGGGTAACGCATCGGATCAGTTTTGATGGATTAATACTGCTTTACTCACTAAAACATTTGTTTTCCATCCAAAGAAATCGACGCGGTCACTAGGCAATAACCCAACGTACTATATTTTACATAGTACCTATGAATTCCTATGATACGTACGCTAAAGTATGTTTATTGACCAGATTGAGGAAAATAGGTGAAAATGAGGCACCGATGCAGACAACCTTTGATGAGGTCTACCTCATATAAAATTTATAAAGTATGATTAGGTATTATTATTATAATAATGCAACAAGAACTGAAATGATTTCACGATGAAAATTATGGTCGTTGAAGTAGATTTGTGTAAGTGGTTGCATAATGACGACATTCTATCGGTTTGTCTTCTACATTTTATTTACAACTAGCTGTGCCCGCGACTTCGTTCACGTGGAATAGTTTTTTTTGGTACCATACCTCTTTGCCTTAACTTATATAAACTTTGAATGTCATATGTATTTATATCCAATCAATGCCCTGAAAATTCAGTTTTAAGTTTCTAGGTCTGAAAATAACGATACTTCCATACAAATTTTCATCCCCCTTCCAACCCTTTACAACCCTTATTTCGAATATAAAAATAACCTATGGCCTTTCTCAGGATCTAAAGATTGTCTGTGGCAAATTTTATCTAAATCGGCTGAGAGGTTTAAGCGTAAGAGTGTAACAGACAGAGTTACTACGCATTTATATCATTAAGAATTTGACTCGATACACTATTGATATATAAATATAACAAGTTCACAAAGCAAAGTGCCCTTTATAAAGGCGAAAGCTATATAACAAGTTGGGAACAAGGTAATTTCGGCATGACGGTGTCGCACGGTCTCGCACGCTGACTGATGGATGCTCTCCATTAGACCTGACGAGAGTTTAAGCGGGCTCCAGACACGCTTGGGCTAAGAGCACACGCCAAACTCAATTTTACGTATCAAACTTTTTTGTTAACTCACACATTTTTATTTCGTTATTTATTTTTAAGCTGTAATTAATAATGCTTTTATGGCCAACTGTTTGTGCAATTGGCTAGTAAAAATAATAATAATAACACGATATTTAATTCATTAACCTGACTCTATATCAGACAACAGAGGAATCAAAAATATAATATGTACCAAGGGTCGTGGGATGGATATCCAACCAGGACAAATATTTATATAATGATATTTGTATTTGTTCTGTGTCTGGGTTTTTAAATATGTATTTAACTTTTTTATTTGTAATTTTATCTATTGTCTGATGTCCGTAACACAACTGGTTTAAGCGACTTACCACGGAGTCAGGTCAATGTATGAGAAGTGTGAAAAATAAAATGAAGCAGACATGTACAAGATATGGTAGGTTTACAACTCCTTTAAATATTTTAATACATTAACGCATTCACTACTCATAAAAAACGACAATTAACAGCTTTAAGACGCGGTTTATTTAACATTTTTACATTTTTTGTTGTCACAACATCTTTTATCAATCTTGAGAACGGCTGTCGCAAAGTAACTGTAACGTCGAACAAAATATATAAAAATCTAAATAAACGTTTAAAAGCCGTTAAGAGGGCAGTTTTATTGACTTCTGAAAATTAAAAGCCCGCCATCAACACAGCCCGCTTGCATTTGTAGTTTGCTGTTTTTGATAGATTTACCACCATCTTTTGCTTCAGGTACTCCAGTCACCTCCTAATATATAAAGAGGTATTACTACTGTTCTCCACTGTTACCACAAGGCAAAGATTAGGATTACTTACACATACAACCAGAGTCGTTAATCTATTTATTTCTTTGTACATAAACAAGTATTATGCTCGGAGTAACAGTAAAATATTTAGATTAAGTTTGCGAGTGTACCCTGCTCCTAATATCTCCGTGTATATGAGGGTTTTCTTGTCAGGAAAGTACGAGCTACTACGTTATTATTTTTGCTAAAATCTTACAAAGGCTATTTACTTTAAATGGAACTCCTTATCGATTTTCCTTTGTTACAAATTCCCCAGGGAAGTGATTGTGTATTACCTAGAATGAAGACGGAAAGCATTAAAAAAGGATTTCTTAAAAAACACAAAGAGAAACAAAGTCCAAACAATATATCTGTTTTCTGTTTTTATATCTATAATAAAACCCTGACCGTGTAATACCGGCAGAGTAGAATATTACCTCACTTGTACCATGTATCGTAAGAGGTACCGGAAGTACCAAATGGCGGTATTCGAAACAGTGTTTTATAAATGCTCAGGACGGGAATGGACAGCAGCGGCTACGTCGCGAACGCTATGCTCCGTAATTGCCAACACGCTCTCCAAGAACACCAAATTCCTCGTTTCTAGGGGAAGTCTATATTCAGTTTTCAACAGCTTTTAAACTCTTTATATTTTGTATTTAACTTTACTACCCCACAAACGTTATCCTGTCTAAACTATATACCTGTGTTTATCATAAAAAAATATTGCAAGTATAAATTTAAATAACAACTATTGCATCTGTCAATATTAAAATCGGTTGAGTAGTAAAAAAGTTCATTCCGGACAAACAAAATATCTCTTAATGTTCTAATAATAATAATATTTTTTTATTTGCCATAATCAATGGTATGCAAAGTTCTTAAGTTCAATTATATGCACATATTTAGCAAATACTATTTGCATGCAAACTAAAAACGTAACAAGGCAATTCAAGATTTTACATTGAAATAATGATCAAAATAGAAAATATAAAAATAAATGAAATTATTAATAATTAAACAATTATACAGTTATTCTGAAAATCAATTTCACTATATATACATATAAAAAGACAAGCTGACAGGAAGATATCACTAACGCGTTGCCACCTTGTGACTGGAATATACTATGCCGCATACTTTTACTACTTCTCTTGTCCTTCAGACCGGAACACAGCAATGCTAACACTACCATTTGGTAGTACAAATACGTGAGAGTGAGGTACCAATGCAGACGATTTTTCTACCTCATATAAATTTTGCACAGGGTACCTTTCATAATGTAGGGGCGCACTGAAAAAGGATTTTTTAAAACCCACCCAGTAGAGAGGTAAAACGGGTTGCAAAGTTAGTAGGAAACTTTGCCTTTTTTGAAGTTATATTATAAATTCAGTGTAATTGTTCTTTATTGAAAGTCATGAATCATGCGTAAAATATTTTTTCAAAGATCACTTCTTATGGGGGTAAAGGGGGTATTCAAAGTTAGTATAAAAGTTCTACAACTCTACGCAGGCGAAACCGCGAGGCGCTATAAGTTTTTATATATAAAATATTATATATATATTATATAGAAGATACCGAAGTTTTGATTACCTCACGGCAATCGTTCTCAAGAGAGACAAAATGTAGAAGTACGAAATTTCGCGACTATAGATGTTTCTTTGCCTGTATCAACAAACAATGCAAAAAAACATATAGCCTACAATACTCGTATAAGCGACGTATCTTCCTTAATAACATAACGCTCAATGGCGCAGGTAGTGAACGTATATATCTTGTGCGCCAAAGGTCGTGGGTTCGAACATTCCCAGGACAAATATTTATATGATGGTATTTGTGTTTGTACTGTGTTTGGGTGTTGAAAATACGAATTAAGCATTATATTTGTGATTTCTCTGTTTTCCGATGTCCGTAATACAAGTGCTTTACTAAGCGATTTATCACAGAGTCAGGTCAATTTATGATATGTGTAAATTTATTTATTTTATATTAATTTATTCAATTGCCTCCACATCTCCGTGTAGGCAAATGTAACGGAGACTTATCACTCCGGTCTCTACGTTACGCGGACCACTCACTCAGAGGCTTGGAGTTTTTCCACGTTTTCATAGCTCTAAGACATGTGCGGAAGCGGATTTGTAATAAAGTCATAAAAATAACAAGGTTTACATGGATGTTTCTTAGTTAATAACAATGGAAATTCTATATTCCATACCTAAACTCTCTTCGTGGTCCTAGATGTTCGTTTCTGGAGTGCGCTCCTTCTTGCAGTGAGATCTGTTCGGTCTCTTTCTATATATAAGAAAGTTTTAAGGAGTTTAAAGGAGTATTTATTTATTTATTTTCTGTTACTCTGGTTTTCCTTCTTATCATTTTTGTATTATATAATGCAACGATATTCTCTATGCAGAGGACATCGTTACAGAAGAAGGTATATTTACGTATATATGTGTATATCTATATATGTTCACACGTAAATGTATATATGTGCGTGTTTATTTTATGTTAAGTATACTTCAAACTACCACCAGCTTCGACATTATCTCCATCCAAAGACGCCGCCTCTAGTACTATCGAAAGAACCGTCTACTCTTGATTAACTTTCTTAAGTAACAGAGCTGGCACATAGTAGTATGTTCCACCTGAAACAACGTAGCCCAAATAAGTTTATATGAGTTAGAACTCATACAAAATATCGTCTGCGTTGGTACCTCCCTCTCACCTATTTCTATCGCCTAATAGCAGTGTTCATTGCTGTGTTTCAGTGTGAAGGGTGAAAAAGGCAAAGCAATTACTGGGTAATGTGACAAAATATCTTCAAGGCACAAGGTTGACAATACTTGTAGTATTCTTGTGATATTACTAGCGTATTTAGTCTTCATTGGGCGTATCCAACGTAAAGCTGCTCGAATTGTCGACTTAACCCACCGGCATTACGCAAAGGTGTTGCATATCTCTGTGTATTTTACTGCCTTGATCGTGGTGAATGTTCCGTGGATTTGTTCAATTTTTTTCCTTCATCTGAGATTTTACGCCGTACCACCCGCAATCGACTGTCATACAATTCCCCTCACCAATTGCAACCACCTCGATGGTTGGCGGTCAGCCACTGTGCGTTTTCAGCACAATTTTCTCCCCTGAACCTCTGATCTACGGAATAAACTCACCGTGTCAGTATTACCTGACCGTTACGACTAAGGGATCTTCAAGAGCAAAAATCAAAATCTATTCTTCTCTAAATGGCTAGCAACTCGCCTGTGATTTTTAGTGTTGCATATGTCCATGAGTGACGTTGGATTTACCATCAGGTAACTTGTAGGTTCATTGACCCCTATATCATAGAAAAAAGTAATGACGCTTACTATAACGCGGACAGTACGCCTATTTGTCGACTTAGTCAAATAAAAAAGGACTTTATATGGAAAAATAAGCTATAACTTATATCATACTTACCTCTGCTGAAGTAATGCAAGTAAAGTAAGAAGTAATTAAATAATTACGCTTATATCTAATGGCTTAGAAGCTCATTCCGTGTACCAGCAGGCAGGCCAATTTGTAAAGGTTTCCCGTTGCCACCCTTGAGGCCGGCATTGAAAAGTGCGCTCTGCTCGTTGAATTTAAATGGGCCATCTTGACTGCAGATACATGACCTACGCATCGCAACTTGATAACCATTAAATTTTCACACGAGCTCTCGAACGTTGGAGTGACGAGTTGGCATTTTTTGTTTTATTTTAAGATAGCATATATATCTGAAATGGATTTGTAGCAGTTCGTAATCCTATTGTACTCTTAATAAATAAACAACAGGAATATTTATGTATTAATACGAATGGAGCAAATGGATGAACGCGATAATTGACGGGCCCGATGGTGCAGATGGTAGTGATCGTATCTTGTGCGTCAAGGGTCGTGGGTTCCAAATCCGCCAAAATCCCCTTATCTTGGAGAGGCCTACATCCAGCAGTAGGCTTTCAATGGCTAGTCTGGTGATGTCTGGATTATCAAATAATAATAATAATTATTATTATTTAACCAGTAGAACGTGTAATGTCTATTTTGTAAACCGTAATGCATATCTAGTGCATTTTTCATGAAAAATAGCTGCTTCTTCTGCACATTTTTTTTTGTTTGCCGGTGTCAATTAGATAAATTCCCACAACATCTCATTCGTTGACCTGACCCCGAGGCCAGTCGCTTAAAGCACTTGAGTTACGGACACCAGACAACAGAAGAATCTCAAGTAAACTACTTAAATACATATATTTAACACCCAGACATAAAACAAACACAAATATCTTTATATAAATATTTGCTCTGGGTGGGAAACGATCCTTGACGCACAAGATACGCTCACTACCATCTGCACCATCGGGCCCGTCAATTATCACGTTCATCCATTTGCTTCATTTATATTAATATATAGATATTCCTGTTGGTTATTCGTTCCAGAGCAGAAATGGGCAGCAGCATTCCAACACGCTCGTCAAGCGTGATAATTATGTGCCAATTTCCCCCTTTTTGGTAAGGCCTATGGTCAGCAACGATGATAATGATCTTATTTTTGAATGGACAGATGGTTGAAAGTAAATAGTAAATAATGCCACTATATATCTAATAAGGAAATATGTGTATTGTAATTCTATATTCAAAAAGTAAAAAAAATAAACCTAGGCTAGAGTCCCGGAGTGTTGTAAAGCGCATCAGATAAGTCAAATTGAGAAGTAACAGTGATTGCGTAGTTGTTCAAGCCGTTGCCCGTCGTAGGTATTATAGCCGGCCAGGGTCGACTGTCGGCCCCCGTCCGCCAGTAACAAGGGTCGTCCCTGCTCCCGGCGGCGTTGATCGCTCTTTAGCTGATTGCTAGTTATTCATTAGAGACGTTTCTATCCCAGCGTTACATACGGATGAACGATAATTTGACGTAGGTAACTTACTTGGGCCCTTGGAAACGATTGAGTTAAGTAGGTAACATTTATCATTATACTCGTAGATGCCATTTTTTATTTTATAACTAGCGACCGCCCCGGCGTTGCACGGGTGCAATAAAGATAAAAATAGTTATTGTGGGTTATCTCTGAGTGATTTGTGCCATTGCAGATTTTTGTAAAAATTCTTATGATATACAATTTCGTCGAGTTTTGTTTTATCAAATAAATGTGTTGCGGTTACATTTGTAAAGCTCATTGATAAAATCAGTGATATCAATTAAAATTTAGATTGGTCGACAAACGTTGGTCTGTAAAATAATATTATATTAAATTTCATAGAAATTGAAAGACCTAATTTAAACCCCTATTTTGCATCCTTAAGGGGTAAATTTCATGAAACACGTATTAAATGAAATATATTTAAAAGCAAGCATCATAAGTTTTATCCCGATCCCCAACCAGCACTAACAATTAAATAATACATTTACACCACATCCCGTACATTGACCTGACTCCGTGATAAGTCGCTTGTAGCAGACAACCTACAGACATCAGACAACAGACGAACCACAAATTTAATACATATATTCAACACCCAAACACAGAACAAACACAAATATCATTATATAAATGTTTGTCCTGGGTGGGGAACCCACGGCCTTTGACGCTCAAGATAGGATTACCATCAACTGCGCCATCAGGCTATTTAAATGATAATTATATATGCATTATGTCTATGTATTAAATATGTTATTATTTATTATATATGTGTTGTTGTGATGTTCGTAACACGTGCATTTTAAGCGACATACTTGGAGTCAGGTCAATGTAAGAGATGTTTTAATCTATTTATAAGAAGAGATAATTTATTTATTATGCTTTTTAAGCACTTCATTAAATTCTCAATTATGTTCCAACTGTGTATAGTAAGCACTAAATCAACCTACCCAAATCTGTAAATTTTTTACAGCCAATTTTGAACTTAATGGTTTGCTTTTATAGATTAATATTAATTGTGAAATTTTGACAGATTTGTGCAGGTTGATTTATTGCTGTGTGTACATCTAAAATAAAATTACTATAAAAAAGTAAGTTTTAATTGATTATCTGTGTTTTCTATTTAATTAAAAATAACTAGTCGACAGATAGCAGTGAGGGGATGGGAAGCAGCATCCCTGACTGACTGACTGACCTATAGATCAAAAGTCAAACCCACTTCCATGACCAATAAAGCTGAAATTTGGCTTAAAGGCAAAAATCTGAAAAGTTTGAATTTATATAATAATTTTTTATTGTTATCTAGCGCCTTTCAAATTATAATAGCAACAAAAACTTTTTTTTTTTGATTGATTCCGTTGTCTCCCCGCTTTGTTTATAAGGTTATAATCTGATAACGTGACTAAGATATTTATAACTGTTGATTTGTTAAGAATTATTAAGCTTACTCAGTAAATCGCATAACACGGAAAAATCTATTATACCCCGTAAACGTAGAAAAATACAGTAGTTTGACAAAGACCATTTCATATTGAGTTATTACCTTACCATTATTTTTGTACAAAAAGTAATGATATCCCATCAAAAACATAAATGTGAAAAAGGGGCCAAGTTCAAATGCATGGTTTTTGCTTTTCCGACAAAAGAATTGATATCTAAGTGGGTCCCAAGTTCTGCAGATAATCTTAAAATTTATTAATAAAAAAAAATATGAAATAAAATTTAAAATACTGAAACTCTAGATTTAACTTGGCTAGTTTTCATCTACTTGTTAAACATATCTTATAATTGCCTAATCAACTTTTCTTCTGTATTTAAATTTGACCCCCTTTTTCACACTTTGTTTTTGTTTGGTTAACATGATTTATATTTTGCTTGCGTGTAACAAAATGTATATTTTAAACCAAATTAAACAGCTACAGTGGAAACGAATCCAGCGCCGAAATTAAAGGAAACCTTCCACCGTTTCATTAGGGCCGACCGACTGTTGAAAACTTATCCAATAAAAATATTACAGGTTGCACATTTCGGAGCCGATGGAGTTACTGGACCCGCTCGGAATTTGCAAAGTTTTAATTAAAATCCGTCTTTGTACTTGTTGGATTTAATATTTCTGCAATTATAAGAAAACTCTGACGGATGTGTTTCAATTTGTAGGAAATTTATTTTGATGTATTCTAATACGCTATGATTAGACTAATTCAATGCGAAAGAATATATAAACGAAAGATGCGGCTTCACTTGCGCTCACTAATTTTGTACCTACCTTTTACCCCCTTTAGGGACGATTTTGAAAAAATATTTTACACGTGTTTCATGACTTTCAATAAAGGGACCTTTATACTGAATTTCATGTAAATAACTTTAAAAACAGCCAAATTTCATACTAACGTTGCACTGTTTTACCACTTTATCCTTTTACTCGATGTATTAAAAAAAATCTGTGGGCTATACGCGGTTTATTTTACATCAAATTTTTTACGACGTTTTTTGCGCATATATTTAGAGCCGTTTACGTTACGTGGTTAAGATGCAAACGAGAAACCCAAACAAATAGAAAGAAAGAAAACATTTATAGATGGTGTATCCATCTGAAACAGAAATCAATTGCACTAGGCGAGGGTGGGCAACAGCCTGCTCAGGGGAACAATAATGGGTATCCCACCTTTTTATGTTGGGCAATAGTGGACGTTCTAAGGCTGCTATGATGAACTATAAATAGCATTTCAAACGTATATAATAATTATACCAATATAATGATCTCCTATTTATCTAAAATCCACAAGTACAAGGCATGTAGGTTCATTAGACGGGTCTGGCTCCCTCTGGCGGCAGGTGTCGTTCCCTAATTTCGCGTGTTCCAAAAAGTATAATTTACTTTGCTCCAGTCTTAATTGCGGACTTAAATTAGTTCTAAGGAATATCACCTTCACTGTGACCTTGAGGTAGGCTTCTGCGAAATGTGTATCTAGAAAATATGAGGTCGGCTTCTGCTAACTAGACATGTATTTTATAAAATAATAAGGTTTGCTGCATTTTTCTTTCGTTGAAGGCATTCAGGTTGAACAATAATATGTTCACAGAGCTTATTATATATTGATCCGGCTGCAAGGTAAGCGCTTGTGTTAAGGACATCAGAAAACAGAGAAATCACAAATATAATACGTAAATACATATTTTTAGTATTAGTATGGTAACGGCAAAGAAAAATAGTGCCACCCCATGTCCCAGGTGCCGTAAAAAGTGACTGACGAACCGGAACCGACAGATGGTGGTATATCCTTTAGTAATAAAGAAGCTAAAATGCACCAGGGTGAGGCTGGGCAGCAGCATTGTGAAACTACGCTATGTGATTGCCACCACCCTTGCCCAGCGCAGCATTTCCAGCAGTGGATGTTTTTAAGGCTACCATGATGATGATGATGATAACATAGGTATTTTAACCCCCAAACACAACACAATATAAGTTATTTATCATATAAATATTTGTCCTGGGTGGGTATCGAATCTTAACCACACAATATAGGATCACCACCGAAACCGACATCATCGGGCCCGTGAGTTATGAAAAGACACTTGAATAAAGGAATTGTTAAAGGGCTTCAATTTAGTGCTTCTTCCTATTTCAGACTATGCAGATGTCAGCTTAAACGAGTTTATATTTCTTGCGAAAATTTCATTTTCAGTCTATGCAAATTTTACCACGTGCCAGAATTCAGAAATAAATCCACTGGAAGTCCATTATGAGACTTAGGCTTCTCTGTGAAAAGGGGATTTTGTTGTAATACCATCCCAAATATTGACCTGGCTCCAATATGGCGCTTTATATTAAACATCAGAGGAAATGACAAATATAATTTTTTAACAGGTATTTATCTATTGGAAACGAACCCGCGACATAAAAGACCAGGTCGACAAACAAGCATAAACAAAACAACGATAGTAAACGTCAGTGAGCCTATAAACGCTTGTAATATCACAAGAATATCAGTAACTTGTTGTTAACCTTGTGACTTAAGGATATTATGCCAAAAGTGGCTGAGGAGTGAAGAGTGAGAAAAGCAGTGAGTTTACTGGATAATGATCCAGTAAACTCACTGCTTTTCCCACTCTTTAGACTGCAACACAGCAATACGAACACTGCTATTCGGCGGTATAAATAAATTAAAGTGAGGTACCAACGCAAACGACTTTTTGTATGAGGTCTACGTTGGGCCTATAAAAACACTGTTTTTATACCAAACTCAACGGTAACAAGCTTGCAAGATGTCATGTAAAGAAACTATTTAGGTATTCTTGTAGCAGACATGCCAAAAACTACCTCGCACTATTATCACAAGTTATCGCTATCTTTTAATTGTTCTGATCGATAAAGAAGTAGAAGTAGAAGCCGTGGAATAGCGGCAAAGTTGAATAGTACCTCCAACTATAACAGATATCTTAAGAAACAAATGAGGTACCGTAGCCGACATATTACTGTAGGTATATCCATAGAAATAGCATATCTCAAACACACAGAGCGGAGATGGGCAATGGGGCAGCCACCACACTTGGCCAGTTCATCAAATTTCTCCTTTTTAGGGAGGCCTATACAATTTTAAGGGTTATAATAATGATGATGTAAGAAGTATAGTGATCGACAAAAAATTAGAAATCTTAATTTGTTGGTAGTAATATTTAGAACACAGAAAATAACATACTTCATACACTTAATAAAATCTTATAAATTGAGCAGATCGAATTGCTGTCTTGAATTCATAATTTACAAGATTGTGGAATACTTAGTGTAACCTTTTGAGATATTTCCCGTGTTAAGTCCACATGAAGGTTGTAATGTCTGAATAAAGAAGCTTAGGCCAATTAACGCGACCTCCTTCGGAGGGTAAAACATCGATATGGAATTCATGCTAAGATTGTCATACTCCATGCCTCGATAGACTTATATACTGTATATACAAAGCTAATACAAAGTGTACTCATTTGCAAATATACAATCAAAAATAGGCAGAAACGTATGTTTTTTTAATTGCTGGAACGAGTAAAAACGCGGACATTTTGCAAAGGTAAGAAGTAGAAGTATTCCTAGGTAATGTGAAAGCTTAGTGACGCGTTAGTGTTATTTCTTAGCCAGCTTATGAAATAAACTAAATCAGCCTTGATAAGAAGATTCTTTTGTTATCAAGGAGGATATCTATACAATAAAATCTATAAAATTCTGTCAATAGTTTAAAAAAGCAGCAAAGAGCTGAAAAAGGACGTTTCTATATGGCTGAATAGTTTAAATTACGATGAAACTGAAAAAGTTGTTAAAACATAATGTACAGAAATACTACAATAACATAAATAACTAAGTGAGAGTATATTATTATAATTAATAATAAATGTAGATTATTTCTATTATATTTCTATTAGTATCAATATTAACTAACTTTAATGAATACATATACTTACGCACACACACAAAAACACAGACACATACACTCACACACACCCACACACAATAACACAAACACACTCACAATACCATAAAGATTCCCAATAACAAAACATTCCCAATTTCTTAATTTTATAAGAAGTAATACGTACACTAATATAAAGTATATACTGTTGTACCGGTAGGGAGGCCTGGTGATTTGAAAATTACAAGCTTGTAAACTAAGTTTAGTTTCAGACTCCAGTCTCCACCGCACTTGATGCTTGACTTAAGTATATCCAATATATAACTCCAATATATATAAGTTATTGTAAATTAGTTCTTAAGTGTGAAAGAGAAAAATAAATATTATTATTATTATTTCTATCACAACATAAATCAATATATGGCACCGTTTTGTTTACCATGCGAAATATATCATACTAAAAATATACTTAATAACAATAAGCCGTATGGTACCGGCAGAGTAGAATAGTACCTCCCCTTGTATCAGGTACCGTATCAGGTGTCGTGAAATATGTATCTATAAAATAAGAGGTAGGCTTCAGATAACTAGATATGTATTTATAAAATAACAATTGCTACATTGTTCTTTCGTTTAAGTCATTTAGTCTTGACAATAATATATTTACATAGCATCAAATACATAGATCTGACTGCGAAATAAACATTTGTGATAAGTACATTAGACAATAGATAAATCACAAATATAATAAGTAAATACATAGATATTGATATAAGGTCGTAAGCTACTGGCAGAGTAGAATAGTACGTCCTCTTGTATCAGATGCCGTCATCGGTGACTAAGTAATCAGAACCGACAGATGGCGGTATATCCGAAACAGTGCGGATCAAACGCACGAGGCGGGGTTGGGCAGCAGCATCCCCGTTGCCATAACTAAACTCTATGATTATCAACACGTTTGTTCGAGGGCAGAGAGCAATTATGGGTGAATTCCCACTTTCTTGGTGAGGCCAATGTCCAGCAGTGGACTTCTAATGGCTGATACAATGACAGTAAGCCAACTACTCAATATTATTTCTAACATAGTTGTAATTTACATACATTACTTGACCCTGAATGGTCAAAAGTATCATGAAACATAGGTTATTGAGTCAAACTTTATACAAGTCGGCCAGCAGCAGACAGGCTTAGAGCTTAGTTTACGAAAATCAGTAACATTTCATTCTCGTAGGAAATACGCGAGTTTGTATGTTTTTTTTTAAATAGACCAAGTCTAGAATCAAGCCTGCAGTCCTTGTAATAGTAAGCGTGCAGCTAATAGACGCTTGTAATATCACAAATATATCACCAATGCGATGATGACTTAAAGATAATATACTACATTACCCAGTAATGTCACTGCCTCTCTCGCCCTTCAGAACGGAACACAGCAATACGAACACTGCTATTTGGCGGTAGAATTAGGTGAGAGTGAAGTACCAATGCAGACAAACTTTTGTAATATGTCTACGGCATGATCGCGCGTTTATCAAAAAATATATCCGAACTAATATCATAAATGCGTAAATAAGTTTGTTTGTTCACGCCTTATCTTCACAAATAATCTTCTTGAAATTTTGCGTATTTAAGTATAAAAGAGAGTACGGAGAAGAATATATAAATCGTATAAGAATGGTTATCTTTCATCCCGATCGAAAAGATACTATTTTCGAGAAATTTGTTATATACGACAACGATTTTAGTACAACGAAAAACCTTTTCGATTAATTTCAATACGCGCTATCGGTTATAGCTAATCTGATCCCATTATTTCAATCCTATTCGAAACTTTAAGTCTCAACTAACTTAAAACATTATTGTGAAAGTGAGTTTGTTTGTTATCTAAATTTTACAGGGAAATATATATAGTACCTTTTTTCTCTAAAGAAGTCATGTTTTCACAGGAAATTCTCGTCAGCAATTCACAGGTGAAATCTGTTTTTTTTTATATTTCAAGAATGGCAAGTCAATACATGTCCAAAGACGCGAGTTAGGTTCCCATGAATGCCTAGTAGTTGGTTATATTTTATCACCACCATGATCCATGTAGCCTTGATGTACCGGCCGAGTATCAGTTGTCTTAAGAGGCGTCTAAGGTACCAGAACCGATGGATGGTGGTATACCCATCCGTAAAAATGTAGCTCATATAAATTAGGCGGAGATGGGTATAAGTATGGTAGTTTTCGCGATATTGTATAATAATTATTTCCCCTTTTCTTGGGAAGGCCTATGTCCAGCAGTGGACTGTCAATGGCTCATAATGTGATGATGATATTCCATGTAGATTTTTTAATGGTAGCTCGAGTAATTAACTCGCTGTACATTTAATTTTTACACTCGCTTCTGATCTCTTATTCTGGTTACATAAACTAGTTTTCGTCAAAGTCTAGTTGGTCACGTTTTTGTTCAAACGATTTTTGATGATCCTGGGTCATTGATCAATAAAGACTTATTACAAATCAAAAGCGACTTATCACGAAGTTAGTCTAGTTCTGAAATGTTGTATGACTTTGTTATTATGAAAAGCGTAGATACCATAAATACTTTAGTTTTATTAAATTAAATAGCAATAAACACTAGTACTAGTTATTGAAAAAAGTCAGCCGTGAGGTACCGGTAGAGTAGAATAGTATCTCCCCCTGTAACAGGTGTCGTAAGAGGCGATAAAGGTTCCAGGACCGACAGACGGTGTATCCATCCGAAATTGTGTGGTTCTAATGCACAGGACGGCGATGAGCAGCAGCATCCAAGTCGTGAAATCTGCGCTACGGGATTGCCAACACGCTTACCCAGCGCGGCAATTATGGGAGAAAATTCTCCTTTCTTGGGGAGGTCTATGTCTATCACTGGACTTCCAATGGCTGATATGACGATGATGATGTTTAAAAATCTTTTGTACAAATTCAACACCATACAACAGTCCAATTAAAAAACGTAGCCATAGTCACAAAATAAAGCTAGTTAAGACGCACATCTCAATTAGAACTTGATTCGTAAGATCAAAGTGGTAGTCTGTCTGACTGTACCGAGTCAAAGACAACTTGATAATTAGTTGAGTATAAGTAAACAAAACTCGGGCAATGAAATTTGTTGTAAAGTAAATTTGTTCGGATCACAGTGGTCCTGATCCGATAGACACTGATATCATAGAAAGCTGGTAACAGTCTGAGAAACTGGCGGAGTAAAATCTGCGCTTTCCACGAATGCCAACACGACAGTTGAACGATGCAAAAAAAGCAAGGGTCCACCAAAATAAAACTGCACGGAGAAGCAGGCAAAAGGAATAATAAGTTACTTACTGTATTTACACGAGGTGGACCTTACGCAAAATATCGTCTGCATTGGTATGTAACTCTCACCTATTTATACCGCTAAATAGCAGTGTTCGCATTGATTTGTTTCATTTTGAAGGATGTGAAAGGCGGTGAATTTTACTGCCTCTCACACCCTTCAACTGGGCAATATAACAATTGTAACATAATATTTTCATCTGACAAGTTTGGCGACGCGTTAGTGATATCCTCATGATTATAAAGCGTGTAAAGGTAATGTCGCTTATTATCACTCGGACCGTCAAGAACATTAAAAGAATTAATGAACCACGCCCGCTTAGCGTGCCGACTATTTGTTGGCAAATCCTTGTTATTTCTATCCACAACATCTATTAGCATCAATTCTTTCTCACCTTCTTTTTCTTCTTAGTCATCCTCTCACTGTCAGTTCTCAATCACAAACACTGCACACGCGTTCTCTTCATAGAGTTAGTTCACCGCGCGATTTCGCGGTCAATGCCCTCCGAGAGAACACCGACCACATAAGTGCAGCCGGGCTCATATACTCTTCGTCTTTTGCTAACAATAATGTCACATACTAAAGATACGAACATATCCTACTATATAATTAAAAAATTCCTATTTTTCTTAGTCAAGGCGTCATGCGTGTGCTGCACAGATTATGGTAATTACTTTTTTGTTCGGTTCGTTGTCAGAAGATTCTAATGGAAGGAAAAAATAAGCAATCTGCTCAGATAGTTTTAAATTTAAGATAAATTAACGGCCATTTGAACTTACCTAATGTACCGTGAGTTACCAGCAGAGTAGAATAGTATCTCCATCTATATTGGGTTTAGTAAGCGGCGACTAAGGTATCAGAACCGACAGCAACCGACAGAACAAATAAGAAAATTTTGATAATTGTTTCATGACAATAAAGTATATACAGTAAAGCCCGCTTAAGAAAATTTTACAGGGACCCTACCAAAAACGCGTCTAGAAGAATAACCAGGAAAACTCCACAGTATCCCGGGTCTTCTTCCAACACGATGTCAATTACGTTATCAAAGCTGTGATCGGGCGTATTAAACGTGATGGTGAATCGTGTTAAGCGTTAACAAAAGCATGAAAATATCGTAAAGTGGCGTAATACGCGGGAAATCGTATGTATACGGTACTACGGTACGGGTACTGTATATGGTTCTACTGGTATAATAAATGCTTTGGAATTAATTATGTTGATGGCGAGCGTTATCGAATTACTAAAATAATTAATTAATTACTGATTTATAATTGGGCAAACCGATTCAGTCATTAAGTAATAACGGAAATAAATAATTAATACGAGAACTACTTATAATATTGTATATTCCACTGTACCATATACTCATGCGTACACAATGCTCACTATTTTCCGAATATACCTATAATTATAATTATATTTATGTAAATGTAACAGACAGATCACAAACTAGGAATAAATTATCAAGAAAAAATAATAATAGTTGATTTAAATGATAATATTTGTCTGTTCGGAGTATGACTTTTAAAAATATATATTTAAGTATTATATTTGTAATCCCTCTGTTGCCTGGTGTCCATAACACATAAGCATTATGCGACTTATGTCGGAGTCAGGTCAATGTATTAGATGTGGTGTGAATTATTGGTTTGTAGTGATAACATTTTTACTGTTAAGATGTTGCTAATTAGGATTTTTATACATATACGTGTTTTTTTATCTCTTGATTGAAGTATAAGTTAAATATTTAAATTGTGTTTATTTATCAGTCAAATGTGTGTATATTTTAAACACTTCCGAAAATCCAGGAATATTCTCCGCCAAACGCCTGGAATATTTCACCTAAAACGTAGATTTAAAAATCAAACTTAACAACCCTTCAGCCAAACCAAACCTGAATATTTCTTCCTCGGTGTAGATCAGAAATTCCTATTGAACGGGAAGGTAACTCGAGAGACATGGAATAGCACTCCGAAAGAGATTCGTTTATTATTCCGCATGTATTGTCGGCGGGATCAGTCGCAAAAACACACTCTTAGTTACATTAGATCGATCCTAGACTGAGTAAATGTTTTGGAACTTGGAAGTTTGTAAATACTACATCAAATGTCTTTGAGCAGTGAGACTTATTTATATGAAGTTTGATCATAACTAGATACCACATTTGTATCTCGTAATAACTTTATTGGATGGTACCGGTTGATAAGAGAGAAAGAAGCAATCAGACTTGGTGGGTGTCCGAAGCAGCTTTGCCAAAAAGTAACAGAACAAGGTCTTCCTTACTTTGTTGCTTGTTGGCTACACTGCAGTCATACAGCAACATGCCTGCATCGTAACGGTGAAGTACCGGCAGAATGGAATAACCTTTGTACCAGTTGTCGTAAGAAGCTGCTGAGGTGTAGTGATGGACCGACTGATGAACCGTGCAGTTTAAATGCACAGGCGGGGATGAGCAGCAGCATTCCCGTCGCAAATCTACGCCATGTTACTGCATAGCGTTAATGGGCAAGCATATATATTAATAAAATTGTTAAAACAATCACATAATTGTTTTTGTTTACCATGTTGAAATGTTAAGCATATTTTAGGTATTTATTTAACTTGAAGGTGACTTGAAGTTGGTCCAGGCCATTCATGCTGCACGTAGGCCTACTTTGGCACTATATAGAAAATACTGGTTAAAACACAAATAGAAAGCGAACCTGCCTATACACAATATGCATAAACATATATATGTATATGTCTTCATTATAATTATGCCACTTTACATGTACTGCAAAAAATGTGAAAGTAATATTTTGAAAAAAGCAATATAATTTCAAATTCATTATGACCGAACTAATATTATGCAATATATATGTCAAGCTATTTTAGGAAAAAATACTAATTCGGTTAATGGAAGGGATCCTTTATACACCTCATTAGTTAATTGCAAATGCAAATAGTACTTGCAGTCATTAATCGGATATATATGTATCCGATATATTTGATGTCCTAGTTTATTGCTGATTAAACTATTTATTTCCGATTACTATTAAGGTCGATTGAAAATTTGATACACAATAACTGTTTTAACACACGTCAAATTGCTGGACAAGGGCGGGGCACACAGCTCGCAGAACTGAAGCCCGATGGTGCGGTACGGTGCTCGGATAGGATCCACGCGCCATATCTTATGTGATGTCGTATATTTACATTAATTTTGCGCTAACATTGCAAACGCTAGCTGAGCCCGACGAGATAAATCAATGTAATGCACTATAGTCTTGTACACCTTAAAAATACCTACAGAAAAGTCCGCGATATGCATTTCTATCTCTTAGGGGGATAACCCACAATGATTTTTTATCCTCATTGCACCCGTAGGCGGATTGCTACTATCTTTATATATAAATATATAAAAATTCCTTGTCAAGAAATTTCAAACTTCTAGACCGATTTAAATATTTTTATACTCCAATATATACTAGTTAACCTGACATAGTCCTGGCCAAACCTGATTGCAGGAAAAACTAGTTGTGCCTAGGCTACGCTCACTATAGGATAAACTATTTCAGCGAAGTCTAAACATTCATCATCCTCATATCAGCCATAAGACATCCACTTCTGGACATAGGCCTCCCCAAGTAATTTTCAATAGGAACGGTTGAATGCAGCCTGTTTCCAGCAAGATCCTGCGGTTTTAGTCGGATTGTCTGTCCATCTTACGGGTGGACGCCGTACGCTGCGCTTGTACGCGTATCGGTTCGGCAAATTCCCTGCCCACTGCCACTTGAACTTACTAATCCATCGGGCAATGTCGGTAACTTTTGTTCTGTTATGAACCTCGTCATTCCATCTCGCAAAGTGACCCCAATCATTGCCCTTTCCTTAGCTCGGTGAGCTATTTTTCATTGCACCATTTTGCTGCCATATTTCGCTGGTAACACACATTGGTCGAAAACTTTCGACTTGAGACCCTGAGATATTCTCTTTCTTGAAGTTGGACTTACCTATTGGACTTTTTATCCTAGGTATACATACGAGTCAACAACTTCAAGAAGCGAGCTCTTATTTAAAACTGGGGTAGGTACAACATGGGCCATGCACATTGCTTTAGTTTTCTCCATGTTCATATTAAGACCCACTTGTTGAGAAACTCGATTGAGGTCTTCGAGCATCGTGCTTAAATCTTCCATAGATTCTGCCACGACCACAATATCGTTGGCAAATCGAAGGTAAGTGATGTATTCGTTGTTAATGTTGATGCCAAATCCTTGCCATTCCAGGAGTTTGGAGGCTTTTTCCAAAGTGGCATTGAACAGTTTCGGAGATATTAGGTCTGAGCAACAGTCTAGCATCCCTTTAAAGAGAAATAGCCTTTGAACTCTGCTCCTGTACTCGGACCGACATAGTGACGTTGTCATACAAATACTTCAACACTTCGATATACCGTTCTAAATATTATAGTACCCATAACAAAAAAGTAAAAATAAATAGTTAAACTGAATAAAATACCCTGTAAATAAAAAATAAACGGAAAGTAAAAGTTTTTAGTCTACTACTTTTGCAGTAGACCTTTATTAACTTATTATAACAAAAAAAGATATTACGTATGTATATAAGTTTAATAAAGAACTTGACCAAGTGAAATATCATTTGAGGTTAATGAGGTTCTAATTAATGTCTGCACTTTATGAATAACTAGCTGACCCGGCGAACTTCGTACCGCCTAACATTTAATGAATATCGTCTAACCTTTTAGCTGAACTAATTTAAACTTTGATGAACGTAATAATACAATAATACAAAATAATATTATTATAGGTAGAAATATAAAAGTGTTTTATTATGATGATTTTTATTCAAGCCCATTGTGGTAAACGACATTCTTTGTTTTTTGATGAGATGAAACTGCAAAAATCGGAAGGAAATGAAATCAAACCGCTTGATTTATCAAACAAAAACACGACCATTACCGATAGTCAGCAATTGTTTCGAGAAATCATCAGCAGAAAGATCGTTCAACACCTCGAGTCATTGCGCAGATCTTATAATATTCCGTCATTTGCTTCCAATGCGCGATTGTGCACCATTGTATATTGACGTGCCAAAATAATTTTAATACTACTAAAACTTTAGCCATTTTGGAGTGTTTTGAAATGTTATATGTCGGTGTTTCGAAATGTTTCAGTAGTTTGATTTGGTTTAATGGCAATTTTAACGCTGAGTGAGCCGTACGGCATCCGTCTAACAATGTGGCCGCTATTCCAGAAGAAATAACTGCTACCGCAATTCGGATCTTGCACGTGCAGTGACCAAAATGAATGACATGAGGAATGTCTTCCCAGTTCCACCAGGGGCATCCAAAAAAATAAGCCACCATTACCATCATCAATTGTATTAATTCATTGATCAATTTACTTTCCTCTCTTAAGAATCAACAGCGTTACATTCGTTTGAACTGATTGGATTAATTCATTCATGTGGATCAAATTCACGTTCACGTTCCAATTCTTTATTAAATGCGTCATTCATTCCGCGATCTGGTGCTGGCATTCCTAACCTAACTAACAAACTGCCGCGCATGAGATAACACATATCTTCGATCATGAGGAAAGTATTGTTATGCATCTCCCGTTAACCTCAAGATCAGTATTTATTAAGCTAACACGAATTTAATGTAAAATATCTTCTGGCATGTTATCTTTGTATTTGTTCCACAGATCACGTGCGTTTGATGGGAAGCATGCATGCAAATATTGTGCGTATCTGCTTGGAGATGCAGAAATAATTGCTTCAGCGATATTCGTATCGCAATGAGTATAGTTTTCAAGCAAATTGAGCTCTTGATGGTGCATGAAATGTGAGGCACTCTATACCATTAACAGTGATTAAATTATGTTGGCCATTTACATGTTCCAGCAACAATTGCAAATAGAAACATTCATCATTCTTCAGGTGAACTGTTTAAATACGAACAAGAGCATCAGTAAAACGCATATCGCATATCAATCAGGAATTGCATCGCTTTGCTTCCGACGTTGAAATTTCTTCGATATAGCGTTATGAAGCTGAGTAACACAACGCTCGTGCGAACGGATTGCTTTGATAAACTGCTGGTCAGTGTTGTCGCTGAAGGTGTTTCGGCACGTTGAGCAGCATTCGATGCTGTGAAATATACTCTCTGCATGTTCTCTAGATGCACCTACAAATGTACAACAGTGGGATGACGTTCGTGAATAGGAAATGAAAATATACGCCAAATTGCTTCATTGCAGTTCACATATCTACCAACTTGATAGCGCGAGATTTCATCGTTGATATTGGATGTTTGGATACCAAAAACCGCCATGTCGCTCTCTTTCGTGACATATTTGCAAATGTATTTCATTGCTTTGACCGAAATGCAATACTCAACATTACAATGTGCCTTGAATGTTTTTGAAAGAAGTGGCGAATATGGAACAATTCCTTTCACTTTAGTTGTAATAGTTTTACCATTATCATCGGGCAATTGACGCCGATACAATGGATTATTATCGTTGCCTGTTATAGTCTCTGCCGTCAATTTTCGTAGATACCGTTTGGAACACTTGCCGTCGACCATGCACGGTGATTGGCGGTTAATAGTGCCACACGGTCTATTTAAATTATTAAATTTAATCATATTTGTAATAACAACATCATGTAGGTCGGGATCGGTTTAAGGAGCAGGAATCTTCGCACATACGTCATCTATTTAATCTGGTCAAATTCTTCCAACTAACTAAATTAGAAAGTGAGCGTGCGATAGGCCTCGTTTTTGCGATTCGACTAAATACATTCAACATCGAGTAATCCCAAAGACGTGTTGCTTAACAATATAAATCAGTAGTGACTGAATTTTCTGCCTAAAAACACGTGCGGTGATGTTGTGTCAATCACTTGATGTTTGGCGGGAAGCGGCAATTGAATAATTTCCGTCCATTTCGTATTACATGTAAATGTAATGAATAGATCTGGTCCACCATAATGACGAACATTTGTCATTGCATCTTGCGTATATTCATGCAAATGACACGGGCTACCTGTGTATGTCGCAAGTAAAATAGTAAATCAACCAACATTTTCTGAATCTCCATCTGTGCTTATTGCATCGCGTAAATGAATATATTGTTCCAAACGTAATTTAGCTCTGAAAGTGAAAGTCAGGCGCTCCGTTTCGATTTCACCGTACATATCAACGCAATATTGTTGAAGCAATCGATGTCATCGCAACGAATAGTTGTCGGTATTGCGTCGTGTAAGTACAATATCATGTGTTTTCAAATTTTCACCAACAATCAGGATTGCCACTTCATCGAAGTGTTCCAGCTGGTCTTTTATCTGCTCTACGATACGTTCGACGATTTCGCTTTTTCAACCTAGCCGTTTCATGGGTTGCCTCTCTTGCTGTGTTCAAAAAACTCGAATTACACTTTTGTTAACTTGTATAATAAATCTTGGGTATTATTATCGGAAATAAATAATTAATAAATTCGGAAATAAATAAATTTACGCAATTTAATGATTAAAACAAACATATATAACAGTAAATGAACTTTCGAGACATTTTACAAAAGATAAATTTCTGAACGCACAATGTGTGTTTGAGCATTTTACAGGATTGGACAACAAATGTTTGATATATCGAATTTTAATTGTTTTTAATATGTATTCTGCTATTCGGGATGGAGACAAATATAACGAATCAATAACCATGAAAATTGGTTCAGCACATCTCGAGTTATAAGTGTTGTAACAAACCCGTCTTTGTTTTATATATGTAGATGACCCTCATATCAATTAAGAGCTAAGTAATAAATAACCAGAGTTAATTATAATTAGCTCTGGTTATTTCTTACTTAGCTATAATATTATTAAACGAAGTTCATAAAAAATGTAATGTACTATTTGCATGCCACTATCGTAAATCAATCACTGATTGGGCTTTAAATACAGCTATTAGGAAATTTAAATGTAATTGCTCTATCGGCGATTCAAAAGTTTTATTATTATTTCGCCCATAAAATATAAAGAATATTTTCTTACGAAGTCTATATAAAAAATGTTATATATTTTTATTACTAAATAACTTAATAGGCCTTAATGACATAATTAGTTTGAAGCATAATATAATAATAACTTTTTTTGTTTTCTTATATATCTGACATAGTTATAAATTTTTTTTAATTGCGTTTCGTGAGTGTTTTGTTTCGTCTGTTATGACTCACCGGTGGTGTCATTGATAGCATGTCCATTCTCATTGAACTTCCCCCCACCTCTCTCGCCTTGATTAGAGGCGTTCTATTCGTTTTCCGTCTAGGAGTTTGGGAATCTGAATCGTAGCCCTATTTCGGGTTCGATGCTCGTCATGGGATTGCGGGGTCGGCTTCATCGACCCCGAGTTCTCTTACGTTTGCCTTGGCATCTAGAGGTCTGACGTAAAGCGGACCTCTTAGGTGCATGGACGGGTTGTGGTCCGCACTATCTAACATCGCTCGCGTTAGGCGGCTTACAAACTCATCCAAGCATTACATTCTCACATTCATGTGAGAATGTAATGCTTGGATGAGTAATGTATCATTCTTAGTAGTGGACTTACAATAGCGGGTGTGATGATAATAATGATATTAATGCGCTTCAATCTAGTTAAATAATGTTTTCTTTTGTATATAAGTTATATTTTGTTTATATAATATATGTAATAGAACTTTTTTTGGGCACCATTTTTGTTCCTTTTCTTCTTTACTTGATGGTCGATAGGCCAATAATGGGCACTTGACAGTCCGATAATTAAGACCGTCAAATGTACATTGTTTTGTATATGTGCAAAAATATTTATTTATAATAAGATTATATTATCCTAAATAAGGGCGGGAGCGATAATTAATTTCATCATTAGTATATAAAAATGAATCCCTGTACATCCCTTATCCACGGTATCACGCTTTAACGGCTACGTTGTTGTCAGGAGAAGGTTCTTGTGAAAAAAAAGACAAGAGAATTGCAGAGAAAACAAAAAAGTTTAAGAATACGTTTCAAATTATGTACCTTATAGAGGTGTACCTTATAGAGAGGTCGTCAGGCACTTCTTACAGTACTGATCCATTTGAAACCGTGAGATTACTGGGTAATGTGACATAATATCATCATGTCACATAATGTACACCGCGTTAGTTACATTCTTGTGATAATACCAGCGTCTATAGGCTGCAATAACGCTTATTATCACGTTGACTGTATACTTGCAAGTCGACTTGGTCCAACAAAAAATATAATTGTTATCAATTTGACAGTTGACGCAATTGACAGAATTTGCCCTGAGTTAAGACAGGCCAACGTTTGTCGGATCAGCTAGTTCCAAATATTTTGGGTGTGTGTGTTATTTGCAGTAGTTGCAGTTGCAGTTATTTTTTGTCACCAAACAGTAGATTTCCAGTCAATATCCATTCCAAGGTTGACAGTCAGTGAAGTTGTAGTCAGTGTTGTTGATGAAGTGAAGACATATACGGAAACCTCTGTTCCTTTAAAATTAATAGCATTTGTTGTTTGTTAATTTTTCAATATTATATAAATGAAGAAATGGTACTAGGTTTTTAGTATATATGATAAACGCGTACCGTAGTAGCTACCTCCCAAAAAAAAACTATTGGGCCGAGTTACCCACAGTTTAAGAACCACTGCTACGAATAAATAACATTACAGTATAAATGTTTACGCAGATAATCATTTCAGCTATTACAGAACAATGTGGAAGTTTGTGTGTTTGTTATTAGTGTACGATTGCTGTGCGCAGGAGTTGTACGATGCCTACTTTGGGAAACCGCTCACAGATGACAGAAGAGGTCTTTTAGACATCATAAATGCTACCAGGTAAAAAACTACACTACTAAGAAAGGATTTTTGAAAATACACCACCCAAATAAAGGTAAAACAGAAGTGGATTTTTGGTGTTCTTCGAATAAAATTGAGGATAGGATTTGATAAGATTGATTATTCACAGAAGACTCTAGTCTTCATTGAAATTCAAGTGTTGGCAATCGCAGCGCGCAGCTTTCGTGACAGGCATTCTGCTGCCCATCCCCGCCCTATGCAATTGAGCTGCACTGTCTCGGATGGATACACTGCCATCTGTCGGTTCTGGTACCTTAGTCGCCTGTTACTACACCTGGTACAGGGGGAGGTACTACGCCTACTACTAGCACCACGACAAAACGCGTCATTCGTGTTTACATCTTTCGAAATCGCAAATGACGCTTTCGTAATCGGATCGTAAAATGAAGTAACTGCAATAATCATAGTTACCAAACATCGGGCGTATATAATTGAGGAAAGTTTTGGTATTTCTATTGCCAAAGTTTGTGTCGCAATCTCTGCAGCTTAAAATGCCTTAGGCTGCCCGAGTCAGCCAAGATTGGTTTTCAAATTTATTTATTATACACTTATAAATTACTGTCATACATGCTAATATGCATAAATAAATATGATATTTACAAGGTGGTAACAAAGAATATGTTAACACGACATGTTTAAATAATTTAATCAAACAAAACGTAAATAATGATAAAGAATACAACCAAAAAAATAATATCAATATGATGATTTTTTTCTCTTAAAAGCAGGAAATACTTTAGTTTTAGTGGTAGATAATCCTTACTAATATTATAAATGCGAAAGTGACTCTGTCTGTCTGTCTATCTGTTACGCTTTCCCGCTTAAACCTCTCAACCGATTTTAATGAAATTTGGCACAGACAATCTTTAGACCCTGAGATAGAACATAGGCTACTTTTTATTGCAAAATAGGGGTGGTAAAGGGTTGAAAAGGGGGATGGAAGTTTGTATGGGATTTCTTAATTTTAAAAGATAAAACCATGAAACTTTATATTTAAGCACTTGATAAGAAATAATAAAACATTTGTTCTAGCGTTTTTGAAATTTCGAACTGTGAGGGGATGAAATAAAGGTTGAAAGTTTGTATGAAGTTCGTAATTTTTGAAGATAAAAACATTACATTTTGTATTTAAGCACTAAATAAGATACAAAAATCGTTTGTTTTAGCATTTGCACTTTTTTACCAGTGTGGGGGTGAAATAGGGGTTAAAAGTTTGTATGGGTGTTCGTCATTTTTAAGATAAAACCATGAGACTTGGTACGTAGGTCTCTTAGGATGTGCAAAGTTTTTCTACAAACGGAATTCCGAAATTCGAACGGAACGGAACTGATTCGGAACGGGAACTACGAAACCAAACGTTTTGTATACAAAATCTTAAGCACTGAACCAAGGAACATGATATTTAGAAGTTTTGGGTGTATCAAGTTAAAAAAAAATTGGCTTTGAAGTAAAAAATCCTTCTAACGAATACTCTGCATCACCGCCGCTGTCATTGGTCGTCGGTCGTCGTCGCGCACATTCGCCGAAGTGTGGCGGCCGGCAACGGCGCTGTCGTGTGGTGGGGGAGCGCACAAATCTACATAACTATGCCTACCCGAACGGGCAGATACGTGAAGGCAGACGACGTTGCCGGACGCATGCGATTAGAGAAATTTGCGCTACAAAGATTTAGGTACTTTTTTCGATCCATTAGGTCATTGTGTCTCTTGGACACAAGGGACCAATACATTTTCCTGAGTACTTTCTGCCACTCAATGCTATATCCAAATCTATACCGTTCTTTTAATCCATATCTAATATCTAATATTCAAATTAAAAGTACGCAGACAAAGTCGCGGGTACCGGCTATCTATATATAAGAGAAAGTCGTGTTAGTTACTACACTTATAACTCAAGAACGGCTGAACTAATTTAGCTTAAAGTTTGTAGAGATGTAGCTTAGAACCGAGGGAAGGAGAAGGTTCTTATGACAGAAAAAAAATAAAGAATTGCGCGGAAACTTAGAAAACTTAGATATCCCCTCTAAGGCGGAACGAAGTTCGCGGGGGCAGCTAGTATTAAATATAACGTGAATGATATGAATTAGCAAAATAATTGTAGAAAAAAAATTATTGAATGGTGTAAGATTTTAAAGTGTCTATAATTTTTAAATAGAAATATATACAATTATATCTAAAATATATACAAAAACATCAATAAAATGCAAACATACATCACGCCTGTGTTCCATCGTTGTAGGCATAAACTATGAATCTTCACTTGTCTTGATCTTGACAAACCTCTCCCGCTTCCCTTACTCGCATTAGTTCTTTCATACACTCATTTATACAGCCCTTTGTTAATACTGTTCCGTTCAGTGCATTCATTTTACTTACAACCATCCTTTCTACATGTCAAAACCATCACAATGTTCCTTTTTCTATTGTTGTCACAATATTCTTTAATCTATCTCTCAAACTCACACCATACATAGGTACACCGAAGTTCTCGGTGTGTATATATAAATATTATATCTTTAATCTTTATATCACCCAGTCTCTGTGTCCGAGATTTAAATGTATGTATTTAAGCAGTATATTTGTGATTCCTCTTTTGTAGGATGTTCGTAACATAAGTACTTTAAGTGACTTATTTCTGAAAATTCATTCCCCCGCAAGAGTAAAACGGGGTTGCAAGTTAGATGGTATTCAAATGAAATTCAGTATGAAGCTTTTCCATTAGGTCATAAAACACGTATAAAATGTTGTTTCGAAAATCATCCCTTAAGGGGTGAAACGGAAGTACAAAGTTAGCATGAAATTTCTTTGATTTTGATCACGTTTTTGTTGGATTCCTCAGTCCATGCACTATCGCCGTAGAGCCATGCAAAAAGTACGAAGGACGAAGGGTTGACGGGACATGCGTCAATCCCCGTTACCCCTCGAGGGGAGGCTCTCCCACACCCTTGTTGAGGATGCTGCCCGCTAGCTATGGACTCGGTAAGTCGTGAAACACAAAATTCTTATCCAACTGAATTTAAACTCCTTGGATTTTACCACCTGGTTTACCACCGCCCAATTTACAACTGAAGGTTGGCTCGGTAGTTATCATGCTTAGAAATTTGCAACAAGACTGTGCAATGGAAAACGTTTGGTGATAAGAAAACTGATGAGCAATGTGGTTCACGCGTCGATACTTAAAGAAAAGTTTAAAGATGGGGAAGTTCTTATTCCAAGGTTTCCGATGATCCCAACGGAGATATTCCCTTTGAGTTTAAACGAATTCAATTACCGATTCGTCTTGCCTTCGCCATGACGATCAACAAATCACAGCCGGCCAATCCTTGACTATTTGTGGCCTCAATCTAGAAAATGCATGTTTTTCTCATGGTCAATTGTAGGTGGCATGTTCACATGTCGGCAAACCATCCGCTTTATTTGTTCTTGCGTCTCACCAAAAAACAAAGAATGTCGTTGACCACAAGGTGCTTTAATCAAAATCCCATTAATGAATTAATCCGAGTGTATCCCAATCTGCATAACATATTTTTCAATATTTTTTTCTGGCATGTGTTTGAAATACTTAATTATTTTTACTTTTATATTATTTTATATTATTATAATTTATATTATTATTATTATATTATATATAATAATTCATCATCATTCATCATAATAAAGTACTTTTATGTTTCTATCAATATTAATATAATTTTTTATCATTTTATTACGTTTATCAAAGCCTAAATTTGTTTAGCTTAAAGGTAACACGACTTTCATTAACTGTTAGGCGGTACGAAGTTCGCCGGGTCAGCTAGATTATTTATTAAAAAACATTATCTTCGAAAAAGCTCTAAAGTGGTTCTTGCGATTTTTTTCCCGTCAAGACCGATCTTGTGAATTCTTTCCTATTTATTTCCGATCTTTTTCAAGGAAAAATTTACGGTTTTTCCTCGTGATAGATTTTTCTTTGTAAAGACAACAGGTACAATTTTACAAAAAACATAACAGGAGGTGCGATTTATACTCGTAGTAAATCGTTGGTATAGTTGTGGTCCGAAAATGAAAATATTCATCATTTAAGGCATAAACAATCCATTGTTGGACAATGTCCTCCTAAAGATGAGGGAATTTTACCCACAATTGCCGCGCTGGGCACGCGTGATGGCAATCGCAGAGCGCAACTTGCGACGACGACGACGAGCGACGAGGATGCTGCTGACCATTCCCAGTCTGAAGCACAGCTGCGCTGTTTCGGATGGATATAACGCCATCTGACGGTTCTGGTACCTTAATCGCCTATTGCGACACCTGGCACAGAGGGAGGTACTATTCTTCTCTGCCGGTACTTCACGACAAATATGCCAAATAGTCTATATTTTTATATACCAAAAAAGCACCGATCCCCACCTTTTTATTGATTTCAATAAATCGTATTACCGTCAGGGAACACCTTGCGGCTAGCAATGAATGGATCCGACTTACCATCAGCTCGCATTCTGCGCACGAAACTCCTGAGCGACGGGTACCCCGAAGACCACAAGTTCAATGTCCTGGCTTCGCACATCTTAGTGTTCTCTATAGTGGACTTGGTAGACCTAAATGTGCTGCGTAAGATAATTTTACTTTGCTTAAACAAATATTATTTTTTATCATAAATAATTATGAGCTTCACAGTTAGGAAACAATTTCAACTCAAGATTTAATGATAGATTGGGTCCTACTATAGTCAACTTCATTTACTTTGCTCTGCATTCACTCATCATGGAAGTGATCCTACCTTATGCACTAAAGTTAGTGGGTTTGATCCCCAATCAGGACAAATATTTATACGATGAATTGTATTTGTTTTATTATATTGCTAATATATTATATAAGCCATTAATTACTAGACAAGCGTATATATTATCCTAAATATAATTTGTTCATTTGTTTCTTTTTAATTCACTTAGAAATGTTTATGCCCTTTTTTATTATACGCATTTATGCATTGTGTATAGCAAAATATGAAAATAAATTACTTTAACTCTAACTAATCATTTTACAGTCACCTATGCGATAGTAAGTGATTGCTGCCTGGGCAACACGCCGAACAGAGTGAATCCACAATGCATTCCCATACCGGTGCCACAGGACGACCCGTACCTTCGTCGGACTGGAATCAGGTGCATGAACCTCACCAGGCAAGCAACGTTCCAGGAGAAAGGATGCATCCCTAACACGCTACCAGCTGAAAGAGTAAGTCTTACTACTTACATATTTATGGACTACCAACGGCTGATATGATGGTGATAAAACAAAATTGAGCAGTTCAGGTCAATAAAACAGAAATATGTGCGCTTTATAAATTAGTAGGTGCCCTAAGGCTCCCTCTGAAGTACCATTGAACTTGGAGACCCAATTAATTAGAGATCTTTCCGAAGTCGCACCGATCGTATATCAGTTGCAAACTTTGTCAGTTTCATGTGTAATTATTCGGAAATTATTTGCCAACTGCTCCAACGGTACGTACACAGTGTGTTCCATTAATCACTCTTGACTTAGACAGTGATTTAAAATATTTCTTGTATTTTGTGTCATTCCTGATCGGACTCCTATTGTTATTATTATACGAGATACTTAGGCTACTTCTTCTTAATTCTAGCGACACCGCTGGAGTTGACGTCACAGTAGTTAGCGTTAAGTCAGCCTAAAAAATAAAGCCTCCATAAATTCAGAGGTATGAATATATACATATATAAGAGGAGAGGCTGTGTTTCTGACCGACACTATATGGGTCAGAATCTTGATAATTTGCACAAATGTTCCTTTTGTAACGTAAAAACAGAAGTGATAAGTTTCTATGAAATTTTGCTGTTTTCGAAGTTATTCAAATAAAATTCAGTATAAAGGTTCTTCGTTAAAAGTCATGAAACACGTGAAAAAATATTTTTTATAAACCTTCCCTTGAGAGGGTAAAAGGGGGTTACTAAACTAGAATAAAAATTCTACAACTAGATAAATAAAAATTTAATTAATTCTAACAACATCTTAAACATAGACCTGATTCCGTGATAAGTCGCTTAAAGCATTTGTTTTACGGACATCAGACAACAGAGGTTTCACATATATACTACTTGAATTCATATATTTAACACTCAAATACAGACCAAATACAAATATACTTATATAAATATTTTTTCATTTTTCCTGGGTGGGGATCGAACCCACAACCTTCAGTGTACAAGATAGGATCACTATCATCTGCGCCATCGAGCTAACTCTTTATTTAAACTTTCTAAAATCCTGATTTCCTAACAATACAGGTTTTGAAAAGAGTCATTATTATGAACCCATATATTCGTCCATTATCGTTCAGATATATTTATTTAATGCAATTTTTGTTTCAGTACTCGCTACCAACTCCGCTTGAAGACCTGTCCATCGTCTATGGCTACACGAACGAAAGAGAGAGGCAGATCAGAACGTATCAAGGAGGTCTTCTAAAGTCAGACATGAGGGGTGGCGTGGAGAGGCCGCCAGCTGATGCACTAACCTGCCTGAACAACAGGCGCCCTGTGGAGAATGCTTGCTATCAATTCGGTATATTCTATTACGTATTAATACTCATTTACATATTAAAGCATTATGTATATACTAATATAAGACAAAAGAATAAATTAATTGTTTGTTACGTTCTAACTCACACAGTAATTGACTGATTTTACAAAATCGATTAACATTACAGAGACAATTCTTTACCAAGTAAAATATACTATGATATACTTTTGAAAAAAAATATAAGCTACCTAAAATAGAACTATTTGAACAGGGTTTGTATTTTTATACGTTTGCAATAAATAAACACTGAAATAACTGGACTCTTCTTTTGAACTTTCAAAAAACCTTTTGTGATTAGAAAATTACACTATCAACAAGTGACATAAGAAACAAATGTATATATACATAAAATTTTTAAAGTCATTACAAACGTTGATACAATAAAACAAAAATAAATATATTCTTAAAATTCAGATTACTGTAAATTTCAGCGAGTCATCTGCATTAGTATTTTACATACACCTATGTCTACCCCCAAGCAGTGTTCGTATTGCACCGATATAAAGGGTTATGGAAGCAGTGAAATAACAGGGTAATGTCGGGTATCGGCAAAGCTGTGGGGTACCGGTGGATTAGAATAGTACCTCTATCTGTAGCAGGTATCGTAAGAGGTGACTGAGGTACCGGATCCCACGATGGCGGTATATCATCCGAAATAGCGCAGCTTAAATACTATAGAATGAAGATGGTCAGTAGAATCCTCGTCGCGAATTTTATGTGAGAATTCCTAGGGTTTTCGCACATAAAACGTTATTGGGAAAGTTCTATGTCCAACAGTGGACTTTTATGGCTGATGTGATGTTGATAATTAGTGTGAGATACTAGTAATATCTTCAGGTCACCAGGTTAGCAATTGTGGTAGCAGGAACGTTTAAAGGCCACATCGACGCCTCTCGCAGACCGTACGCTTGTTTGCTGATTTAGTAAATAATATAGAAAAGCCTATTTTATTACATAATATATTTAATTAAATTACTAAGTACCAGATCTAGTCATTTAATTAAAATTCAAAATAACTACTACGCTATTAGTTCTATATTATGAGGTCAACAAATAAGCACACGGTTCGCTCACAAGGATATCAGTAATTGTCACCAACCCTGTGATCTGAAGATACCGTGTCACATTTAGCCAGTAATTTCACTGCCTCTCTTACCCTTTAAATCAGAACACAGCAATACGAACTCTGATTTTTGGCAGTAGAAAAAAGTGAGAGCGAGTTATCAATGCAGTCGACCTTTGAAAGACGTCCAGTGATTTTATTTTGTTTTAACGCTTGTTTTTTTTTTCAGGTGATTTTTATGATGGCAACTTGCTGTCAGGCATTTATCTAACAGCTATGTGGTTCTACCGGGAGCACAACAGGATAGCTCGAAAGCTGGCCGAAATCAACCCTTGCTGGACGGATCAGCTCTTGTTCGAGAATGCCCGGCAAATAAACATCGCACAGTGGCAGTATATGCTGTATTACGAGATAATGACTGAAATACTAGGTAATTATAAATAAGTTCTCGCAGCATCACCTTTGACGTTGACCTGACTTCAAGATAAGTCGCGTAAAACAACAAAGTCTATGTGTCTCTTTAAATAAATCCTAAACATCTCATACATTGACGTGACTCCGTGATAAGTCGCTTAAATCACTTGTGTTACTGAAGTCAGACAACAGAGGAATTACACATATAACACTTAAATAATCATAATAAATTAGCCACTAAACAAATACATTTTCATATAAATATTATCACATTCATCACGATCTTTTCACATATAATTATTTGTTCTGGCTGGAGGTAGAACTCATGAGCCTAGGCGCACAAGAGCCTGTCAAGAGGTTTAACTCTAACTTCGCCACCATTGAGTCGAACCATATTATGTCATATTTCAAAGTAATTTTACTATTCCACTAACTGTTAAAACAGGAATAGACACGTGAACGCTGGTGTTGCGGTATAAAGTGAGAGGTACCATACACGCGACCTTGGTAGGCTTGGTAAGTAGTCAACATGCAGTAAATGAATTTTTACTCAAACGCAGAACAAATACAAATTTTCATTACATGACCTTTGGCTTTAATTTAATATATAATTTTTTATATTATTCGTCAATGTGTCCATCCAATGTAAAATATAATTGCCTGGATACCATTCTTGTCAATCCAATGCAACTTACACGACTTCAGTAGATTTGATTCTTATCATTTGGCAACTTCTTATCAGCAGTCGTTAATTGTAGCATTAACAATCTTCTAATTAATTAAACTACTTAGGAAAAAACGCGTTAAATATAAAAATTATACGGGCCTGATGGCACGTCAGGTAGTAGTGATCTTGTGGGCTAAGGGTCGTGGGTTCGATTCCCACCTAGAGCAAGTATTATATGATGATTTATTTATATGATGATATTTGTATTTGTTCTGTGCCTGGGTGTTAAATACATGTATTTGAGTAGTATATTTGTGATTCCTCGTTGCGTGGCGTCCGTCATACTAAGGCTTAAAGCGACTTCCACGGAGTCATATCAAGGTATGAGATTTAGTGGATATTTTTTATTATTATTTTCGTTCTCTTTTTCTCACGTCCAGGCTGGTTAGTTTGCATTGCATTTACGGGCATGGGGGGGGGAGATTCAGTGTCGTCAATTTGCGTGATCTTTCTGACTATTCTGCAGGTGTTTAAAAGCGGCCTTTTGTAAGTTCATTTAAGTACATTGACTAAGGGCTTATAATTTTAACTGGAGAAGAAGTGCTGTATTATTATTAAACTAGATTTTAATGTAATAAATATAATGTAAAGTTAGTTTAGTTATTGTAAATCTCTAAATTGGCATTATATATAAATACTGTTTTCCAAGTAAAAGTGAAATTTACCTTCAACTTATTTTCAGTTTAATTTTGTATTTATTGTCTTATTTGAAAAGGTTGGAAGAACTCTTTAGAAGCGGGTATAGTATTCAACACGCACGGCTTTGTCAACGATTTCAATAAATACTACAAACCGGGCGTTTTCCACGAATATGTCATCGGAACGCGCTGGTTTCACACCTTACAAGACGGACGGACCGAGTGAGTAGTTACATTCTTAATGTTTGTACTTCTACATAAGTCATTGTGCGCCAAAGATCGTTCTATACCCACCCAGGATAAATATTTATTTGATAATATTTGTGTTTTGTGTGTCTGTTTGGTAATATAAATAAAAATAAAAAATATATGTATCTAAGTAGTATAATTGTGATTCCTCTGTTGCCTGACGTCCGTAAAACGAGTGCTTTAAGCGAGTTATCGCGGAGTCACGTCTATGTATGAGATGTCGAGGCTTTATTTATTTATTTTTGAAAACAAATAGACTCCCTCAGAAATAAACAACTTACTAACTTAGTAATAACTATAGAGTTGCAATTAGATGAATATCTTCCTATATAAAAAAATTCAAAACAACTGCATTTCCCTGAATGCGTAGAAGTTTAGACGGTTTATACTTAAAAACTCTTTTTTTCTGTCTGTATATTTGTTCCGGCTAATATCTGAAATGGCTAAACTGTAAATGAAATTATGAGGTAACTAAAATAAATTTAACTTAGGTACTTTTATTTTAGGAAAAAATAAAATTTTAAATACTTCTAAACCATTTTCGCGAAATATGTTGCTAATGGAATACATCATTACCAGCAAGAAACCGCGTGGCGCAGCTAGTTAAAAATAAATTCTGGTTTTCGGGTAAGGTCTATAGGCGCGGGGTACCGGCAAAGTAGAATAGTACCTTCCCTATACCAGGTCTCGTGAAAGGCGACTAAGGTACTAGAAGCGATAAATGGCGGTATAACCATCTGAGAGTTTAAATGCACAGGGCGGGGATGGGTAGTAGCATCCCGTCTCAAAAACTATGGCAATGGTTTACAGTCTACAGGGTGGCAATTATGGGTATGATTTTCCTTTTTTGGGAAGGCCTGTGTCCAGCAGTCCATCTCCAATAGCTAATGCTGGTGATGATGATGAAAGTTTTAAAATCTTTAGTACAACCCACTTAACGTTGAACAATTAAGTAATATAAACATTACATATTTGCATCTAGCTTGTACAGTCGCGAAGGCCAGTACCTGGGCACAAGAACCACAGTACACGACGGGTTCCGCAGCGGCATCCTCGAGGTGAACAACACCGAAGCTGACCTCACTCAGGGCGCGTTCCGCCAGCGCTCCGCCAAGATTGACTACGTCATGGAGCCTAATGTAATTACTTGCGCCCAAAATTCTCGTTATTCTATAATATTTTCCAAGATTTATATATATATTAGATATATTTAAGTTTTTTACATCTTTTTATACGATGTATCGGTTATTATGCTCAGATATGAAGACTGTTGTCGATATAACAAATATGTTGTTTCAGAATTTAAAGGTTACAATCAGGTATTTGAAGTATTAAACTGTTTAGGTTTTGTTCAAGTAAAAAAAAAATTAAATAAACCCATGTTTTCAAGCCGTTAAATGAGTTGTTTTGACATTTTCTTCCGATATTCTACGTTATAGATAGCAGAAATCATATTTGGCGACCTGCAGACAGCAGGGGACATTGGCGCTATAGACATCATGCGGGGGAGAGACCAGGGTCTGCCTCCATACAACGAGTACCGGAAACTATGCGGGCTTCCAGTTGCCCACAAATTTGAGGACCTGCTGGACACTATATATCCTGATGTGAGAATTTGAAAACTCTTAGCTACACACAAAATTACCATAAGGTATTTCTAAATCGCGAGCGCACATATCCAAATGATTTTAAATTTCTGAGATTATTTTCTCCACTGATGACTTTGCCTCTCTCGATGTCTTGAAGAGGTTTCAAAAGTACTTGTCTTCGGAGAATACCGAACCGCCGTCAACCGGTAAATGCGATGAATTGAACCAGATATTCTTGGATGTGAAAATATAACTACCGAGAGATAAAACTAAGTAGAGCTGTGTTCGACAGTTAATGAGATTAAACCTAACACAGATAGACCGGCTTAGCAACTTCTGTCGATTTCAACTGGTCCACTCTAAGGACTTCATCATCATCATCATCCGGAAGTAAACTGCTGGACAGAAGCCTCTCCAAGAAAGGAGGTTTTTTGCCCATAATTTCCGCGCTGGACAAGCGTGTTGGCAATTGTTGAGCGCAGTTATCGCGACGGGGATGTTGCTGCCGCCCAGTACATTTGAGCTGCACTGTTTCGGATGGATATACTGTCATCTGTTGGTTCTAGTACCTTTGTCGCCTCTTAAGACACCTAGTGCAGTGAGAGGTACTATTCTATTCTGTCGGCACCTCACGGCAAAACTAAATACGTAATGTAATATGTACGTAGTGTATACGTAGTGTATACGTAGTGTATACGTAGTGTATACGTAGTGTATACGTAGTGTATACGTAGTGTATACGTAGTGTATACGAAGTGTATACGAAGTGTATACGTAATCCATAAATGTAGTTGCTTGATATCTTTAAACTTTAATTATATATATACTATAGTAATTATATCGTAGTTGAAAATTAGGCTGACTTGCTGCTTTCTTGGAGAAACTTCAGGTTTATTTTCTAGAGACTTTTCTAAAAAGGTTTTCTGTAAACTAGTAAAATTCGTAATTTGTATTTGCCGATTTGGATGGAAACTGAAAAATAAAGAAAAGAAAATATCTTCCAAGTTGACAACATTGTCGATCACCCGTTGGGTTTAGCTTTGGAGGAAAGACATATTTTTGTCTATTATCGTTACAAGGTACATATTGCCACATAAGTTCTAACACCGCGTATGTCAAAGTTGGCAACTTAATAATTAAGCCCAATGATAACACGATATTACATTTTTAATGCTGTAGTAAACGTTTTATATCGTGTATTGTTTAAACGAGATTTATTTTGCACCAACTAAATGCTCAAGATATTACTTTTTAAATGATTTTATGAAACGTGAGCAATGTTTTCCCAGTTGTAAAAAGTGTCAACATATTGACTTACGCTGTGTTAGAACTTTAACGACGATATGTGAATATATTTAGATATCTTAAGTCTATAAATATAGAATATGTGTGTTAATTTTAACAAAAAGGACTACCTATGTTTGCCGTTTGTATAACTCGGTGTATTCTGAAACTATTTGATATTATATTCACGTCCTATGATCGCACCACTGAAAACCAGGTTTGAGTTCATAATCACACACTTAGCAAATGGTCCTAATTGACTAAATGGTCTAACAAAGTTCAGTTCCACAGAGATTTTCTTCAAACGCTTCAAATGTGGAACGAACCCCCTATTAAGGTGTTCTCCAAAATATATAGATAGAAATTGAGTGAGTGAGAAAAGGATGGCAAGATAAAGATCGTGAGAGAGTGAGGGGTGGGAGAGGGGAGAGAAGGAGAGAGCGATTTGGAAAATCAAATGAATTATGTGATGTGTGTTTGTTTAACCAGTCTTATCAAAGGTACACTATCTGTTGACAGAAACTCGAGCAGATGAGACGCACCTACGAGAACGTGGATGAAGTGGATTTAATGGCGGCTATATACAGTGAGAAGCTCATAGACGGGGGCTGGGTGGGCCCTACTCTCTTCTGCATCATGGCACACAATCTCCGCCAGTGGAGAAAATCTGACCGACATTTCTTCGAGCATGGAGATCTACCTTCATCGTTGACTCTGTGTCAGTGATTTCATTATTTATTAATACACTAATCGGCTATTAATCTATTCTCAAGTGAAAGGATAACTTATATGTTTTTTTTTGCTCAACATCTCATACCCGCATAACATTGACCTGGCTTAAAGATAAAAACTGACAGAGGAAATAATAGGACATAACACATTAAAATTTAACGGAAATTAACTCAATCAGGACTCTGTTTCGGCAAATGTTAGTATAGTATGGTGGCATACTCCTATTTTAATAAAATAGTGAAAAAGTATGAAAAAAGGTTTCCTGATTGTATTCGACTATAATGTTTACTTGATATAAATCGACGAGCCCGATCCCGCATTCGGTAGCGTCCCTATCCTTGGCACCTCACTCCGGATAACCTTTTAAATTATGCTCATTTGCGTTTGTCAACTGGTTGATAAATATTATATTTATAATTCATCCATAATCTGGTATGCGTAACATAGGTGTTTTAAGTGACTTATTACGGAATTAGGTCAATGTATGAGATGTTGTGAGAATTATTATTATTATCTGTTCAGACGTTTTCATTCAACAACTGAGCATTGCGTAACGGACATTATCCGTCATCTGATTTGGCTTTAAGATGTCAGAAATGGAACTGCCTTTTATTATATCTGTGATATATGTAAATTTTTCAGTGCAACTAAATGAAATCCGCAAGACTAGTGTAGCAAGGCTGTTGTGCGATAATGGCGATGGAGTAGATAGAATACAACCAAAGGCGATACTCAATGTCGGCAAAGGGTAATTTATTTTTTATCTTCCACCTGGGATAGATACATATATTCATTACATTTTAAAAATTATCTTTAAAATTACCTCTATGTTTAATCACTCAACGCCATGATCATTATACCAACCATTTTCAGTCCACTGCTATATATAGTCCTCCCCACAACGGGGGATCTGCCCATAATTGGCGCGCTGGACAAGCGTGTTAGCAAGCACACACGTGGCACAGAGCATAGCTTTTACTAAAGGAACGCTGCTGAACATACCCGCTCTGTGCGTTTGAGCTACTTTTTTAGGTGGATATACCGCCATCTGTCAGTTCCGGTACCTCAATCGTCTCTTACAATACCTGGTTCAGGGGAGTTACTATTCTACTCTACCGGTACCCCACAGCAACGCCATACATATCTTTAAATCCTGCACATAATGTTTTTATCTTTTTGGTACGAAGGCACATAAAACGCAGAACTAGTGGGCCATAACACAATACAAAATTGTACATCGATTACTTTCCCCACAAGACCGTCTATACGGGATTAAATTGATTTTATTGTAAAGGCACATACGGAAATTAGGACTCTTTCTTTTATATATAAGGATTTGTAGAATTGCAATGTTGTGTTCAGTGTACAGAGATCGCGGTTATCTTTAGCAAGCTTAAGTGTTCATAAATAAAAATGGTTTTTATAATATCTAATTAAAAATAGATTCTATTTATATATTTATAACTGAAAAAAGAAGCTACCGGTGGAGCAGAATAGGTACTTCTCTTTAAACCAGGTGTTTAAGACGCAGCTGAGGTACAGCGCAGTTTAAACACAACAGGGAGGGGATGGGCAAAAATACGTCGTAATGCTATTTTGCGGTTGCCAAACCGGAAATTATGGATAAATATCTGCCATTCTGGGCAGGCCTATTTCCATTATGTTGATACAATTATGATAATGACTTGCATTTTACTTTACAGAAACAAAATAACATCTTGCAAGGAAATACCTGGCATCAACCTGTACCGATGGGAAGATCCAAAATGTCGACAAAAAGACGTTGATGGTAAATTGACTAAATCGTTTGAAAATTACCAATGGGTAAATTATGATAAAAAATAAAATAAACTACTAAGAGCGGTTCATTAGCGGATGTATCCATAATAAATTATGACAGGGCCTTAATTTGTTCCCTACACCGGCCACTTAAGCCTAAGGCCTTGAGTCCTGTTCATATCCTGAAACCCATGTAACATTCTTACTCATTCTTCGTGCTGGATTTTAAAATAAGATTTCATCAGTCTTTTTTTACCCTAGAGTAAAACAAATTTGTTAATTATTTTAAAAGGTGATTCTACTTCGACATGCAAATCCCTTTAAAAATAATTTGTCAAAGAATTTGTAAGATACTAAAAATACCGTTTACATTTTCTACAAGTATTGCGATTTTTTTTCAACTATTTTTCCCAAACTTGTGTTATTAAAACATATTTGCGATTTTTTTAAATGTAGTTTTATTTCGTTAAATAAAAACGAGTTCTTTTAGATTTATATTATTAGTACAGAGACACTACTCAGCAATTCTCACCCTTCAAACCGAAACACAGCAATGCTAACACTGCTATTTGGCGGTAGAAATAAGTAAGACTGAGGCACCAATACAGACGAAGGTCGCCTTATGAGGTACCTCAAGTTATTACCTTCAAATTCTCCTCTCAAAAGTCTCTCTGACTCTTAACCACTATGCTAAATTGTTAACTTTATAAAAATCCCTGGGGATAATATTTACTAGAAAAAATCAACTTGTCTAAGTTGTCAGGTAAAAGGTAGATTAAGGAGTTTGTAGGTAACCTACATCAATGAAGGAAACCTTAAGACAAAAAAAACAACAGTGTTAACATGTTGTACATGTAGCGTGCAGGCGCAACATCTTTCTCTCTCTCAACACTCTATGAGTCAGGCGAGGTAGGGATGGATCAGTCGTTTATATAAGGCAGTGCACAGTGCAGTTAGGTTGTACCTCACTGCACCTGTGACGGTAGATGAAAACCACCAAATAAGACATTGGAGAGACTCGCACCTAAGAAGGCCCGTGGCCTGGACCAGATCACAAACAACGCTCTACGCCACCTACTACCAAGAAGAATCTTCGCCGTCACCCGTCTATTCAACGGAATTAATAGGACAGACCATTTCCCCAAACGTGGAAAATCAGCGGTGTTATCATGTTTGGGTGAGTCTTCGCAGATTGCCGAGCGCGATGATCGCGCGCGCCCCCAATGCCCGCCTAGTGAACACGCACCTACGCAACATTGCACTGCTGCACGTTAGACCACCAGACACCAAGGCCTACCAGCGAGAGCTCACGGCCGGCGAGGTCGAACACGACTCAGGCAGAAAGTCTGAAACCGCAACTCCCTTAAGGGTGACATCGGGTAGCCCAGCCTAAGCCAAGGACGGCCCTAGACTTGCGGCAGGCCCTCTAGCCTTAAAATTAAAAAAACAATCCTTCAAAAACAACAACGGAAGAAACCAAAACTATAAGTTATAAGCGCCTAAAATATAACTATAGGCAACCGAAAACCTGAAAAATAAGTTAAGGCATACGGTTGTGCACACCGCTCACAAAATCCAATACAGTATAATAAATACAATACGATTTAATTCGATTCTCTCGGAGCTCCGTGGAAAAAACCAAAAGAATGACGATAGAGGACGAAAGACGCAATTCGAAGATCCGCCGATATTGATCAGCGGCGTATATATACCGCGATTGAGGCGCCGATCACCGCACTTTTCAATGGCGCATTCCTAATACAAAAAACCAGCTCTCGCTCATACGCGACAGTGGCATCCGGAGCGTCAATGAAGCGTAAGAGAACCGACACAATAGCGTTGGTGGGGCGGCCATCGGCAAGTACTAGCAACATGCCAGCTTCTCAAAGCGCATCCGATGGCTGAGTCCAACAAAGAGGTGAATATTCCCCGTCGGAAACGCAAGAGCAAGAGTAAGAGGCGTGCACCTGCAAAGAGAGACCCCACAAAGAAGGCAGTCGCCAACCCAGTACCGCAGCAGGAACAGAAAGCAAAGCTAAAGTCGCGCTTGACATAGAGCAGGCTAATGGACACCGAGAAAGCTATCTGCCTCCTACAGGACGTACTCGGGGCTATCGGGTCCGGCGAGGACGCCGTACCTATAATCCTTGGTGACGTTGCACAACTGCTGCAATCAAATGGCGCAACAGGATAAGCCACTGAGGATCATTCATTGGAATGCCAGTGGGCTCAGAGCCAAGTAAGGATTGCTGCGGATCCTGCTTTAAGAACAAGACTAATATCTGAGACCCATTTGAATGTCAAGGACAAAATTAAGATGCCCAATTATTACTCATACCGGAAGGACGCGATATCGGATTGCAACATTGCATACCGCGGACTTGCAGTCCTGGCACGTCGGAGGCGGATACACCAAACGCTGCTACCGCAGAGCGAGGATCTTTCACGCAAGTCTTTCTACGCCCTTGGAGTAGAAACCCATTCAGTGTGTTTGCTACATAAAAACCACCGCAAACTAGCTTCTAAGTAAGCAAACTGATGCAATAAATGGCGGACCCCACGCCCACTCTAGTGGCGGGGGATTTGAATAGCAAACACACGTATTTGCAATTCAATTCGTCCCATCACACTGTTGGCTACGGTATTCAAGGTGTATGAGAAGTTGCTGCTTCTACACCTGGAACCGCATATAACGCCGATGAAGGAGCAGGTTGGAATTCGAACTGAACACTCCACCTCACTGCAACTATCGAGAGTACTCTACCACATGAAGATGGCCTCGACTAAGAAGGAGTACACCTTTGCAGACGGGCAACCCAGCACACCTCTCTGACGTCATCGAGATTATGTTGCACCACGGACTATATAGCTAGCCGACGCAGGAGACCCTCATAAAGGAACTCCAATCCGACCACCTTCCGGTACTAATTACCGTTCTCGAAAGACCGACCGCTGCGATACCACCGGCTGTCGAACCACAGATTGGAAGGCGTTCAGTTCTGCTATGCAACAGAACACCCCAAAGATTTTAATTACCACCTCATTTCATTTGTAGATTGTCGAGCGCGATGTTCGCGCGCGCCGATAACGCCTCTCTGGCAAACCCGCACCTACGCAACATTGCGCCGCTGCACGCCAGACCACCGGACACCAAGGCCTACTAACCCCAATGCTCGCGATTACTACCTCAGAAGACGTTGAAATATGTTAATTGCGACGATTATTCAAGGGAAACCGTACATGCGTTTAAGTTATGCATAACTAAGCACTATAGTATTAAAGATGATAGAAGACGATATTGTAAAATATATGAGCATTTATCATTGCAATCACTGCAAGTCCACTGCTGGACATAGGCCTCCCCAAAAAGGGGAAATGTAGCCCTTAATTGCTGCGCTGGGCAAACATGTTAGCAATCGCAGAGCGCAACTTTTGCAATGGGGGTGCATCAGCCCATCCCCGCCCTGTACATTTGAGCTACACTGTTTTGAATGGATATATCGCCATCTTTCTGTTCTGCTTCTTACTACACCTGGTACAGAAGTATTAATAGCCATAAGTATTAACCTTACAAAAAGACGTAGGCTATTGCTACCAAAAATCTACGCAGACAAAGTTGCATTCATAGCCCCACTTCGTCAATAAACTAGTACTGAATCGTTATTTCCAACTACGTTCTGCTTGTACAGCATTTTATAACGCACAAGAAACATAAACAAAACGAAATAACTCAGTACTTGTATTTCGCCGACGGCGCGTGAGTAAAGTTCTCCGAGATAAGAATAAATAGTGACATTTAAATGAGCTGGTGATGGAGTCGGCCTTAATAAGCCGGTGACTGTCTACCAGGCGCCATCTTAGGAGGAATTTTAAAATAAAACTGAACATTATTTAGATTATTGAATTGTTCTCCTAATAAACGTTGGAGATTTCGAGAATGTGTGGATGATTGTTACTACTTCATAAAATAACGACGGAACAGATCTATACAAATTTTGTTATCTGATCTGGAATACACTAGAATAAACTACGATTAGATTTAAGATATAATTTGTTCTACTAGGAGATCATAGGATTTTTGGACTATCTCTTCTCATGATATGAGAAGCATGCATGTGACCCTTGCGTATCTAAGACTCTTAATTACTATACCAAATTGTTAACTTTTTTGAAGGTTTATCTTTAGATCCCTTGAGGTTTTTTGTTTTCCTGAAAAGTAGTCTACGGGTATTAATACCTAGGGACTAATTTAGAAGTCAAAGAAAAAGAAGAATATTATCAGACATCTAAATAACAACAGTACTCTACAGCTGTCCATAATGGTAGATAGTATTTAAGATAATATTTTCTTTAAAAAAATCATTGCAAATCATCTCTCCCATACCGGTGACTGTACTAACGATGTACAACCAAGACTGTAACAGCCAAGCCAATTTTCCTAGTATTCTTTTTGTCAGTGCTATTTTTTCGATGTCGTAGGTCACGACTTACCACTACAAACACTCAAATGTTACCTGACACCTGAAACGAGTAGATTTTTTTCTAGTAAATATCATCCCAAGGGATATATAGCTAATAATTTGGCATTAGTGTACGAACGTAATCTCTCACAAACGTAATCTCCATTCTACTAATACTCTCTCGCTCTTACTCCTTCTCGTCATTCTAGTTTTTTGACAAACTCTTTTACAGTGACAGCTACACGAGTCTGGAATGAGCTTCCACAATCCCCAAACAAATTTATCCTGAAACGCTTTCTCCGTACTTTATTTACTCATGCTGCTTCTTTAACTTTATAACCCTATTTCTGATGTACATTATTTTATATTCATATATATATATATATATATATTTATTTATATCATATGTATTTATTACGTTTAATTATACAAATATGTATGTAACGTTTATCTATTTCGTATATATATTGTCTGCACCACCATATATATATATTCTGTTTCGTGTAATGGCTGACTGGGAACTGGCATTAAGTCCGCCATTTGTATATTTTGTAATATTTTGTGCAATAAAGTTCAATAAATAAATAATGGCTAAGAGTCGGTAAGACTTTGGAGAAGAGAATTTGTATGTAAAAACATGAAATACATCTTATACGAAGGTCGTCTGCATTTGTACCTCACTCTCACCTATTTCTACCGCCAAATAGCAGTCTTAGCAATACTGTGTTTCAGTTGATATTACCAGGTAATATGACATAATATCTTCAAGTCACAAAGTTGGCAATGCGCGAGTGATATCCTTGTGATAGAAATAAGCTGGTTTTACCCGTCTTATAGACTTCGTCTGTATGGAGGTCGCATAATGATTTGAAGGGTTGGAGAGGAAGTGATATTACTGGGTAATGTGCCATAATATCTTCGGTTCACCTCGTTCTCTAGATACTAAAACTATGGCTACTCTTACCATTTCGCAGACAACTTGCTTGTGGGCCGTCTCAGTAGTAATAAATAAATTGTTCGCAATAATCGCAATACTTGTATGAAGATTGTTTGAAGGACCCGATAGAGCAGATGGTAGTAATCTTATCTTATCTGCCAGGGGTCGTGGGTTTGATTCCCACCCAGGACAAATATTTATATTATGATGTTCGTTTTTGTCCTGTGATGTCCCTAACACGATTTAAGTTACTACGGAGTCAGGTCAATGTACGAAATAATGTGTTGTGTGTGTGAAGAACACATTTTAAGCATGTCGGCATTTCTTTGATAAATCTAAAGGGATTTGCTTTTCAAAATAAAACAAATTTAAAAATACCCAAATATGTTTTTATTAGATAAGTTAGGGAAAGATGGTTGGTATAATTACAATGCCTGTAAAAAAAATTGATAAACGGCATTTTTAGTGTCTTACAAATTCTTCGACAAATCATTTTTATAGAGATTCGATGCTCAGGTAAGAAAAAGTAGATAAATGATAGAATCTAGCACGAGGAATGAGTTCACGCTCATCACTTCTAGATCGCCATACTTAAGGGTTTTAGGATACAAACAGGACTCAAGACCATCGGCTTAAGTGGCCTGTGTCACGAACAAGTTAGGACCCTGTCATCACTTATTATAGACACATCCGCCAATGGTTCATTGGTAGTTAGTTTTATTTTTTATCATAATTTACCCATTGATAATTTTCATTGGATTTAGAGAGATTTTGTGGTTTGGCTTTACCATCGATATCTTTTTGTAGACATTTTGGATCTTCCCATCGATACAGGTTGATGCCAGGTATTTCCTTGCAAGATGTTATTTTGTTTCTGCAAAGTAAAATATTAGTTATTATCATAACTGTATCGGCATAATGGAAATAGGCCTTTCAAGAACGGTGGATGTTTGCCCATAATTTCCGGTTTGGGCAACCGCAGAGAGTAACAATGCGAAGGATGTATCTCCATCCCCACTCTGTTGTATTTAAGCTGCGCTGTTTCGGATGGATATACCTCCATCTTTCGGTTCTGATACTTTAGATTCGTCTTATACCACCTAGTTTAGAAAGAAGCACCTATTCCACACAATCGCTTCTCCGCGGCATGAATAACTTTTTTTAAGTCGTGGGTACTTCGGATCTTTATAAGCTTATCTTTTTTATTTCAATGAAAAATATGTAAAGAACCATTTACTTGAGAAACTATCTTTGTTTCAAGTACCAGTTGAATTTCCACATTCAACTCCTTTTTATTATTCCTTAAGTTGAGATAGTTAAGAGAGAGTTGATTTGATGAAATAGTCAAAGCGTGAAAAACTGAAAACTTTTTGCTAAAATTATATAAGTTTTATTTAAATTTGGAAATCTACAAAAACTTATATAAAAAATAATCTAAATTTCCGTATGCGAATTAATAAAAAATATTGTTTTAATACCCCATGTGAAAAATAATTGATGTAAATTTTGAAAATTATTCAAAATATTTTGTATTGTGTTATGACCCACTGCGTCTTTTGGGCCTCTTTGGACCAAAAGGTTAAGAATCTTGTCTGCAGGATTTAAAGATTTATGTGGCGTTGCCGTGGGGTACCTCCCGTAAAAGGTGTTGTAAAAGGTGACTAAAGTACCGGAAATGCGGTATATCCATCCAAAACAAAGTAGCTTAAACACACAGGGCGGGGATGTTCAGTAGCATCCTCGTCGCAATAGCTACACTCTGCTATTGCCTACATGCTTGCCCAGCATGGCAATAATGGGCAGAACCTACTTTATGTGGAGGCCTATATCCAGCAGTGGACTTACAATGACTGGTAGGAATAGAATAAATGGCGTTACGAGGTCAAACTTAACAAGGATTTGAAATTTTTACTAGCGCCATCTCTTGGTGTTAAATGTAATTACCTTTTGCTAACATTGAGTAACGCCTTGGGTTGTATTCTATCAACTCCATCGCCATTATCGCACAGCAGCCTTGCTACACTAGTCTTGCGGATTTCATTTAGTTGCGCTGAAAAATATACATATTTCAATGAAAAAGTATAAAATAAAAAGCAGTTCCATTTCTGACATCTTAAAGCTAAATCAGATGACGGATAATGTCTGTTACGCAATACTCAGTTGTTGAATGAGAACGTCTGAACAGATAATAATAATAATTCTCACATCTCATAGATTGACATGACATGATATGACAAGTCGCTTAAGCACTTGTGTTACGGACATCAGGCGACAAAGTAATCACATAAACTTCTTGAGTACCCAGTTACAGAACAAACATAAATATAATCATATAAATATTTATTCTCCTATAGATCAAACCCCCGACCTTGGGCGTACAAGACAGGATCACTACCATCTGCACCATCGGTCCTTAGAGATACTATTAATTAGTAGCCAATGCTGACAACGGTTTCATAATAAATACGATGTACCGGCCTACGTATCCTAATTCGAAATTGCAAAAAAATCGAAGTAAAAAAATGTCTCTTGTAGGCAAGAATAAATAAACTACGCACTAAGACGCTGAAGACGACAGACGACATTGAAGTTTTGGGTTAATATTATTTTATGTATATGTAAATAAAACTTTTTTGATTTACGATCATATTTCTTAAGTTTGTCTTTGTCGTTTTATTGACAAAGCCATTAGATGTCACGACTGACTGTTGTGATATTTTATAATGATATATGCTTCACATCCATAAGATTTATTTAAAGTTACTTGAAGTAAAGGTTTTAAATATTGTTTCTTTCATTATTACAGGTAAAATAATATTTTATTGAATATAAGAACTTCATGTAATTGATTAAATGTAAATAAAATGCATTTTGTAAATAACTTTTCATTATTACAGAGAAACGCAATTACGTCTTTATTTAATTTATCCCAATTATTGGAATAATATCATTATATTTATGTTTAAATAATACATAGAGAAATTCACACGACATTTCATACGTTGACCTGACTCTGTGATGAGTTGCTAAAAGATCTTGTATTTCGGATATCATACAACAGAGGAATTACAAATATCATACTCAGAATTATATAAATAGTACCTTAGCGGTAGGATCATTACCATTTGCGCCATTAGGACCGCCAAATATTTTATCAAATTTTTCTTATGACGGAAAGAAAAAGATAAATATCGATATACCAGAAACACATAACGTAAAAGTTGAATAAGAAAACACAAAAATTAATAGGAAATAAAACGTTATTACAATTTTACGGAAATAGGCTCAATCAGGACTCTGTGTTGACAAATGTTCTTGCAGTGTTATTGCTGCAATACTGTAATACTCACATTTTATCAATATAGTAATAAAATATGAAAATTGGGTTTTTTAAATGTATTCGACTATAATGTTTACTTGATATAAATCGACGAGCCCGATCCCGCATTCGGTAGTGTCCCTATCCTTGGCACCTCAATCTGGATACACTTTAAAATTATGCTCATTTCCGTTTGTAAAATATTATTTTTATAATGTATTAATTATATCACTCACGCAAAGTCAACGATGAAGGTAGATCTCCATGCTCGAAGAAATGTCGGTCAGATTTTCTCCACTGGCGGAGATTGTGTGCCATGATGCAGAAGAGAGTAGGGCCCACCCAGCTCCCCTTTATAAACTTCTCACTGTATATAGCCGGCATTAATTCCACTTCATCTACGCTTTCGTAGATGCGTTTCATCTGCTCAAGTTTCTGTCAACAAATAGTATGGTTTGTACTACACAGGTTAAACAAACACGCATCACATAAATCCTCTCTCTCGCTTTTTCTCTCTCGCTTTTTCTCTCTGGCTCTCTCTATCTCACTCTCTCTATTTAAAAACCTTAATAGGGGGCTCATTTCACATTTGAAGCGATTAAAGAAAATCACCGTGAAACTGCATTTTGTTTGACTATTTAGGTTTCAAAGTATGAGTATGAACTAAAAGCCGGTAGCTAGTGGTGCGATCATAGGATATATTATCAAATAGTTTCAGAACATAACCAGCTATACAAACAGTAGCCTATAGTCTTTTTTTTCCCGCTCCGATCTCGCGAGCTTTGCTGGCTGGCTTTGCGGCTGCGGGGCACGCAGGGTGTATACGGGCATCGGACCTCTCATCTATGAGAGGCCCCGCCCTCTTTTTTAGTGTGTTGGAATTGACGCCTGAGAAGTCCAGCAATAGGTTCGTCCGTAAAAAAATGTAGAATTAGCATATCTATTGCATATTTATATAATTAAGATATCTAAGTTTGTTTACTGTGTATGTAGCATTTACTTTTTACAATTTAAAGCGACAATATTTTGTACCCCGCAGATAAAGTTATATCTTTCCCCCAAAGCTAAACCCAACGGGTGATCGACAACGTTGTCAACTAGGAAGCCATTTTCTTTTCTTTATTTTTCAGTTTCTATCCAACTCGGCATAACTAATGAATGGGTTTATATTTTACTAGCTTTATATTGGAAAACCCGACGACCTTTCTGGAAAGTCTCTAGAAAATATACTTCAAGGTTCTGCAAGAAGGCAGCAAGGGAGTCAGCTTAATTTTCATACCACGATATAATTACTGTAGTAAGTCTATCTTTCGTACAACGAAGATATTTAATTTCAGTTTAAAGATAAACTACATTTACGGAAAGGGTTTAGTTTTGGGTAGTTGCCAAAAATATTTCCTGTCGCGTTGGTAATTTAAGACATTTTATTTAGTACTAGCTCAGACCCGCGGTTTTAGCAGCCTAAATCCTATTACCATCAGAGCACCTGTGCAAAATATAGCTTGCATTAATTGACGTTCATGTAATTTTTTAATAATTAAATATTTTTTTAAATCTATTCAATAATTTTTGAGTTTATTCGATACAAAAGCACAATAATATATATTGTCTGATGTTACTCAGAGAAGATGTAGCTTTCTAATATAGAAATAATATTTAATAAAAGTATTAGTTATATAAATTAATCAAGTAGATTTTGAGTTAAATTTTACGAAATAAACAATGTAATACCTCTTTACCTAATACTTCTTTATAATATTAGTTATGACAAATGAATTACGGGCATGACAGTCGTTTTTAAATATGTTAAAAGAGACTAATCCAAAAAAGAATCCAACGATTATTAGATCATGTCAGTATATCTGTTCCTATGTGTTAGTCTGCATGTCTTTCTTTTAGATGAAAGTTGAGATGATCGTTCCGAATAAGTTCTTAGAATAGAATAGAATAATACCAGTAGAGTAGAATAGTACCTCCCCCTGCACCAGGTGTCGTAAAAGGCCGCTAAAGTACCAGAGCCGACAGAAGGCGGTATACCCATACCAAACAATGAAGCTTAAATATATAGCGATAGCTGCGCTCTGCAATTGCCAACACGCTTGTCCAGCGCGGAAATTATGGGCAAAAAACCTCCTTTCTTGGAGAGGCTTCTGTCCAGCAGTTTACTTCCGGGTGATGATGATGATGAAGTCCTTAGAATGGACCAGTTGAAATCGACAAAAGTTGCTAAGCCGGTCTATCTGTGTTAGGTTTAATCTCATTAACTGTCGAACACAGCTCTACTTAGTTTTATCTTTTGGTAGCTATATTTTCATGTCCAAGAATATCTGGTTCAAATCGGTATTCTCCCAAGACAACTACTTTTAAATCCGTTCAAGACATCGAGAGAGGCAAAGTCATCAGTGGAGAAAATAATCTCAGAAATTTAAAATCATTTGGATATGTGCGCTCGCGATTTAGAAATACGTTATGGTAATTTTGTATGTAGACAAGAGGTTTCAAATTCTCACATCAGGATATATAGTGTCAAGCAGGTCCTCAAATTTGTGGGCAACTGGAAGCCCGCATAGTTTCCGGTACTCGTTGTATGGAGGCAAACCCTGGTCTCTCCCTCGCATGATGTCTATCGCGCTGAGGTCCGCCGCTGCCTGCAGCTCACCGAATACGCGTTCTGCTATCTATAACGTAGAATATCGGCAGAAAATGTGAAAACAATTCGTTGAACGGCTTCAAACTGCGGTTTTATTTAATATTTAATTTTTTTTTCTGGTACAAATCTTAAATTTTTAATACTAAAACTACTAACAATAAAACTACTACTATTACTTAAAAACCATATACCGATACTTCGAAAAGAATTTAAAAGGATAAATGAAACCTTTAAGAGCCGTTAAAATTGTAAATGTTAGAAAAAACTTAAGAGAATTTTGGGTGCAAGTAATTACATCAGGCTCCATGACGTAGTCAAACTTGGCGGAGCGCTGGCGGAACGCGCCCTGAGTGAGGTCGGCTTCGGTGTTGTTCACCTCGAGGATGCCGCTGCGGAACTCGTCGTCTACTGTGGTTCTTGTGCCAAGGTACTTCCCGCTGCTGCTGTACAAGCTAGATGCAAACATGTAATGTTTATGTTACTGAATTGTTTAACGCTAGCGTTAAGCCGGTATTACAAAAATATTTTTAATATTTTTATGACCATCATAACCCACGGAGTCCATCGCTGGCCATAGGCGTCCCCAATAAATGAGCACGCGTGTTTGCAAGCGCAAGCTTTCGGATACCGCCGTCTATCAGCTTTGGTACCTTAGCGGCCTTTTACGACAGCTGGTTTAGGGGAAGGTACTATTCTACTCAGTCGGTTCCCCACGGCTAAAACCTTGGCCGGAATTTATTTTTAGATAGCGGCGCCCCACGATTATTTTCTACCAATAATATTTTTCATTAGCCACAGATTTTTAGAAATCTGTTTAGAAGTACGGAACGTAACATTAGCCGGGACAAATAAAAGGACAGACTGACAGATTTTTTTTTTAATTTATAAATCATCTAAACTTTTTTGCTTCTGTGGAGACTATGTGTCTTTATAAATAAATAAATCCAAACACAAATATCATCAAATAAATATTTATCCTGGATGGGTATAGAACCCGCGACCTTTGGCGCACAAGATTGTATCACTACCATCTTCGCCATCAGGCTTTCGCCACGTAGTATTGATAGAATTGTGTTTGAATGTTCTCAAAGGTTGACACTATTACAAACTAAAAAGTTGTTAAGACTGCATTTGCTATAAAGATTAATGACTTATGTAGAAGTACAAACATTTAGAATGTGACTACTCACTCGGTCCGTCCGTCTTGGAAGGTGTGGAACCAGCGCGCTCCGATGACGTACTCGTGGAAAACGCCCGGTTTGTAGTATTTATTGAAATCGTTGACAAAGCCGTGCGTTTTGAACACTATACCCGCTTCTAAAGCGTTTTTCCAACCTAAATAAAAAAACAGTAAATAGGGATCATACAATTCATGTAACGTATAAATTAGGCCTAGCTGATACTAGTCTCCTGGCACCAGATGGGTCTTTAAACTAAGTTTAATTCATTACACGAGCCACCAGAAGAGAACTTACGAGAAAAACTGGTGATGGTAAAGGCTCCATCAATACTAAATAGTTAGTGTTAATGGAACCCCTACCGGAATCGGCGCCTACAAATTGTTGTTCTAAAGCTAGGTTAGAGCAATTTAATCTCAGGTTTTATCGTTAATACAATCTTTAGCATAATAATATGCTTTAAAAATAAGCTTATTCTTAACGTAATTTTTATATTTATTTATCGGTAAGCCTGATATTATATATAGATGAGATGAATTAAATAAGACAAAAGTATAGATTATTTTTACCAATAATTTAAAGTGAACTAACTCTATGCTAACTTTTCACTTAACCACGCATTCACTTGGCAAGCTTTATATCTTTAGCTATCATCATCATCATATCAACCACTAGAAGTCCACTGCCGGTGAGAATGCTGCTGCCGGTCCCTGCCATTTGAGCTACACTGATTCCGATTGATATAGCGCCATCTGTTTGTTCTGGTACCTTAGTCGCCTCTTACGACACCTGATACAGAGGGAGGTAGTATACCACTCTGCCGGTACCTCCCGGCTCTTTAGGCATAACTGTGACTAATTAATAATTACCTAGTAACATAGTCATCATCTCGTAATACAGCATATACTGCCACTGTGCAATGTTTATTTGGCGAGCATTCTCGAACAAGAGCTGATCCGTCCAGCAAGGGTTGATTTCGCCCAGCTTTCGTGCTATCCTATTGTGCTCCCGGTAGAACCACATAGCTGTTAGATAAATGCCTGACAGCACGTTCCCGTCATAGAAATCACCTGACAGAAAAACAAGCGTTAATATAAAAATGTTGACTACAGTTAGACCACTTACAAATGTCGTCTGCATTGGTACCTCACTCTCACCTATTTCTATTGCGAAATAGCAGTGTTCGCATTGGTGTTTTCCGGTTTGAAGGGTGAGAGAGGCAGTGAAATTACTGGGTAAATGTGACATAGTATCTTCAGTTCACAGGGTTGGTGACACGTTAGTGATATCTTTGCGATGACAATGCGTTCAAACATAAATAATGAAAACTTCAAAACATTAAAGTATTAAACACGTAATAGAGTATACCGTATTGATAGCAAGCATTCTCAACAGGGCGTCTGTTGTTCACGCAGATTATCGCATCAGCTGGCGGTCTCTCCACGCCTCCCCTTATGTCTGATTTTAGAAGACCTCCTTGATACGCTCTGATCTGTCTCTCTCTTTCGTTTGTGTAGCCATAGACGATGGACAGGTCTTCAAGCGGAGTTGGTAGCGAGTACTGAAACAAAAATTGCATTAAATAAATATATCTGAACGATAATGGACGAATATGAGGCTTCATAATAATTACTTTTTTTAATAACCTGTAAAGAAAATGTCTGGTGCCATCGATGGTCGTGTATGAACAGAAGTCAGAATTTCAGCAAGTTTCAATAAAGATTTAGCTATACTGAAATAAAACTGAATTTTTAATTTACTTATGTAGGTTATCTAACTTATTTGACGGGCCCGATAGCGTAGATGGTAGTGACCTTATCTTGTGTTCCAAAGATCGTGGGTTGGGCCCCACCTAGGTTAAATTTATATAATGGTATCTTTGTTTGTTTTGTTTCTGAGTATTGAATGTATATATCTAAGTAGTATATTTGAGATACCTCTGTTGTCTGATGTCCGTAACACAAGTGCTTAAAGCGACTGGTCACGGAATTAAGTCAATGTTTGAGATGTTGTGTGTAATTATTTATTACTTATTAAGTAGTAAGTGTGCTACGGTTTCACCCTCGTAGCATAGTTTTGGATATTTCATACTTTACATACCCCGTTTACTTCCAAAAGGGAAGATTTTTAGAAAACTATTTCTCATGTTTCATTACTTTCAATGAAGAGCCTTTACACTGATTTTAGTTCAAATAACTTCAAAAACAGCTAAGTTTCATACTAACTGCTTACTCATGTTTCACTCTTTTAGGGGGTGAAGAAAATAAATCATTTCTTAGTGCACCCTGTACAAATTTTCAAATTTCTGACCCTTATTGTTTAGGGTCTGCGTTGATATGTTAGTCAGTGAGTCATACAGTCAGCTAGACAGTCTCTCGTTTTATATATGTATAGATTCATACCTCTGAAACTATGAAAGCTTTATTTTAGGCTGACTTAACGCTCACTACTGTGGTTTCAACCCCTGCGTCCCAACCCCAAGCGTCACTACGCTAAAATTAGGAAGGAGTATAAAAGCCTAAGTGTCTCGTACAATAATAACAATAGGAATCCGATCAGAAATGACACAAAACACAAGTAACATTTTAAATCACTGTCTAAGGCAAGAGTAATTAATCGAACACAGTGTACGTACCGTTGTAGAAGTTCGCAAATAATTTCCGAATAATTACACATGGAACTGACAAATTTGCGTCTGGTATACGATCGGTGCGACTTCGGAACGTATCTCTAATTAATTGGGTCTCCGAGTACAGTGGAATTTCAGAGGTAAAAGCGAGTGTACGTAGTAGACTTAGGGCACCTACTAAATTATAATGCGGCACATTTCTGTTTTATTGACCTGAACTGCTTAATTTTGTTTTATCACCATCATATCAGCCGTTGTTAGTCCATTAATAAGTAAGTATTAAGACTTACTCTTTCAGCTGGTAGCGTGTTAGGGATGCATCCTCTCTCCTGGAACGTTCCTTGCCTGGTGAGGTTCAAGCATCTGATTCCAGTCCGACGAAGGTACGGGTCATCCTGTGGCACCGGTATGGGAATGCATTGTGGATTCACTCTGTTCGGCGTATTGCCCAGGCAGCAATCACTTACTATCGCATAGCGGACTGTAAAATGATTTTTAAGAGTTGAAATTTATTTTTTAGCACACACAAACAATATACAAGTCGGCGACTTAATGCCAAGTGGCAATACCTACCAGTCAATCATTGGTTATAATAAAAAGGGGAACAAACAGTTACACAGTATAAAAATACCTCTTTCTTTATCAGGTGTTGTAATAGGCAACTTAGGTACCAGAAGAGACTGATTACAGTATATCCATCCGTAACTATGTAGCTCGAATGCACACGGCAAGGATTGGCAGCAGCATCCCCATCACAAATGCTGCGCTCTGCGATTACCAACACGCCTATCTAGCAGGGCAATTAATGGCTTATATGATGATGATGTATGCATAAATATATATACATATAAATTGTATATTTCATTATATTACTATAAGTTTATATACATAATAGTAAATTCGCACTATATCTCATAAGTTGAACTGACTACGAGATATGTAGCATAAAGCCATTACGGAGAACGGACAAAGAAGGTATTATAAATATAATACTTATATTCATGTAAATAACACCAAGGCACAAAATAAATATAATTCATCATATAAATATTTGTCCTGGGGATCAAACCCACGACCTTTGGTGCACAAGGTAGGATCTCTACCATCTGCGTCATCTATTATATTTACGTCTATACTAATAGAACTAGCCCAGCCTCGCAGTTGAGAAACAATTTCATCTTTGATGATTGTTATTATAGTTGAGAATGTTTTCTGACTATGAGGCTGGAAATTCCTCATAATTTATGTTGAATCAAAGTAATCTCACGTAGTACGGTTAGGTCTATTGTGTCCACTATAGAGAATACTAAGATGTGCGTGGCCAGGGTGTTGAACTTGTGGTCCTCAGGGTACCCGTCGCCCAGGATTTTGGTGCGCAGCAGGCGAGCTGATGGTAAATCGGATCCATTCATTGCTGGCCGCAAGGTGTTCCCTGATGGTAACACAATTTATTGAAATCAATAAAAAGGTGATCGGTGCTTTTTTGGTATATAAATATAAAGACTATTTGGCATACTTGCCGTGAGTTACCGGCAAAGTAGAATAGTACCTCTGTACCAGGTGTCGTAAGAGGCGACTAAGGTGGCAAAACCGACAGATGGCCGTATATGCATACGAGACAGTGTCGCTCAAATGTAAAGAGTGGGGATAGGCAGCATCATTCCCGTCGTGAAAGCTGCGCTCTGCGATGGCCAACACGCTTGCCCAGCGCGAGACCTATGCCCAGTGAATTTCCAATGGCTGTGATGATGATGATGATAATTACTATAATATACTGCGGTTGTGGTACCAGAACCGACAGATGGCGGTATATCCATTTTAAACAGCGCAGCTTAAATACTACAGGATGAAGATGGGCAGCAGCATCTTTTAGGAAAAGTTGCACTCATCGAATTCCACCACGCCTGCCCAGTACGGCAATTGTAAACAAAAATCCACCTATCTTGGGAAGGCCTATGTCAAACAATGGACTTATTATGACTCATACTATGATATAATATTATTATTTTCGGTCCGCAACTACGAGTATACCAACGATTTACTTTAAATCGCGTCCCTGGAGATATCATGTATTTTAGATATCAGTTTTTTGAACTCAGCAAAAAATAGTGCCTATTTTTTTTAAATAATTTTATCATGAGAAAACCCTACATTTTTCCTTGAAAATAATTGGAAATAAATAGGAAAGAATTCACAAAATGGATTTTAACGGGAAAAAAAATTCGCGAGAATCATCCAAACTAGAGCTTTTTCGAAGATAATATTTTTAAGTTAAATAACCTCTTGTACCTTGTTACTCTTACAATTCCTTGTTTTTGTGATGTTCTTGTGTTGTTTTTATTGATTTACAATAAAGATTATATTATTTTTATTATTATACTTATAATAAATCTGTAAAGAGGTCAATTCTGTACATTAAATATATTTTCAAAATAACTATCAGGGGGATATTACAAATCGACACTGAAGCCAAAAATTTACCGATTGTAAAATTTTTGTCTGTCTGTATAACCGTTGTAGAAACAAAAACTACTCGACGGTTTTTTACAAAAAACGACGGAAACGCGGATGAAGTCACGGGCAACAGCTAGTAATAAGTAAATCCAGACAATATCTCATATATTTACTTGACTTTGCGTTATCGGACAACAGGCTGTTAAAATACAAAGAGTTGAACAAACACATATATTTATCACATAAAAGTTTGCCCTAGGTGGGAATCAAACCCACGATACTTTGCGTTTAAGATAGGATTGTTGCCATCTATGTGCGCCACGGGCCCTTCAATATACGTGTATGATAGTTGTGGAGATTATTTTTTTGAAGTGATTTAGGTGTTTCACGGCTCACCGAGTCCAAAGCTGGCAGGCAGCATCCTCAACAAGGGTGTGGGAGAGCCTCCCCTCGAGGGGTAACGGGGATTGACGCATGTCCCGTCAACCCTTCGTCCTTCGTACTTTCTGCATGGCTCCACGGCGATAGTGCATGGACTGAGGAATATAACATAATCTTTCTATATACACTAGAAAAACCCGCGGTTTACCCGCATGAAGTTGTAGAACAAATCTAGTATCTTTCTAATATGCCAGTCAGCTTCTCCTTTTATATATAGATATAATATTTTATTGAAATAACTCTGAAAATCAGAGAACTTTCATGCTAATTTTGCACCGTTTTACACTCTTAAGGGATGATTATAGAAAAAATATTTACACCTATTTTATTTATTTATTTTATAGACTTTATTGCACAAAATGTTACAAAACATGCAAATGGCGGACTTAATGCCACTATAGTAAAAAAATACGGTACCAAAATTATTTCAATCATTTGTACATGTTACTGGCCGGTTTTAAAAATGCCGTTGTGTTTAAAACAGTACGTTCTAAATTCAAATTTTTGTTTGATGCTCGTATTTACAGAAAACCACTTCTTATCCTACGTTTTTAGTTCCAAAAGATAATATCGCAGTCATCGCCCGGCCCGCGGCTCTAAGTTACGCACAGAGTTACCAGGCTTAGGTTTGCTCGAAATTGTGACTGGAAGAAAAAGACTGGAATAGGGTATTGTTCACCATTGAAGCCAGGATATACATAGATATATATATATATATAGTGTAGGGTAAAAATCGAAGTTGGCGAGTGCTACGAAGACGAGGAGAACGATTTGCAGAGGCTTGTTTTGAAGAAATCACACCTTATGGTGGGGGGTCTGTTATGTTTTGGGCAGAAATTAATTCAATTGATCGTACAGAGATAGTCTTCATTGAAAACGGCTCACTGACTGGACATCGATACATAACG
>JACJUM010000202.1:1392614-1461760 GCA_020976665.1 Heortia vitessoides
TCAGCAGTCATTAATCACATCAGCCTACAGACATCCATTGCTGAACATAGACCTCACCAAGTTAAAGGAAAAATAGTCAGTTTTGTGCCGCCTGGAAAACGACACCCCGAAATCTTCACCAGGTTGTCCGTCCATCTAGCGGGAGTTCGTCCCGCGCTGCGCTCTCCAGTACATGGCCGCTACTCGAAAACCTATCTGCCCTATCTGCCATCGGTTCGTCGTACTATGTGCCTTGCCCACTGCTAGTACACTTTAACGATTCGGTGAGCTATGCCGACCTACGGATCTCTTCATTTCCGATTCGATCACGTAGAGACACGCCGAACATAAACCATTGTATTGGTACTGCGCGGCAGTGCAGTCTGCGGGCATAGGAAAGATGCAGGTTCGAGTGCCGCCTGACACCTGGGACAAAGATATTTTAGTAAATATTATACTGTATATAATTTATCAGGTTTTATACATAAGCAATGGCTTATGCATAAAACCTTGAAAAGTAATGAAGTAACTATGCCTTAACCATTATTTGCTTCGTGTACTGTGTATATATATAAATTGCATTACGTTTTTCATTTTTTTAATTTTAAATGTGTGTGCCATTTTATTACGTTATTTTTATATATCAATTTTTTTTTTCATTTTCCATTTTCCATGCAAAGGTTGCCTGGAAGAAATCGCACTATGCGATAAGGCCGCCATTGTACTGCACCATGTATTACTATAAATACTATTGTCTGTAATATTTAAGTGTACAATAAAGTGTAAGTCTAGAAAAAATTTGACATGAACTCTGAGGTATTGGTTTTGTATGTATTCTGAGGTATAATGATTGTGCGCGGTAGTGCGGTCTACCGCCTGAGACAAATTGGTTATTTTTCAAGTAAATATTATCATCATACCAGCCATTAAAAGTTTACTATTGGACATAGGCCTCCCTAAGAAAGGGGGTACGTTGCCCATAATTGCCGCGCTGAGTAATCGCAGAGCGCAGCTTTCACTACGGGAAGCTGCTGCCCATCCCTGCCTGTACATTTGAGCTGACTTTTTTGCCTGAATATAACGCCATCTGTCGGTTATGTTACTTTAGTCGCCTCTTACAATACCTGGTACAGGGAGAGGTACTATTCTACTCTTCCGGTACCTCACAGCTAAGTAAATATTATATTAAATGTACGTATTTTGTATGCATAAAACCTTAAAAGTAATTAAGTAATTATTTCTCCTTTATCGATTGCTGCAAACTTGTAAAAGTTTAACCATTTGAGTGTCTCAGCGCAAAAATAACAGAAAATATTCGACGTCTTCATGGGAAAATTGTAGGTTTGAGTACTACCTTATACCAGAGACAAATTGATTTTTTTCTTTCAAAAATCTTAACCATACTATCGTCTGAGTAATTTTTGCCGGCCACGCCAAGCCGCAGCGGCTCCGGTGCTGTGCGATATAATTTGCCGTTAGATCCTGAATGTTAGTGACGGGATCATTTATCACTTGCCGCCGTGTCATCTCAACACAATCTCATAGCATTATGGAGCTCATGCATTTATAAACAGGGTATTCAAACTGTTAAAAGGTAATCTATGATGATATGATAAAACGTCTTTGTCCGCGTGTGCTATTATATATTTAATTATATTAATTCCGTAATAAAACAGAATCGAAAAGAGAACGAAAAAATTGGGAATCAAAATGGCTCAAGCTATCAAAACAAATTTAAATAAATTCAGATTACCAGGTAAGGCGTGATAGCGTATAGCAGACACATATGTTTTAAAATAAATTCCCACAACATCTCATACATTGATCTTTCACTTGTGTTACGGACATCAGACAACAGAGGAATCACAAATGTACTTAACACCCAGACATACAAATACAATAAATATCATCATATAACCTAGGACAACCATTCCTGGGTGGGGATCGAAACCACGACCTCTGGCACACAAGACAGGATTGGATGTTATACAAAATGCTTTTTTATCATAAAAAGTTTCCAAAAATGAAGCTAATTAAAATTCTGATAATAATTGTTGCACTGCAACGAAATAATCGTAAATAATTTCGTAAGTTTTAATCAAATCCTGACACATCTTTAGTCAGTCTTTAAAACAGTTTTTGGAAGGTAAGTAAAGCGTCGAAATAATAGAAAATAAAAGATAAATAATGAACACGTAAATGTTAAAAAAGTTTTATTATAGTTACAATAGGTTCACATATTGCAGAACATTGAGATCGGAAGATCATAAAAATAGTCAGATTTTTCTCTTCCTTTATTGTTATATAATACGTCCAATTACATAATCTAGCAATAGGCGGTTTGCATTTGTGCACCCGACACAGGACAAACATTTGTGTAGTAGATTTTTGTTTCTTTATTTTCTTATTTATTTATTGAAATTTATTGCGCAAAATATTACAAAATGTAGCCAGCCAAGAAGTGATCTTATTTACGCAAACCGAAAATGAAACGAAGACAGTTGTTTAATAGACGATTCAATTTATTAAGGAGTTCTTGAGAGACAATATTATTTACTAATAAGTGCAGCACACGTTTTTTATTATTATCTCAACATCATCATATAAGCAACCGTAAAACGGCCACTGCTGGATATAGACCTCCCCAAGAAAGGAAGAATTTGCCTAAAAACGCCGCGCTGAGCAAGCGTGGTAACTATCTCCGAGCGTAGATTTACGACGGGAATGCTACTGCCCATTCCCGCCTTGTTGCATTTGAGGTACGCCGCTTCGGATGGATATATCGCCATCTGTCGGTTCTGGTCGGCCTCGTGGAGGTACTATTCAATTCTGCCGGTACCACACAGCAATTTCCTTCCATCTCGAAGTTAATGTAATAAGATGTTGTAAGTGTGAAAAAAAAGAATATACAGGAATTTTATTTATTAAAAACACAATTAGTAGAGATTATAAATTCGCCATAATAATTATAAATTCATACAACATCTCATACTCCAATATGATACCCCGCTCAGTTCTCGCCAACCCTATAAGGATAGATCGTAGTTAGACGCGCAATCGCCGCCACGGGGTGCGCAGGTGAAATTGGGCATAGGGCACCTCATAAATGAGCAGCCTCACATCCACCTCCAGGGGCGCTGGAATAACCGTCTGAGTAAGCCAGCAGTAGGTTCGTTTGAAAAAACAACAAGATAAATCGCTTTTATTACTGCCATTAGACAACAGAGGAATTACAAAAATAATACTTAAATAGCTATAATATATTTAACAAACGGAGAGAACAAACACAATATTCATTATATAATTTGTTTGCTCTGGGTGGGTATCGAACCAACGATCCTTGACTCACAAGAAAAAAACACCACCGAATGTGTAATCGGGCTCGTCGCATGAAACTAATGTGACTACGGAACTGTGTTCAGGTAATTAACGTACACTAGAAAAACATTTCCAACATTGAATCATGCAACTAATAGAAAGAGCCATCCGCAATTTTGCGGAACCAAATTTATAATAGATTTTAACGCCGCAACGCGATATCATCGGCTCCATCTAAATTAGCTGTCGCGACTCGCTTAGACTGCGGACTGGCTACATAGATGACTTCGCCTTTTTTATCGAAAGAAAAGTTTACAATTTTCAATTTAAGAACTCTTTGTAAAGTGCGCCAAATGTTTGGTGGGGTGGATAAAATTAATAAATGATTTTGAAAAGGTAGTTGAGGCATTGTGAAAACTGACTGACGTATTAACGCAAGACCTAAACGTTGCGAGTTAAGATAAACATGAAATTTTGTTATTTGAATGAACCAGCTAAGTTGAATAGTACCTTCCGCTGTACCAGGTGTCGTATGAGGCGTCTAAGGCACCAGAACCGACAGATAGCAGTATATCCACTCAAAACAGTATAGCTCAAATGCACAGGTCGAGGATGGGCAGCAGCATCTCCGTCGTGAAAGCTCCGCTCTGCAATTGCCAACCTTCGTCGTCATCATCTTACCGAAAGTCCACTTCTGAACATGAGACCCTTTATTGGGGAAGCCTATGTTCAGATGTATCTTCCAATACTTGCCGCGCTGGGTAGGTTTGGTGGCACAGACCTTTGGTCCGCAACCGGTATACCACATAATACTAAGTAAATTTAGCAACTATCGTCGGATAAGAATTGTCGGATTGTTGGTTATTAGACCCGCCGGCTCTTGTCGAAAAAACGTTCCAAGTATATCATAAGTAATATATTATTGTCGGATTTAATTTTCAGACCCGTAAAAACTCTTTCCTAATTAAACCGCAGTAAAACCTGCACCGTAATTTTTTAAATCTTTATTTTTGGTCTTAATTATATAGTCCTGTATATCTGGAAATATAAATAAAATTGTTAATTAGTTACATATATTTAATGGATATTGAATTTACATATTCAATGCTTATTTTTGTGTTTATATAAGAAATAATAAATTTTAGTTTTTTGCTGATAACGTTTCTTTTCGTTTATCAAATGTATTTTTTACTAAGCCAGCAGTTTTTGAGATTAATCAACTTTTGTTACTCAGCGAAGATATAACTCTATTGATAATAGAATTTTGAAAGTCGATCTAGTAGGTTGAGTTTAATTGTTAAATTGTTAGAAAATAACAGTTTAGACCTTTTTTCCGATCCTAAATTCTTCCAAATATGAACAGTTATTCTCATATCCTAGGTTTAGCTCTATATATTTGCAAAATTGAATCAATATGATGATGTATGTATCAATATATATGTCGTATCAACACGACACCCGCATTTATTTATATAGCAAAACTTTTTTTTCTTAGACCAAGTCAACAAACAACCATACAATCAATTTAGTAAGCGTCACCACAGCCTTTAGATGCTCGTAATAACAAAAGGATATCACTAGAATGATGCGACCCTTGTGACTCAAAGTTATTATGTCACAACACCTAGTAATTTCACTACTTCTTTCACCTTTCAAACCGAAAACAGCAATACACTGTTATTTGACAGTAAAATACGTGAGAATGAGGTTGAGGAACCTCACTCTCACGTATTAAACGACGACCATTTGTGTGAGGTCTACTTCATGGGACCGGATCGTGAGTCCAACTTGTGGGAAAATCCTAAGCTTCGCTTATTGGACAATGATCTCCATTCCCGAACCTCAATCGCCCGTCGGTCGCAGTCGATCTGGGAATCGTGAGTATTTAATAAATGTTCCATAGGCCTCTTTTGTGCGAATATTAACACTCAAATCGCATGCAGTAGCCATGTTGCCGGCAACCTTGGCGGCGCGCGAAGGGTTAATTCAGCCAATGCCGACCGCCGCTTTCATTTCAAACATTCCGGACATTCTATCGATTCCAATTTCTCACCGGAATCGAAATGGAGTGGATGCGGTACTTTTTGTAGTATGTTGGTAAACAAGCTCACAGCCCGCTTAAAGGGCAATGTCCTCTATACTTACAGTATGACAAACTCCTGATGCAATTGGTATCTCGCTCTCCCCTATTTTTACCGCCAAATAGCAATGTCTGCATTCCTATGTTCCAGTCTCAAGGGTGAGAGAGACAGTAAATTCAATAGATAATCATAATTTTCTCAAGTAACAAGGTTGGCAACGCGTTAGTGATATCCTTGTGTTATTACGAGCGTCTATAGGCTGCAAGCGACTTACCACGAAGTCAGGTCATTGTATGAGATGTGGTGGGTATATTTATATTATTTATTATAACAGTCACTTTGACTATTTTTCTGTCTGTATGTTATCTTTTCAACTATAAGGTTGAATAGACATAAATAAAATTTCGCTTAAGTTTAAAACCTAAGAAAACTAACGCATATAGACCACTTTTTATCCCAGATTATTATGAAGACCATGCAGGCGCAAAATAAATAATTGTCGTCATACCAGCTATTAAAAATCTACCGCTGGACATAAGCCTCCCCAATAAAGGTCAAATATTGCCCGTGAGAGCGTGTTGGCAATCACAGTGCGCAGCTTTCACGACAAGGATACTGCTGCTTATCCATGCCTTGTGCATTTGAGCTGTATTATTTCGGATGGATATAGCGCCATCTCTCGGTTTCGATGCCTCAGTCATTTCCTATGACACCTGGTGCAGAGGGAGGTACTATTGTTCTCCACCGGTATCTCTCGGCCTGGACAAGTCGGGCCTGGAAAACTAGGGTAAATAAAACTCTAAATTCCCTCCACAGGAAGCGTACAATAAACATAATAAAAATGCTTTTCTTTCTATAAACATAAGTGATGTCTTTAGTTTTTCGCAGGACAAACGTAATTATTATTTTTATCCTTTTCAGAAATAAAATAACAAAAACGATATATTTCTCAAATATAACGTTTAATAATCTACTCGAAAACATGAAGAACTTATTTCCCCACAAATAAGAAGGACAAGTTATCCAATCAAAAACAAGGATTCGAAATAATACAAGCATTCATATATCTCCACTGAAGATATATCTTGAGACGACTCCACTTGGGTACGAAATAATAAGACAAGTGTTATCTAATTATGTTCCATTGTTAACATTGTTATGAGTATAATAGTACCTCTACCTATAAGTATAATAGTATGTCTACCTATGAGTATAATAGTACCTCTACCTATGAGTGTAATATTACCTCTACCTATGAGTGTAATAGTACCTCTACCTATGAGTGTAATAGTACCTCTACCTATAAATATAATAGTACCTCTACCTATGAGTATAATAGTACCTTTACCTATGAGTATAATAGTACCTCTACCTATGAGTATAATAGTAGTAGTGGATTAGAAAGAATAGTGGTGGAATAATAATGGAGCAGAACAGTACTTACATCCGTTGCAGGTGTCGTAAAAACGACAAAGGTTCTGGAACCGATAGATAGCGGTATATAGAATAAATGCTGTTGAAATGAGAGTACTTCAAAGTACGTATGGTGTTAGTTTGAGAGATTAATTAAATAATAGTATAATATTCGGTCGATGTGGTGTAAAAGATGATATTGTGACAACAATAAAGAAAAGAATGATAAGATGGTCTCATCATCATCATACCAGCCATTCAAAGTCCACTGTTTTACATAGACCACCCCAAGAAAGGGGGTATGTTGCCCACAATTGCCGCGCTGGGCAAGCGTATTGGTAATCGCAGAGAGTAGCTTTTGCGAAGGGGAAGCTGCTGCCCATCCCCACCCTGTACATTTGAGCTGACTTTTTTGCATGGATATACCGCCATCTGTCGGTACCACCCGACCAGATATGGTAGCCTGTACTAACTTTTTAAGTTTCATATCTTTGTCAACCGCAACGTTTTATTTTTAGTGTACCTATCTATTTTTAAATTTGATTTGCCGATATATTATTTAACGTTATTTATAGCAAAAAAAATCAACTTCTCTTAGGTGCCAAATCGTAATCTAATCTACATTACTTACAATAAGGAGCTGACACCGATCATAAGACACATAGACACAAAGATTTGAGGCTTGCAATTACCTCTGAAAAGTGTCCAAAATGAATATCAGCACAGACCCCTACAAAACCAATATAAATAGAGCATCCAGACATCTTTATAGTTCCATGTACAAATGTCTACTAAATTCCTTATTTGGCATGCAATACACGAGCGCACTCCGACCGCGAAATCAAATGCGATATTTATTTGCATTTACGCTATATGTACTGCTTCAGTGTTGTCATTGGACGGGACCGATGGCGCAGATGGTATTAATCCTATCTTATGTGCCAGGGGTCGTGGGTTCGATCCCCACCTGTCACCTGGTGCAGTAGGAGGTACTATTATATTCTGCCGGTATCTAAAGGCATAGTTTAGATAAACAGGACGGGGATCGGAAGCAACATTCCTTACCCAAGGTACGCACTGGTATTTCGATCCCTGCTCAGCAGCAAGTCGAGATGAAGACCCTTTTTTCTGGGACCTATATCTTAAATTGTACCTTCTATAGGTACTATGATAATGAATTAAAAAAATAATTTGTACAACTCCATTTATTCTTCTTAAATCCACTAGCTCGCTATATTAGCCTCCATGCATTTGATAGGTCCGACTGCGGTGTTGGACATTTTTTAAACAAAATAGTGTTTACAAATATAACCTGAATCAATCTGATCCTAACTAATATACATGTAGATTGAGTTGTCTTTTAGTCATTGAGGACATGATGGCGCAAATGGTGGTGATCCTATCTTGTCCGCCAGAGGTTGTGGGTTCGATCCACAACCAGGACAAATATGTGATGTGTATCGACAGTCAGAAATTCAATTGGCGTCAGGGAAAAATAAGTATTTGTTTATTTAAGTTTGAGTTTATTACCTAGTTTTTTAGTTTATTATCTAAATTTTGTAAATAGTTTCAAGTAAAAGAAGATTGAATTTCAATATTTTTTTGTTAAAAACAGTTTAAACATTAAAAATAGATTTTCATATAATAAAATTATAATGATTTTACTTCCTGTAAAACTGCCTGGTTCCTTACGACAATTATATTTACGAGTGAATTTGTTATAAGTTTACATAGAATTTGTTATTATTTCCTTAATTAAAAAAACATATTTCGTTGAACTATCTATTTATCCCTACTTAATATTATAAATGCGAAAGTAACTCTGTCTGTCTGTCTGTCTGTCTGTCTGTCTGTCTGTCTGTTACGCTTTCCCGGTTAAACCTCTCAACCGATTTTGATGAAATCTGGCATAGACAATCTTTAGACCTTAAGAAAGGACATAGGCTATTTTTGAACTCGAAATAAGGGTTGTAAGGGGTTGCAAGGGGGGATGAAAAGTTGTTTGCATGGATCGCTATTTTTAGAGCTAGAAACTTAAAACTTATTTTTCAGGCCATTGATTCGATATAAATAAACGTGACATTCAAAGTTTATATAATTTGAAGTAAATAGGTATGGTACCGAAAAAAAACTATTCCACGCGGACGAAGTCGCGGGCACAGCTAGTATATCATAAAGGATCAGCTCAGAATTAGATTGTGTAATATAATATATTATAATTCTAGGCGATCTTTTATGTTTAATACTAACAAATCATATAGAAAACCATAAAAAGCGTTCATCAATGTTTTTTGAATTCCGTATAATAATACTGCGCTAGTTTTAGAAGGCACAATCTGCACGCGGTATTTGTCGTGCACTACATTCCTGCGCTCGGATGTGATATTGTATACAACCTTAGTGTATTCCAAATATGCTCGGTTTTATTAAAACCAGTACATTCTATATATGGGGATGGGCAGCAGCATCCACGTCGCAAAAGCATTGCTCTGCGATTGCTAACACGCTTGCCTAGCGCGGCAAATATGGGCAAAATTCCCCTTTTCCTTAGGGAGGCCGCCTATGACCAGTTGTCGATTTTTAATGTAAAGATGATGATATTTTACCAACTGTTTTACAATTTTTATATATCTTAAAGGTATCAAAGAACCCATTTGTATTGATTTACTTGTATGACTTTCGTCAGTTTATTCATCTCATGAAAATCAGTTTGTTTATATAAAAACAGACTGGTGAAGATTAATATAAACTGGTTTTATGAAATGTTTTTAAAACAAGTAAATATTATAAATGTTATGTAACAATGTGTGTTAGAATATGTAATAATATCCCAAATTAATTAATCGTTCCTATTTACGAAAATATTAAAGAAATGGACATCCTTAAAATATAACGAGAAACCACAGGGTATTCAACAGTGATACTCTAACTCTAATATTTATTAGGTAAATGTGATTATCATGGAGACATCAAATTCATGTAAGAAGGTTAACTACTGCAGTAATAATCTTGACTAAAATAGTGAGGAGACATATTCTTATATTTACCATCAAAACTGAATTAATTACCGTAATTCCATCATCATGATCTAGGCAGCCTTAAAAAACGTCAACTGCTAAACAAAAGACTCCGTATAAAAGGAGAAATTTAGTGGAAATCAAAGTGTGAAGGGTTCGTGCTGCCCACCCCCGGCTTTTTGTAATTGAGCTACAATGCTTCGTGAGGCAATACCGCTGTCCGTCCGTTGCGGTACCTTAGTCGCCTCTTACGACACCTGGTACAGGGGAAGGTACTATTTTAACACGACAACTGATAACATTATAAACTTTTAAAAATTGTTGCAAGGAATTGCGATCAAAACAATCAAATCGTGCAATGATTAAAATACAGTACAGTAAGACATGCACTCTTAGAACACAAGGTATACGAAAGTATATAAAATCAACCGTCGCACAGAATTTTAACCTTGTTTTCCAACTAAGTAACACAAAAAGCCATCTAACACAACTAGAGGCTTTTAAGATTCATCCGAATCTTAAGAAAATTAATATCACTCTTACTCTATCCCTTGTATTTATTTTGTCTGTACCGAAGAGGGTAACTAATAACAAGCAATCCCACGGTCAATTAGACGCCGGCCGCCGCTGCTGGCTCATTCTCGCTGCCATTTGTTTGTTACAGCCCGCTGCGTGTGGTCAGACGTATCGCTACTCTAATGGTATTGGCTACATTTGCTTATTTCATCATCATATCAGCGATTGGGAGTCCACTTATGAAGGTAGACCTCCAAGAAAGGGGCAATTTCGCCCATAATTGCTGTGCTTTCGTACCGGGGTAGCTGCTGCCCATTTCCAGCCTATCCATGAGCTATACTGTTTCGGATGGATATACCACCATGTGTCGGTTCCGGTACCTCAGTCGCCTCTTACGACACCTGGTATAGGGGGTGTTATTCTACTCTGCCGGTACTTCACGGCTATTTGCTTATTTACTCCAGACATTCCTCCTCCTCCTTTAATCAGACATTCTTGAGTCATCTTCATATTAACGTTCCATTCACATATGTTATACCTTGACATGACTCCGTGATAAACTATAATAATTAATTACGTAACCAGCACAAATGTTCCTTGCATAAATGTTTGCCCTGGGTGGGGAACGAACCCAAAACCCTTAGTGCATAAGATAGAGGCTACCGTACGCTCAATCCATCAATTAACTCTGTTCTGTTTTGCATTGAAGCTATGCTTTTGAATGGATACACCGCCATCTGTCGATTCCGGAACCACATGCACAATTTTGTCGATTTTTAATCGATAATGGTTTTAAATAAGACAATACATTTAGTGTCGTCATAGCGGGCATCTCGCATTCATTTCTCATGGATGAGATTTTTTTACCCATTCCGTTAGTTTAGAAAAGCAAAAGCTACTTTAGATATTGTACAATTTATTTCCGGTAGAAATAGGTAGACAAGTATTTGTCTCGTCTCTAGAAATATACAGAGGTTTCAAAAATCGACGAGACTCGGCACTCCTAGATGATATCTGAATTTTTTATTTGTCATACACAACCGCGTTGCGAGAGGCATCAGTAAAAATATCTGCTAAAAGGAAAATTGTAAAGCAAATATCTAAACAAGAATACCTTAAAACTATGATTGTTAATTTAATTGAATTGAATATGCAAGCTTACAACACCTAGGTATTTATCTATTTATTGAACTTTACTGTTCAAAATGTACAAATAGCGGACTTAATACCAGTTGGCATTATCTCTCAGTCAACCATTACACGAAACAGTAAATATATATATAGATATAGTGTTGCAGACAATATATATATACAGGTGCACATAATATACATTTGTATAAATAAACGCAATAAATACATACGATATAATTAATATATATATAATAACGTACATCAGAAATAGAGATATGAAGTTAGAGCATCAGTAAATAAAGTACGGACTAAGCGTTTCAGGATAAATTTGTTTGGGGATTGCTTAATATTCAACGGAAGCTCATTACAGAGTCGTGTAGCTGTCACTGTAAAAGCGTTTGTCAAAAAAACTAGAGTGATGAGAAGGAGCTAAGAGCGAGAGAGTATTAGAAAAAGAAGTTATCAGACACTTCTGAAAAAAATAGTACTAAGTTACAACGTGCATCGCCTCTCAAGCGGTCATGTCATGTGACGTCACCATGACAAGCCTCTAATCCACATTTTTTTAACAATCGGTAATAGATAACCAACTACGAGCTGCTAGTAAATGTTCCTGAAAACCATCGCGGTTTTCAGAAACGTCGATTTAGCTACGTCGATCATGCACTACGTTGGTCTTGAAAAAATCATACAAATGGATCTTTCTGAACAACTGGCACGAGACTAATAAACAGCATCCCGCGCACAATTAAAGTTATCCTTTTTACTTTTCAAAGGAAAAATAAAGTCGAATTGCCACTTAAAGAGGCGTGTTGCGTTTTTAAATATATCTATGTAATAACGTTATTTGAGGCAACATATTCTTTAAATTAGTGAAATTATTATTTGTGTTTTTAATTTTAATAGCACTTTCAAATTTTTATTATATTTCAAGTTTGATAATATTTTTGTTGAAAACTCTACAAGAATATATCGACGGTCATAAATTTAATTGGCGTAAGACATATAGGTAAGAGATATATCTTTATATTTATGTACTTCTCACTTTTTCTGATTTTTCTCAAGTAAAAGATGATTCAATTTCAATAATCCTTGCTAATATTATGAATGCGAAAGTAACTCTGTCTGTCTGTTACGCTTTCCCGCTGAAACCTCTTAACCAATTTTGATGAAATTAGGTACAAACAATCTTTAGACCCTGAGAAAGGATATAGGTTATTTTTTAATTCGAAATAAGGGTTTTAAGGGGTCGAAAAAGGGGATGAAAAGTTGTATGGAAGTATCGCTATTTTTAGAGCTAGAAACTTGAAACTTATAAGTTATCTTTCAGGCCATTGATTCGATATAAATAAACATGACATTCAAAGTTTATATAAGTTAAGGTAAAGGTATGGTACCCAAAAAACTATTCCACGCGGACGAAGTCGCGGGCACGTCTAGTATAGATATATCTTTGTATTTATCTACTTCTGACTTTGATTTGTTTCAAGTAAAACATGATTCAATTTCAATAATATTTGTTAAAAACAGATTATACATAATTAAAAATATATTTTCAATAAATGATCTTTAAAATGAATTCATTAATTTTTGTTCTTCCTGTAAACCAACACATTCTGCTTTACGACAATTTAATTGATGACCTTCGATATATTCTTGTAAATTTCTCCACCAATACTTGAAATATAAACAATATTTAAGTCTACTTTCAAAAATTAACAGAGATTTGTACAAAATAAATCAATTGTTTGTTTTTTATTTGCTCCATTTATTTTGGCATGTTCCAATGTATTTGGTTCACTAGCAATTTTATTGTAAGGTGTGAATTCCCAAGCACGGCTTGCGACGCAGTCAAAATGAAATATGCATGAGTACATTATCATCTCGCCTAAACCGCAATGCGTGCTATATGTCTATAATAATATTCACACAACATCTCATACATAGACCCGACTCAGTAGTATATCGCTTAAATCACTTGTGACACGAACATCAGACAATAGAGGAATAACAAATATAATGTACATCACATCAGCCATAGAAAGTCCACTGTGGACCAAGTGGACTTAGGCCTCACCAATATATAGGGAATTTTGCCCACAATTGCAGAGCGTGACGGAGATGCTGTTGCCCATCCCCACCCTGTAGTATTTGAGTTGCGCGGTTTCGGATGGTAGTACCGCCGTCTGTCAATCCCGATACCTCGGTCGCCTCTAACGACACCTGGTACAGAGGGAGGTACTATTCTACTCCGCCGGTACCTCACGGCGTCATAAATATAATAATTGAATACATTCTTTTAACACACACAGGATAAACACAAATATCATCATATAAATATTTGTCTTGGATAGTCATCGAACCCACGACCCCGGGCTCATAAGATAGGATCACTACCGTTCGCGCCATTGGGCCTGTGAAAAGTGAAAGTGAAATGCGTAAGATCACGCGGACCGTGTGCTCGATTAAAAATAGTACTAAGTAGTAAACTAAGCTGTTAAAGCATATGTATGTTATTATGGACGGAGATAGTTTGGTGATGAATCCAACGTATGAGATATATACGTTGAGATATATCCAACATATAAGAGAGATATGGTACACTTCAATCCGTCGGACCCATTTAAATGTTATATATAAAGCCTATATCGCTTCAATGCTAGGGCAAAGTTACATCTCATGAATATGTAGAAGTGTAAATATCACATTTTAATTCGTAATAAATATTTATATACACGTTATTGTACACCAATAAAAACAACACAAGAACATCACAAAAACATGGAATAGAAATAGGAGGCGGCCTTATCGCTAGATATCGCTATTATATAGTTTTCTTTGAATCCAACTAGATGTCTTTGCGAATATAAAACAAATTATACATTCATACTTTTTACGCTAGCCTCATTAATATAATGAGATTAATTAACAATAACGTAAGCTTATTGCTATCTTTTTTTAGTGCTAAAGATTAAATGAATGATATAATAGGTTAAGCTACATTATTAGGTTACATACACTTATGATTAAGTTAAGTTACAAAAGCTTACAGCTTATTTCTAGCATTTTATAGTGTTAAAGATTAAATGAATGATAAAACTGCCTGGATTTGAATTGCTCTAACTTAACTTTAAGACAATGGTTTGTTAACGCTGTCGCCGGTTGGGGTTTCATTAACACTATTTAGTTTTGATGGGACCTTCACCACCACCAGTCTTTCTTATATGATCCTTTCTGGTCACTCGTGTTATGAACGTGTATAAAACTTAGTTTTGACACTAGTATAAGGTAGGCCTAATTAATATGTTATGATAACTCTTATGATCCCGTGCCGTGAGGTACCGGCGACCAAAGTACCAGAACGGACAGATGGAGGTATATCCATTCGAAACAGTGCAGCTCAAACGCACAGGGTGGGGATGGCCAGCATCACCCCAACACACTTGCCCAGCGCGGCAATTATGGGCAATAAACCTCCTTTCTTGGAGAGGCTTCTGTTCAGCAGTGGACTTCCAATGGCTGGTATGATGACGATGATTGTCCCGTGATGTCATCAGTGTCATCAGTATTATTAATATAATACAACTTTTATTACTTTATATTTCCGAATTAAGTTTGTTTTATTTATTATTTTTGACGGTTTGAAAGTACTTGTGATGGCCCTACATGAATAAATAATATTTCGATTTGGTAACATACTTGTAACTTGACAGATAACAAAACTGCAAAGTAGGGAATGCCGTGAGGTACCGGCAGTGTAGAATAGTATCTCCTTCTGTATCGGGTATCGTAATAGACGACTAAGGTACCAGAACCGACAGATGGCAGTATATCCATCCTAATCAATGTAGCTCAAATGCACAGGACGGGGATAGGCAGCAGCATTCCCACCGTGAAGGTTGCGCTCTGCGAATGCCAAGACGCTTGCCAACACTGGTGGACTTCTAGTGGCTGATGTGATGATGATAAAAGTAGGGAAGAGAAGAGAGTAGTGTCCGGACAATTTCTCGAAAAAGTACATAAATGATTAGTCATCCGGTTTTAAGTCGTTAAAAACGTAATTTAAGTAAACGCAGTACTAATTGAGCATTAACTACAACTATTAAATCAAACAATACCATACATCAACGGACAACTACTTTCTCTAGAGTAAAATATTCAAACCGTAACCAAAGTTAGCACGTTTATTATTGCTCCGTCAAAATATTCACTACAGCTATATTCGAAATTTATACGATTCTCATCCTGTATCAAATCCGTACATATTGACGAAGTCAGCCAAGTATCGGCGAAAGCTTATGTTTGAGTTTGTGCCCGTTGATCGGAAGACAAACCATTTTAAGACATATAAATCCCACAGCATACATTGTATCGCAGAGACTTTATTACTGGTTGAGCTCCAGTATAAGCGATTAGTATAACTAATACTAGAAATAGCTTCTAAAAGGCTCATAAAAACTAGAAAAAAAAACAAAAATCAATCTATTACACAAAAAAAATTCTTTCCCATATCGGGATTATACGTTACGCAACAAGGGTACATGTCGAACTTTTCCTAGAGTTCTTTTTGTTTCTAGAATTCTTATGTATTAGGGATGACATTTTTTCAAACTATATCATCATCGTGCAAGTAAGCATTAGCACGAGAAATACTGTTAGACATGCCTCGCCTAAATAGAAGGATTGTCGCCAATATTAGCCTCGCTGGGCAGACTTAGTGGTAATTGCAAAATGCAACTTTGCGACGAGGAAGCTGCCCACTCTTGCAGTATAAAAGCTCCGTTGTTTCGGATGAATAAACCACAATCTATTGGTTCCGGTACCTAAGTCACCTCTTACATTTCAAGCACACTTCTTTCGTAGAGCAGTACACCGTCTTCGCCAGTGAATTCGTGCAGTCCCTCGATCGTTAACCAGCCGCTCCAGTGCGGCTAGGCTTATTTTATCTTCTGCTTCTTAAAAAAAACTTAATTTCAATCCCAAAGCTATCCTATATAGAGGCACCCTCGGTTGATCTCCATCGAATCCGCTCAGTGGCTGCAGCTAGACGCAGGTACTGGCACAGGGTTGCTTATTAATGAGCAACCTCTCTCTCACTTGGTGGCGCTGATTTTAACGTGGAAAAAATTAATTACATATTATTGAATGCTGAGAGAGCCAGGGAAATCCTGGGTAATGTGACAAAATATCTCAAGTCACAAGGTTGGCAACGCGCTAGTGATATATATCCTTTGATATTACGAATGACCGTAGACTGCGGTAACGTTTACTATCACGCGAACGGTATGCTTGTTTGTCGAACTGGTCCAATAAAATAACCTCGTACACTTCAAGGCTATGTCATCTTTCTTTTAGCTACCAGAAAACGGCAGTGCTCGCATTCCCTTTTCAGTGATATAAATTACAAGGTAACATTAGATGGTCAAGTCTCAAGGTGGATATCGGTTTAACTTTTTTTACTTTTGTGACCACACCGTCACCGTACAATAATGTTTCTCTCTTCTTTCTTCTCTAGCACTAAGCCATATATCGAGTAGTGTTTCAGATGCCAAAGCCAATAGATGATTATATATCCATTTGAACCAGCAAAAGCTCGACGGTACGACGGACAAAACACGGTAGAAATGGAGAGGAGCATCTCTATCGCCATGAGGTACAGGCAAAGTAGAATAGTACCTCCCCTTTGTACTAGGTGTCGTGAGAGGCGACTAAGGTACCAAAACCGACAGATGGCGTATATCCTTGCAGAAAGCCAGCTCAAATGTACAGGGTGGGGATGGATAGCAGCTTCCCCGTCGTGAAAGCTGCGCTCTGCGATTACCAATACGCTTGCCCAGCGCAGCAATTATGGGCAACATGCCTGCTGATCTCCATGGCAAAGATACATAGCTATTAACAACAAAGTAAATATCTTCTATAGGCTATTTCTTTGCTGAAAAACTCGTCTATAGGCTATAGTGACGCTGACAATCACACGTGACTTTGCTTTGTAAGTAGCACCACAACCTTTGTGAACAGAGCTTGTCGTAACGAGGGTCGAACTGACCATCCTTTTTTGATGAGACGACTGTGTCGCGCGCTATAACTTGTTTTATGACCATCTCGCCTCGATCGGTTGGAAGATAATAACAACAGAAATGATATATTTTATAACGCAAACTATAAATCGATATCGTGTTGACTTTTGATTTATTTAAAAAGAAATCGATCTACTTTTTCTTAAACCGTTCTGTGAGTCATCTAGTTTACTATATTTCTCCAAATAATTATAAAGTCGGTTACCTATGTGTTACTTTCTCGAACATATTTGGAAAAGTTAGGAACAAGGCTATCGGTAGTTACAAATTGTACAGGCGTCTTTTTTGAATATAGGTTAACCAGAGATATCTGTTAAGTGTATCTGAAAAGCAACAACAAAACTTTAGTATACCAGAGTTGTTAGACGGGGAGCTAGGATTTCTGCTCATGTTTTTGGTGAAATGGGGGGGATAGCGTCGATACACAGCTATGCTTATTGCAGTATTTTTAATTATTATTATCAGTTCTTTTGGGGTGACGGGTATTGAAAACAAAAAAGTTAGTTGGTGGGTTAATAACAGAGTGTCAAGTTGACATTTAATTATGACCAAAAAATTGATCTACTGAAGGAAAGTATTTATTAAATATATTTGTTGTAGTTAAGGATACTTGTAAATAAAAGTAAATTGTGCTAAAGTTTATTTACTTTTATTTACAATTTTTTGTACGCGATTACTTTACCAGTTTAATTATGTATAATCTTCCACATCGTCTTTGTTTTATTATCCGATTTTTCCAATTGTTTTAAGTAATCCATCCTTTTTGACGTTTCTGTACCTTTTTTTACATTTTACTGTGGGATCTGTAATATTCTCGAATAACATCACTGTTAGTTTAATTTATCTAAGTCTAAGTCTAAGCAATTTTTTATATCTGCAGGATTTTTTAATGCCTGTGACAACAATCGTTTTATAGTAATGGTCGATTGAATTTTTAATTTTAGGAATGATATATAAATATTGAAAATCTTTGTAATGCTTGCTATAAAATCTACGTACTTTTGATTTAGATCTTTATTTTTGTTTATAATGTTATTTTAATCTATTTTATTTAATGAAATTTGAAATTTATTTATATTAATTTATTAGCGGTCATCATTACAACCATTAGAAGTCCACTGCTGGACATAAGTCTCCCTAAGAAAGGGAGAATTTCGTTCTTAATTGCCACTGTGTGCAAGCGTGTTGGTAATCGCAGAGCACAGCTTTCGCGACGGGGATGCTGCTGCCCATCTCCGCCCTGTGTATTCGAGCTGTAATGATTCTGATGGATATATCGCCATCTGTCGGTTGGGGTACCTTAGTTGCCTCTTAAGATACCTGGTGCAATGGGAAGCAACTATTCTATACTACCGGTACCTCACGGCACAGTTATTACGAGCAGTCAACGCTTAGATCCTAGAACATCGCCCTATACGAGAACCGTTACGCTTCATGTGAGACAACCTAAAATGCGCGCTTCTGATTGTATTGCGGGAATCCGTAAGTCGACTACAAACTGTGCAGCCGCCTGTGAGAGATTTCAGATCGGAACGGGATAATATTCCAACAATACCCGCTCCGCCGATATTCTGGAATTGCGCAATACTTTGAAGGATTTCTGTATTGCACCTGTATTTCAGTTTGTACAGTACACATGCGGGGATTGTTTGGAAAGGCTTTATTTTTATGAAGAGTTATAGCTAAGAGGTTATAAATTCGTTCGTGAAATTGTAGTTTTTATCAATTCACGCAAAACTACTCACTTAATTGAATAGAGTAGTATAGTTTAATTGGAAATCAAGATATATATCGCTTATTTATTTCAATTATTTCTGAAGCTATGGAAATATTCAGTTCTGCTTTGTTTCTATGTATCTTATACACTCTTGAACTACTCTATTCTACTTAAGGTTTTTACTTACCAAATTCCTTAATACCTAACTCAGCCTAGGATAATTAGCATAACAATAATAATACACTAAGTTACTAAACTACTTTGGACTAAAGAGAATGTTGAATATATATATTTTTTTTTTAATTCTCACATCTCGTACAATGACCCCGTTTGGTAAAGTACTTTAATTTACGGCTTATTTAAGAATTACACAAATATTAATAATACAAAATAACTAGTAACTAACAACACAGTCTAGCTGTGTGCCAAAATTACAGATATTCCAAATACTGCCTTTTAAATTGATATTCATTAAAAGCAAGAAAAATTTGCTATATTTTTTCCTCATGGAATCGGGTTACATGGACTGGTTTACGGAAACGGATTATACCGCGGGATGTTGCCAGTATACAATAACTATAAATCAAACGATACTAATTGTCTTTATGATAGTGAAAATCAATTTAAATTCATATTGTGTAGGGGAACAGAAGGACACTTACAAGCCTATTTTGTTTTAAATACTATTTAAAAAAGTCAGTGGTATTCTAAAAACATATTTCTGAAAGGATTTTTTAATATAAATGACAGCGTCAATAGACATTTGACTCTGCGTCTTGAATTCGTTTCCACCTTCAAAATAAGAACATTATTATATAAAAATTTCATGTCACGTTGTTTGCCCGGAATGAACTTCTAAAGAACATTTGTTTTCATAATGATTAGGATTTGGCAGTTTTAAGAAATATCGACGCTATTAGAATGTTATTTTAACTTCAATTAATTCAACATGATTTAATCTTTCATATTTATTAAGAACTTTGATTTAACATCAGTTGCATCCTCATTCTTTTAATTAAACGGCACTAATCGTACAATTAAAAAAAAACCGTCCTCTCCGATTCATCAAAACAACAACTTACTTCGTTAGTGTAAAAAATTAACCCTGTAATTGGTTATACATTCTTCATCAGCATGACATAGGCCTCCGCAAGAAAGGCGGAATTTTGCCCATAAAAGCCGCGCTGGGCAAGCATGTTGGCGATTGCAGAGAGCAACTTTTGCAAATGAGATACTGTCCATCACCACCCTTTGCATTTGAGCTACACTGTATGGATATACCGCCATCTGTCGGTTCTGGCACCTCAGTCACCTGTTACAACACCTGGTACAGAGGGAGCTACTATTTTACTCTGCCGGTACCAAGTAACAGAAGATTGAAATAGAACACACGATTCTATTTTTGTTTCTTCTAATTTGTGTGGTTTTGTTTCTTAATTATACTCCATTCTGGATTACAATAGAGCTATGTACAATGCATCTGTCTTATCGACAATGTTTGATGGTAAAGAGAAATCGGATATAGGGACGATTCTCACACGAATCTCATAACTTATGGAAATAAACTGTAATGTATGCACGACGTGAACATGTAAACCTGTTCAAACATGTCGGGGCTTACACCCGACATGCGAGCAATATGACGGATATTCTACGTCCGCCATTTTATAGGAATTTTAACGAAAAGAGAGATATTATCATCATTGCCAGCCATTGGAAGTCCACAGCAGTATAAGAAAGGAGGTTCTTTGCTCATAATTGCCACGCTGGGCAACTATGTTGGCAATCGCAGAGCGCACCTTCGTGACGGGAATGCTGCTGCCCATCTCCGCATGTATATTTGAGCATAATTTCGGATCCGCCATATGGATATACCGCCATCTGTCGCCACCTCAGTCGCCTCTTACGACACCTGGTGCAGTAGGAGGTACCATCCTATTCTGCCAGTACCTCACGGCACCTATAAGAGAATATATATTTTAAAAAATCTGACACTCGATCGTTCAGAGGAGTTATCAATACCACGGATGTAGAAACTTTGATCACCTTTGGTGGTCGTTTCTAAACAGTCAACCAGTAGATCTCTAAGTAAAACACTAAGACTTTCTGATGTGTTCGCATACGTCACAAAATTAAATAGTGTGTAAAAAATTATGTATATTATGATAAAACTACTATTTGAATGGCTTTAAAACGCGGTTTATTTACATTTTTACATTGCTTCTGCGACGTTTCGGTAACTTTTCGGCAACCGTTCTCAAGATCTTGAAATAATTAGCTGAAATATAGTCAAATATGTCTTTATATAAATAGAGCTATCACAGGCATTACTTTTGCTTATTACAATTTTATATATGACCGAGGATCATCGGTCATCGACAGTGTTATAAGAATGATTAATGCTTAAAGAAGAATCCTTAAGACGATCAAAGCAGATGTAAGCAGCGTTGCAAGAATATGATATGGCAAAAGTGGTTCTTTAAAGTACATAGATGTTTAAGAAGCGCTTGGTTGTAGTAGACATTGACATACATAGATTACAGAATCTTTTAGAAAACGTCTGGTACCGCACTAAACGTTTTCTGTAAGAGATTGCATCTATTTAGAGTGGGAAACTAAAGTTAATGTAAGACGAGGTTGATGTATGTCAAAGTAGTATGTCAGGATCAAAGAAAGTGTAAATATTAGTTTATTCTCCTTCTTTCCTTACCTTCACTTGTTAACATCTTTTTAAATTGGTGAAGTATTCAGCACGGTGTCCATTTTGTCGGATCCGACAAATATTGTCTACAGTTTCGATTGTGTGGGACTTTTAGGGTCCTGTTTGAATATTACGATTCCTGTATTGGTAATATTATTGTCTTTTTTTAAATTCAAAGGTGCCTGTAATAGGCCTACCTGAATGTGTCTTTATCATCATCATCAAGAAATAGGCCTTGAACATATATATATATATATATATATATGTCATTTTCTGATGTCTATATACGAGTATATATATATATGATTTATAAAATTCACATACAAAAATATAATACATAAATACACATTTAAGACCCAGACTCATCATCGTACCAGTTATTAGAAGCCCATAATTGCCACGCTGGGCAATCGTGTTGGTGATCCTAAACCGTACCTTTCACGACGAGGACGCTAGTGCCCATCCACGCCCTGATCATTAGAACTGTTTTGTTTCGGACGTACCAGATACACCGCCATCCATCGGATTTGATACCTACATCACCTCTTACAATATTTGGTGCAAGAGGTAGATACGGACACATAACTAGTACAAATATCATCAAATAAACAAATTGCAACAAAACACTTACCTTTGGCGCACAAGATAGGAACACTACAATCTACGCCGTTATAATTTTGTATTGAGTTTGAGTGTGTCGTGTTAGAGTGAACAATAGAGGCTGCAGGGTTCGATTAAAATTCTGATCATACACATTGACTGTTACTAGCGTATACTTTTATGGAACAATTAGGAAGGGTTCATCTTTAACTCTATTGATCTCTCCTCCTTTTTTTGACGAGTGACAGTGACAGCAATCTATATACTAACCTAACCTAGAATATGAGCCTCGGTTATGAAGATATGCATGGAATGAATAAAAATAAATACCTCTAATGTAAACGAACCCTTAGTCCCTAGGAGTTAACTGTTTGTTCTGTCACCTGTAAGAGATTCCACTTCTGAGCTAACTCTATCGCAGAGTTTAGCTCTGTATAAGAATATCAACCTTGTTACCGCAGTGTAAGTGTGGTTTTACAATGCACCGTATTATTTCATATCTTCGTATACATGTGCCTTGTATAAATACACTAACAAATAAATTACACAGTAATGCATTCTCCTACTGAAAGAAAAGCAAACAATACTCGAGTTAGAAAAAGGTCAGCATTGGTCTCACTCTCAGCTATATCTATCGCCAAATAGCAGTGTTCGCATGGCTGTGTTCCGGGTGGAAGAGGCAGTGAAATAATATTTTGAAATCATGATATCAGGTTGGCAACGCGCTGGTAATATCACGAGCATCTACAGGCTGTGGTGTGGTGACGCTCTTTGTAACAAGGACTACAGGCTTGTTTGTCAACCTAATAACAGAGTGTATTTCCTTTATCAATAGGAAAATTTATGATTAAAATTTAAGAAGATAGAAATGATAATATAATTCTTGCTCAAAATTCATCATCATATCAGCCATTGGTGGTCCACTGCTGGACATAACCCTCCCCAAGAAAGGGGATATTATGCCCATAATAATCGGGCCGGGCAAGCGTTTTGGCAATCGCAGAGCGTATCTTCGCGACGGGAATGCTGCTGCCCATCCCAGACCTGTGTATTTGGGCTACTCTGTTACGGATGGATACCGCTATCTGTCGGTTCTTTTACCTCAGCCGCCTCTGGTATCTTTAACAGGGGGAGGTATTGTTCTACTCTGCCGGTACCACGCGGCTAGATAGATTTCTTTGTCTATGATAAAATAGTATAATATTTTGACTCAAGACCAAAATATTGAACCGTTGTCCAAGTAAATACCGTATGTACAAAAACACGTGTAAACGGCCGCAAACATAATATACTAACTTCAAGACATTATGATTGCCATGGGAACGGTGTTGTCAGGCAGCGAAGGTTTTATAAGGACAGTACCTATATCTAGCGAGAAAATTCTAACGAAAGAATCCTTGAAGGTTGTAATGTCACACATTTTTACCAGATAAATCTATACTAAAATGTTTGTACATTTGTTTCTAACGAATAGGATCATATACTACTTGAACCGACTTCATAAATTATTTCGCTAATAAAAAGCTTTATTTTACTGGAATAATATAAGCTACATTATATGTAATGGGCCGGTGGCGCAGATGGTGGTGATCTTATCTTATACGCCAAGGGTTGTGGGTTCGATCCCCACCCAAGACAGATATTTATATGATGATATTTGTGTTTGGATTAAGCATATGTATTTTAGTATTATATTTCTGATCCTATATTGCCTGATGTTAAGCTAATTGCCATGGAGTTAAATCAATGTACAAGATCTCGTGGGAATATATATATATTATACCGAAAGAATAGAGATCCATATTAAAAATAGAAATATGAAAACGTACTTTGTATTAATGTATGTTTGTAACACAAAAACTTAAAAATTAGTAAACTGATAACAAAAATTATTTTACTTATAAAAAGTTTTATTATTAACAAGTAATATAAAATATATTTAATGTCTAATTTTGTATGGAAAATGGAATTACGCTGATAAATGAAATTACGCTACATAATCATATTAGCCATTAGAAGTCCACTGTTGGACATAGACCTCCCCAAAAATAGGGGTATTTCGCCCATAATTGCTACACTGGGGAAATGTGTTGGCAAACTCAAAGCGCAGCATTAGCATTGGAGATGCTGCTGCCCATTCCCGCCCTGTTTATTTGAGGTACACTGATTCCGATGGATATACCGCTATCCGTCGGTTCTGGTACCTTAGTCGCCTGGTACACCACCTGTTACAGAGGGAGGTACTATTCTACTCTGGCGGTACCCGATGGCAGACGTGCGCTACAAGTAGAATATAAAGAGAATACCGCACGTACTTAGATTAAATTTATTCAATTGTACAATTTTATCTAAAGTAGACTACATGCATCAGTGATCTTTAAACTTCACTTTCAACTATTTCTATTCGAATTTGGGTAACTCGTACATAACACACTCAGGTCTTAAAGTTAGCGAATCCCTAAAGATATTCTTGATATATAACACGAAACGTCTATAGTAAAGTTTTTTTTTTAGACCAAGTCGACAAACTAGCATACAGACCGCGTGATAGTAAGCGTTACTGCAGCCTGTAGACGCTCGTTATATCACAAGGATATCACTAACGCGTTGCTAACCTTGTGACTTGAGAATATTATGCCACATTACCCAGATTGAGGTACCAACGAATAGAAAAATACTGATAATTTTAGTAGTTAGTTATTAATGTGATTACATTGCAAACGTTGGCTGAACCCGACAAGATAGATCAAAATAATATACTTCAGTATTGTACACCTTAAAAAACTCTACAAAAAAGTCTGTGATGGCATATGTCTGTCTCTTAAAGATAACCCTCAATAACCATTTCTTTATCCTAATTGCGGCGGTTCGCTATAAAATTATAATTTATCATTTGTTAGTAATGGCAACAGTTATTATAATAATTATTGAAGATGATATTTAATAGAAAAAAACAACTCTCTCAGAGTCGAAAATGTCAGACTTGAACTTCAGACCTTTGAATTTTTCCTAGCGTTTATTTCGTTTTATTCTGCAAATGCATATAACCTATGAAGTAACAATTACATTTCTTCAACTTACTAGAATCTTGAACTTGAGACTGCCACAAAGCAGTTGATTAGGCCCCGTACTTTATCTACACATTTAAAATCATAGCCGTTGTTTTCGCTTGTCCCCAAATCTATATCCCCAAATCTGAGTAGACAACCGCTCCCTCCCCAGCATTCCAGGCAAGCGATAAGGGGACAAAATAAACCGGAGTTCGTCGGAATTCGATTGCGAATCGTTCGGTCAATTACGTCTAATGTCGGTGTCCAATGACATTTGGAATCTTGGCATTGTTTACCGATGCTCTGTTTACATATCGGTATAGGTGTATGTGTTTTGATATATTGGAATTTCTGTATTTACAAACAAACACTTGGAATACGAACGAGAGAATGTTAGAAATGTTTATTACATTTGAGTTGAAGCGGTTGTTACAACGTCATTCCAAAGTCAGAAAATGTGCTGAGTAACGCGTCCTAATAGTAAAAATAATAGATAGATGTGCTTTGGGTAAGTTTCCGCAGCTCGAAGACTCATTGCGCCTAGTTCGCGTTCTTTTGGACTGTCAGCCCTGCTCTTGCCAACACAGCTATGGTAATGCAATAGAATATAAATCATAGTTTTATTGTACAAAATATGCACAACTAAATTATGATTTATAAATTTAAATTTTATCATCGTCATCATAACAACCATGGGAAGTATCGGATGGATATACCGCCATCTTCTGTTCTGGTACTTAGTCATCTCTTACGTCACCTGGTACAGGGGGAGTTACTATTCTACACTGCCGGTACCTTACGACTCGATTTTCATTTATTTTATTTTTTATTTTATATATTTATTTTGTTAATCACTGGTCTTGTGAACATATACTCAAAAAGTTCTATTTATTCACTTTCCTGACTCCTTCCGCTATTTTTCTTCCGTCAGGTGATGTGAAGCATGTCTGGGTAACATTTGCTAACATGGAGGATCATAGATAATCATTCCATTAAATCTCTATTTTGTAAATAGAGTTTTAATAGAAAATTTATTAACTCTTACATTATACACAGATTGCTATCTATATAATTTCTAATACAGCTCACCTAACATATATATCTACGGAAATAAACATCTTCTCAATATATAAAAATCTCCTGTCGCGATGTTTGTCCTCGATGGACTCCTAAACTACTTAACCGATTAGGATAAAATTTTCACACCATATGTAGTTTGCTCCAATTGAGATATAGGATAGTTTATATCTTAATATATACATAGTCGCAATTTTATTTAATTGCAAATTATTTGTCTATAATTAATTGACAGTTACAATTATCTGTTAACTCCAATAGATTCTAACAGATGTCGACACTTTTCGACTGGATTGAGTTAGTACTAGAATTAGCCACCATATTTTTTTACAAATACCATCTATGTAAAAAGCATGGTGGTCCCCGTGACTGTTCTCCTACCGTTAAAAAAAACCGGACAGGTCTTTAATATTATATAAATATAGCTTGATTACAATGACAGATATCTATGATATTGGGCGCCCTAATTTGTTATTAATATTGTTTTGCATACTTTACAAAGCTTTACATATAAAACTACATATAAAAACAATCTATAATTAAAACAAAAGGAAACATTAAAATGATTTAAAACACACTGTTTGTCTCCTCCTCCTCCTGTCATTCTAATCAAGCTAAGGCCTAGGTCTAGCAGTGGACTGTGGATGGATGTATAAAAGATTATTATTACATGAAAAGTACGTTGACATCAAGTTGCTTATCAAGTAGAGTGCAAAGGATTTCCTCTCACTAACATATAATTTAATGACAACGTAATGTTATCAATGTACACTCAGGAGCATAATGGCACCCTGTTTATTACTAGGTGCGTGTGTAACACGGTTACCTCTATAACGAAGTTAAAATAATTCGCTTTGCACGTCATTTCCCCTTCGTGAGTTTAAATGCTTTATATATACATGTTATTTGTAACTAACTCAGCTATCCCGGGCGCAACACTACACAACTGAACACAATTAATTGTTAAATACTCTGAAAGTCTGAAGTCAAATCCAGCATAATATAACATCCAAAGACAATAGTAACTTTGTTGAAAAATCTGGCCAATAGATACCCGTAATATTAGCCGTGAGGTACCGGCTCGAGTAGTACCTCTGTAAAATATGTTGTAAGAGGCGACAAAGGTATCACAACTGACAGATGGCGGTATATCTATTCATAACAATGTAGCTCAAATGCACAAAGCGAGTTTGGGCAGCAGCTCCCTGCCACAAAAGCTGCGCTCTGCGATTACTAACACGCTAGCCCAGCGCGGCAATTAAGGACATAATTCCCACTTTCTTGGGGAGACTTATGTCCAGCAGTGGACTTCCCATGGCTGATATGATGATGAGATATCATAAATAATCATCACTTCTTGCTATTTGTTTAACAAATACACACTGTGTGGTGTATATGTATACTTTTTGTTATAATAACAGATTATAAACATTTCTTAAATGCCCAACATTCAACAGTTATATAAGTATGCCTCTATATATACTGACAGGGCCGATCGTGGGTTCGATCCCACCCAGGACAAATATTTATATGATAATTTTATGTTTGTTCTATTCAGCGTGTTGAATATATATATTTAAGTATTATATTTCTGATTTCCTCTGTTGTCTGATGTCTTTGACACAAGTGCTCTAAGTGACTTATCATCAGTCATATCAATGTATGAGATGTTGTGTGAATTTATTATTTATATTGTTGAAACGTACAGCATTACTAATTTATTACGTATTTACATACAAGTGTATAGCGGTTGTTCATAAAATAAATTAATTTTTATAACAGTATTCGTACATTTAAAAGTGAATATTGAACAGTTTGTATAAAAATAATCACGGCTAAAATCTCAATAGATATATTGTTTTTATTTGTCAAATGATTCTTCGAAATCTATAAACTCGCATAACTTTGGACTGAAACATAGTCCGCGAAAAAACACGGAACTATTTCAAAATCGTACAAGTTTATTGACACCGTATGCAATATACAAGATACGGTGGACTATTCCGAAGATTTTTTAAATTCACTCAACCCGCCAGGACTGCCTCTGCCTCTCATGAACTAAAATTAAAGAAAATACTCTTTTTTTGATATTGAGAAATTAAAGTCCTCCCAATATGTCCAACGGCGTCACACAGCAAAAAATATGGAAAGTAAAAAAAATCCTAAATATTAAAAACTTATAAACTGTAACAATATTCCATATTGCATACGATGATACGCGTTTCATCTAGTTTCATTTCATTTAGTTAGGTTTGTACAATAATTTATCCTCAGAAAAGTAGACCTTTATTTCTGTAAGATATTCTATTCTGGGTTGGATTGTGGATACAAGATTTTCGAGACTATGATCAGTTTTATCCAATCCATATATTTTTGACCCAAATGTTTAAAGCAATTGTCAATCCACGAGACGGGAAGGGTCGCTGGTGTAGTGTAGTAGCTTGTGTTATCGATTTTCTCCCTTTTTTTCTAGATACCGAAAAAAAATCAAGGCGGGCCACTAGCATCTTAAAATAACACTATTCATCATATCAGCCGTTGGAGGTCCACTATTGGACATAGGCCCCCCAAGATAGGGGGAATATTGGTCATAATTGCTGCGCGGGGCAAGCGTCCTGTCGATCGCAGAGCGTAACTTTCGTAATGGGGATGCTGTTGCACAACTGCTGCTGTACATCTGCATCTGACGCTGCATTGCAATGATTACCATCATCCTTTTTTAATTCCTCAATCGCAACCTTTTAGAATTGCTTGACTAGAATGACAAATTTCAAATTAATGTAAAAGTAACGGCGGCGCTTCAGTTATTTAAAAGACATCATGGTTTTTGGCTTATAAACATAAAATATCACGTTAGTGACAGCAGCAAAATGACAGCTGTCATTTTAATCAAGCTAATATGTGTACACCGTAGGGTATCTGCGGAGTAGAAAAGTTTACCCCACTACACTAAGTGTCGTAACAGGTGACTGAGGTTCCAGAACCGATAAATTACGGTATATCGAAAACAGCTTAGCTCAAATACAACAAGACGGGGTTGAGCACAAGCAACCCCGTCGCAAGGCTACGTTTCTAGATTAACCTCTCTGGGACAGAGTCCGCGAGATCGTAAGCGTTACCGCAGCCTATAGGCGCTCGTTATATTAAGAGGATATCACTGGCACTTGTCAAACTTGTATCTTAAAGATATTATGTCATATATTCCAGTAATTTTACTCTCTCTCTTCTATTTAGCGGTAGAAATCTACTTAATATATTTCCAATCGTGGTAATTCTACTACTGCTATCATGAAGATGATGATAAAAAAACCCTAACCACGTCAATTGATTTGCAATTTTGTAAGGGACTAGCAAACTTATTTAAAAGTATAAATTTGTCTGCATTAAAAATAAATAAATTATATGTTGTATGGTTACGTTTATACCTAAAACTATTGTACTGATTGGATAGATATCAGCCAGATAAAAAGAAATTGAAATCAAATATACACACATATACAAAGCTGCGCTCTGCGATTGCCAACACGCTTGCCCAGCGCGACAATCATGGGCATCATACCCATTTTCTTGGGGAGGCTTATATCCAACAGTAGACTTTTGGACGCCTGTAAGGTTAGCTAGGTAGCTGATCCTTGTTTTAACACTAACAGGGCCATATGTACAGGTTTTTTAATCTACTTCTCAGACATCAACTCCTGCGCCATCTAATGAGAGGGCGAGATCGCTCGTTAGTGAGCGATTCAACTGGTGCCCCGCGGCGTCGACCGCGCGCTTAGATACGTTCACTCCCGCTGGGCTCGTGGGATCTACAACGGTGGGTTCGACGGCCATCACCTGATAGCACCTCTAAAAGCTCAACCTTGGCTCATTTCTTCATTTTGAAACTAAAACATAACAAAATTCCTAAGTATATATAAGACTTCGGTAGTAACAGAGTTCCACCTAATGTCAGAGGTTTGATTTTTAACATTTATAAATGAAGCAGATTCATGTAAAAAACACAATTGTTATGAGATAATTAGTGTCGACTACTGCTTGCTTAAATATTTTAGAAGATATAAGATAAAAGAGAGAAGTAAAAGATGAAATAGAGTCAATGGACCTTACATGCTTTTATAGGCAGCCAATATGTGACAGAAAGGGCACGACTGGCTGTTTATAGAGGAGTATAATAAATGCTGTTGAAATAAGTGCACTTTGAAGTATGTCTAGTGTAAGTTTGAGAGATAGATTAAAGAATAGTGCGATAAGAGATCAATTTAGTGTAAAAGATGATGTTGTGACAACAATAGAGAAAGGAATGTTGGTTTGGACATGTAGAAAGGATGAATGAAAGTAGAATGACTGCACAAATATATAGAAAGGAAGTGAATGGAAGAGTTGGTATAAGACGACCTTGGTGAACTTATCATAGCCAAGTAGAAAAAGTGTTAAAGATGAGCTGGGTCAGAAGTACAAAAAATAAACGAGCATATATGAATGGACTAATGCGAGTAAAGGAAGCAAGAGAGATATGCCAATATCGTAACAAATGGAGATCCATAGTCTCTGCTTATCCCAATGGGACACAGGTGTGATGTATGTAAGTATGTGAATATTTTAACGATCAAAATAAAACGTTTAATGTTTATATAGATAGAATATATGCCAAACGAATGCACATCATATCATCATCATCATATCACCCATTAGACGTCCACTGCTGGACATAAGCCTCCCCAAGTGTTCCCCAATAGGACCGGTTGTATGCCGCCTGTGTCCAGCGCGATTCTGCGGTTTTTTCAGATCGTCTGTCCATCTTGCAGATAGACGCCCCAGGCAGCGCTTGCCGGTACGTGGTCTCCATTCCAGAACCTTACGATTCCATCAGCCATCGGTTCTGCGAACCCAATGCCCTGCCCACTTCAACTTACTAATCCGCCGGACAATGTCGGTAACTTTGGTTCTGTTCTCGAACGAATCTCCTCATTCCTGATTCGATCGCGCAAAAAAACACCGAGCATTGCCCTCTCCATAGCTCGTTGAGCTACTTTCATTTGACCAATAAGGCCAATGGTAAGAGACCACGTTTCGCTGCCATAGATCATCGCTGGTAACACATTGGTCGAAAACTTTCGACTTAAGGCACTGAGGCATGTCGCACGAGAAGATGTTTCGCAGTTTCCCAAACGCTGCCCAGCCGAGTTGGAATCGGCGACTGACCTCTTTCGTTCTTAAGTTGGACTTATCTAAATGGACTATTTGTCCTACATATACATACGAGTCAACAACTTCAAGAAGCGAGTTCTCAACTAAACTAAAAAAAAACTTACACATTGCTTGTCTTTTCCGTGTTCATTTTAAAACCCACCTGTTTTGAACCTCGATTGAGGTCTTCGGGCATCTTTCATCGATTCTGCAATGACCACAATATCGTCTGCAAATCGAAGGTGAGTGATGTATTCGCCGTTAATGTTAATTCCCAATCCTTGCCATTCTAGGAGCTAGAAGACGTTTTCAAAAGTGGCATTCAATAGTTTCGGAGATGTTTCTCCATACGCGTCCATGTCTAACACCCCTTTTGAGAGGAATAGCCATGGAACTCTGCTCCTGTACTCGAACCGACATAGTAGCGTTATCATACAAACACTTCAACACTTCGATGTACCGAATAACCAATATGGCACCGCAAAAAATTTAAGCACCGCCCACGTCTCAATCGAATCGAAGGCTTTCTCATAGTTTACAAACGCTAAGTGTAATGGCTTGTTATACTCTTCTGTCTTATGTATAAGTGCCGTAAATATGTAGTACTGTAGCCTTTTCGGAAATCGGCTTGTTGGGAAGGTTAGAAGTCATCAAACTTGCATTCGAGACGGCTCGTAATGACCCCAGAACACAGCTTGTAAACATGGCTCAGGAGTGAGATGGGGCGGTAATACTTTAACAAAGTTTTATCACCTTTTTAAAGACCAGCACCACCACGCTCTTGTTCCATGCGTCTTGCGTTATGCCCTCGAGGACAGCGGTGTTAAAGAGCTTCTGAAGGATATTAAATACCGGTGTTTCACCCGCTCTCAGAAGCTCAAATGGGATTCCGGCATCACCCGGTGCCTTGCTGTTCTTAAGCTGATTCAGGGCCATACTAATCTCGCTCAGGCTGATGTCTGAGAAATCCTAGGAGTAGAGTCGGATTAACTCGGCTCTTGGGTCTTTTGCCGAACTGCTAACAGGCATAGATACAGAAGCGTATAACTATCCATAGACCTCTCGATCTCCATCAGTACCTCGACCTTGGTCGACGCTCAACTTCCATCTTCTCTCTTCAGCTTAGTCATGAGACTTTGTCCAATACACATATTTCTTGCGAACACTATGGTGCCTTTATTCCGCTAAATTGTTTTTTTTGCAATACTTTCACTATTACTATACCCTTTGCTCCGTCGTTACCATAACTGCTACCGTAGCTTGGGATAACGGAGCTGCTGGGGACTGGGGGCCTGGTAATATTCTTTTTTTTTTTGGTGGGCAGGCAGATATTTAACACATTGTGCTCCTGATTTATTCTCAAGTATTTATTTAATTTAATCATTTTATGCACAAAGACTGTGCTTAGGATAATAGTTGAAGCACAAATCATAGCATAAATTGTAGTGGGCATTCCCCATGCTGAATTGCTAGTTTAATAATAGAATTGCACATACCTGCAGGTAACTACAACATTTCATATTAAATTTTAACTTACAATTGCAATGGCAAGCTACACTGATATGGCTGTCAAAGAAGGTCTTGGAGAAGACTCTAATGCAGAGAATAAGGGAATTTGAGCAGCATCTCGAAACTGCAAAATTTGCATCACCTCAAGCCTGCAACCTAACTCAGCTTATTGCTGAGTTCATTGCATTCAAGGAACATACCTGGGGATTTGGTCATCCATGAAGTTGCAGCTGTCTGAACTGACCAAGACTGTCGATGTGATTGAGATGAGGCACAGAAGAAAATGTTTGCTGTTGTCGGGGGTCCCAGACAGTGAAAATGAAAGTACTCGGCTGGTGGTATCCACAATCCCCCAGAAGCACCTGGGTCTCTCATATTTCACAATCCTCATTTAGTGTCATCGGCTTGGAAGCGGTAAGAAGCGTCCCATAATTGTGCGTTTCACTGATACTGAGGAGAAATCAACTGTTTGGAAAAAGAAATTCTTACTAAAGGGTACTTCCTGTTGTGGATGTTTTGTCAGAGTTTCTTACTCGGAGAAACAATCCCTCAATCCCTCTTTGTCATTACTTAGACGGTAACATCTAAGGTCCTTGATGGGTCTAGACAGCGCTTTGTTTCACCAGAGGATTTGGAATCACTAGAGCTGAATTATTTACCTCTATCTGATTCAGGTCCAACCAGTGTCGCGTCTGAGATAACCACTGCTGTGCCTGCAACCCAAAGTTCCGTGACAAACAAGCCTCTACATACAAGAAACAAGCGCCCGGTTCGTGCAAAAAAGCAGCTAACTTATAATCTGCTAAAGTGCTGCTTTTGTTCTTGTGGTTTATGTCTGTAAATTTTTGTTGATGTGCAGGAGATTTGTCTGTAATTAGGTTAATATAGCTATTATCTGGTTGTCTTAGTGTCATATGTTAACATTTTTTACTACCTTACATAAACAACTACGTAGTTTGTTATTAATATAATATTGCTTGTTATTGTTTCACTATTCTGTCATAGTGGAACTGTCAACCAACTGTCATTGTCAAACTACTAACGTTCCGTTTTAAGTGGTTAAATTGTTAGTTCTTTCCCCTTTTTTTGTATTATTAGCTATTTTATTTTTTATAAGTGTAATTAGTACCCATAATACCCTCCACCATCCACATCTTCGGCAAACGTATGGAAGTTTTTGCATTCTCTTTAAACCCTCCCGATTCTAACTCTTTTATTTCCTGTAACGAGCTTAATAAACACTTCTCTATAACTACTTCACTAGATCCCGTTGTAAAATTGTCAACTATAACTTTAATCACTTCCTTGCCACGTCCGTCAGCTAATGTATTCAATTTTTCTCCTGTAACCTTAGATGAGACTTTTAAAACTATTTCAGTTCTCAAATTCAATGCTGTTGGCTATGATGATGTGAGTAGCCGCATGGTCTTTCTCTTACTTAACTTTATTGTACCACCATTGACCCATATTATTAATTTCTCCATACAACATGGCTCATTTCCTAGTATATGGCGCAAAGCCTATGTTATCCCGGTTCCTAAAACACCTTACCCTACCTCTTCCCATCAATTTCGTCCCATCTCTATTTTGCCATATCTCTCTAAAATTATCGAGGCAGCTGTACTCAAACAGCTCTCTAACTATGTCTTACAAAACGCCCTTTTAAGTCCCTTTCAATCCGGTTTTCGTGCAGGACAACAGCTCAGCAACAACAGATGTAAGAGTTGGAATGGAATACTCCCACCTAACGGTCTTAATTCTGATTGATTTTTCCAACGCCTTCAACTCTATCAATCACGAAGTTCTCTCTATTCTCTCTTACGTCGGGGTCTATGATTAGGTTCGGGAATGGTTCGCATCCTACCTTCGAGAACGCCAGCAAGCGTTGCGCCTGGGTGATGATTTGTCTCAGTGGGTGACAATTGATGCTGGTGTGCCGCAAGGTGGCATTCTCTCTCCGTTATTATTTTCCCTTTTCATAAACCTTGTCACCAAATCTATTGGCTGCTCTTACCATCTATACGCTGATGACCTCCAACTATACACCCAGGCAGAGTACAATGACCTGGATAATTCCGTTGCTCGGATTAATGCTGATTTGACCAACATCACAAACTGGTCACAAAAGTTTGGTGTCTCTGTGAACCCGTCCAAGACTTAAGCCATTATCATGGGCAGCAAACGGGAATTATCCAGTTTAAATAATGTACCTGTAATTATTTTAAATAACGTGGTAGTGCCCCAGAGCACATGCGTTAAGAATCTTGGCCTATTTATCGACTCTTCCTTAACCTCAGAAATCAGCAATAAGGTTACTGAAACGCTTCGTGCTCTCTATCGATTAAAACATTTTCTTCCTACTAAAACCAAAACCGAATTCGAGTTCTAACTATACTATTTTCAATACTTTTTGATCCGTACGCACCCAATTTACTTAAAGGAAAGATTCCAATTCCTATCTTCCTCTCACGAACGTAATCTCCGTTCTTCTAATACTCTCTCGCTCTTATCTCCTTCTCATCACTCTAGTTTTTTGACAAACTCTTTTACAGTGACAGCTATACGACTCTGGAACGAGCTTCCGTTGAATATTAAGCAATCCCTAAACAAATTTATCCTGAAACGCTGTCTCTGTACTTTATTTACTGATGCTGCTTCTCTAACTTTATAACCCTATTTCTGATGTACGTTATTAATTATTAATTACTTAATATACATATATATGTATATACATATACATATATATGTATATTAAGTAATATTAAGTCCGCCATTTGTACATTTTGTAACATTTTGTGCAATAAAGTTAAATAAATAAATAATCATTGGGGTGTATGGGGTTTATTAATTATATTGCCATGCTGGGCGGGGGTAATGGCCATCGCAGCGCGACGAGGATGCTGCTCCCCATCCTTGCCTTTTGCATTTGAGTCGCGCTCGTAGGATGGGTATACCGCCATCTGTTGGTTCCGGTACTCTAGTCTTCGGTCTTACGACACCTTAGGGCACATAGGGAGATACTATTCTATTCTACAGGTACCCCACGGTTCTGCTGCGCTGCCGATGCACGGTAATTGACACGTGACGCATAATTTACATATAATTATCAACTTTCGTATTTCATGTATGTAATTAAGATAATTTCCTCGTCGCCTTGAACTTATATTATTTACTTTCGACGGAACCATTTATTTTTTCATCAACATGTATTTATTAATTCCAAATACAATTATACATAACAATCATAAAGACGCTAATTAACTCATTAAATAAATAAAAACGAAACAATGTAATGCATTGCAGCCAGTGTGTTCAGTTGAACTAATAGTAAGAGAAAAGAAGTTAAGATCAATATAAGGGCTGCTATCAAATAATTCACTCAGAAGTGAATATGTTTATTTAGTGAATACAAACATCTTCTGTTTCATCTTTCTATAAATATGATACATAAAATTATGGACAGGTAACAGACGTTTGAATAAATGTATTTATTTTCTCTTTTTGAAATGCTCCAACTTGTACTTTGTTTTCCAGATCTGTCAGACTAACCATCTTACATATGATCGCAATAATCATTTTAGTATATCTGAGTTTTGCTAAAGCAGGAGACAGCGATCCCGTAGATTTAACATCACTATTTGGTGCCTCACCGCGACGCGATCTGCCTTTTGCACAGTTGGTCAAATACGACGGTTACAATGTCACGGAATACAATGTCACCACTGAAGACAATTACATTTTAGGCGTGAAGAAAGTTGCTAGAAACAGCTCAAGCCCTCAAAGCACTGTAGACAAACTACCCATTGTCTGGCTACATGGACTGTACCTCACTGGAGACGACTGCATCATCCCCGGCCCGGGGAAGGGGCAATGCTATATATACTCAGATGCAGGATACGATGTGTACGTTGTGAACAATAGAGGTAACAGGTACAGCAGAATGCACGTCACCCTTAATCCTGACACGCAACCAGAATTCTGGAACTTCGCGTTTGACGACATGGCCCATAAAGACCTGCCAGCAGTCATTGACTTTGTTTTGCAATTGACTGGTAAGACACAAGTTATCATCATAGGGCACAGTCAAGGAGTCACCACGGCGATGCTATTGTGCGCAGACAAACCCGAATATAATGCTAAAGTCTCCGTGGTCTTCGCCACGTCCACAGCTGGGTGGTTGGAACACGCGCCGTTGCCAGTTTTACCTGTCCAAGGTATAGCAGCCATCATAAGCTTTCCTTCAAATGAAACTAATAACTTTGAAGTGTTTCCCCACGGAGGTTTTGTCCAAAGTGGTGTTAAATATTTGTGTGGACTAAGCACCTTACAGTACCCGTACTGCGCTGTTCTCGTGTTTGTGGTGTTTGGATATGACAAGTATCAAATTTCAGCTGCTACACTGACAGTAGTCGTAGGTCACACGCCAGGCGGTACGTCTTACAAAGATTTCCTCCGTTGGGGCCAAGTTGTAAACCATGGATTTGTTCGGCCAGATTTAGGACCCACTGAAAATGTAAAGGTATACGGTTCGCTCACACCACCTATAATTGATTTAAGTAATATCACGACGAAGTTCTATTTTCTTGTGGGAGAGAACGATTACGTTGGAGACCCACAAGACGTGAAGTACCTGGAGACACGATCTAATCTGAAGAATGGCACGTTTTGTAAAATACCCGACAGCAGCTTCGGCCACTTGGATCCCATTTACAGCGACAACATACGCCAATATATAACGACCCCGATTTTGTCAGTTCTCGAAACTGGAAATATAGGTGCTTGTATTCCTGTATAATATATTTCTGTGGATAAATTCTTCTTTTCTTCGTCTTCTAACTAATTTATTAATTCACGTATTTGTCATTGTAAGTTAGATTTATAATCTTCTCCTTATGCCTCTAATAAACAATTTATAAGTAGAACTATCTTCCAGAGAAAAATATCATATATATTCATCATCATCATCATCATACCAGCCATTAAAAGTCAACTGTTGGACATAGACCTCCCCAAGAAAGGGGGTATTGTTGCCAATATTATAATGCCGCACTGAGCAAGAGTGTTAGAAATCGCAGAGCGCAGCTTTCGCGACGGAGAAGCTGCTGAGCTGACTTTCTTACATGGATATACCGCCATCTGTCGGTTCTGGTACTTTAATAGAGAGGTACTATTCTACTCCGCCGGTACCTTACGGCTAACATATTACTCGGAGGCTAACTTTAAGTAACAATAACAACTTTATTATTTCTACAAATACTTAAAAGTACATCAGTATTTAAAAGATACACAAGCACTAAATATATCCTCGCAAGAGGCGAGAGAGGGTGTACACATTATATATATACATTTATAGATACAATTTTGGTTCTTTCTAGAAGTGTAAAACGATATAATAACCATTTTTATATTAAAATTCACCGAAATTAATCCATTATTTGCGAAGGTGTTTTATCAATATGATAATAATCTTTATCGAAATATATACATTATTCATGGCCACAATTTAATTGTAAATAAAATTGTCCTTGACATATCTTAGTTTTTAATCCATTTGGATATTTTTTGTTTGGATAATTTATTGGATAATTTTAATATAACTCTGCAAACAAAATCACGCATGACATGCAAGGCGGGTGAAGGGAAGCATGTAATACTTTTTATCATGCCGACATTACATTACACCGACCCACATCTAGTATTGAGATAACTTGAACGTAAAAGTAGAATTACCAAAATTGTTTTTAAGGCTGAGGTTAATGGAGCTGCTTATCAAAGGCAGGCCTCGAAGGATAAACATTGTGTCAACTTAAAACATATTTTAAAAAGTTATGCAAAGATTGAAGAATATAGAAAAAATTACGGTAAACTACTAACCCATGAACAACTTGTAGGTATAAATTACCGTATGGAAATTTCTATATATAATGCTATAATTTATTACAGAAAAAATGCTACAGGACTTAGATTTCAGTTTCTGCTTATAGTAAACTAAGATCATGCATAACATTGAAATGCATAATTAACAGATAATAATTCATCAAAGAAGCGTTCCGTGGTTGTGACCGCGTAGTTCCCTTTCCATAAGGATAAGAGGATAAAATATATATTACATTACTTCTTCATAATGTAGTTTTCTAGTCCTGAAAGAGTATTTAAAATCTTTCTAATAGTTGTTGTTTACTTTATTTGTTACATAAAATAGAAATCTCACTTACATATTTACATTTTAAGCGGGGATCTCTTAAACTTTTCCAAATAATTATATAGTCTATGTCACTCTAAAAGTCAGGCTCTCATAGAATTTTATTAGTGAAAGAATTTTAAGAATCGGTTTAGTAATTTGTGAGCCCATTCCTCACAAAAAAAACTGTTTCATTTGAGTGTAGGTATAATCTGTAACATTACCTTAATTTCCAATAGAATTATGAAATAGCAAATACTTGTACAAAAGTATATATTTATATCTTTAAATATTGTAACTTCGATAAAATACTTTTCTAAAAACATAAACTGAACCCCATTTCTGATAAGTGGCTTCTAAAATTTATTATCTTACAACTGAACTAACAAACGAATTTGACTATAAATATTTCAGACACTTCCTACCAAAAAATGTTCAGTTAACACTTTAAACTTGCTAGAGGACAGATATTTAAAATGATTCGGCTCGGGTCGTTTATTTGTTTTTTATTAAAGTATACATTGGCCGCTGATGATATTATCGACTACAAATCTTTATTTGGGTCCTCACCGCGGGCAGATCTATCATTCCCTGATCTTGTTCAATACGACGGGTACGACGTTGAAAACTACACTGTCACCACCAGCGATGGTTACATCTTGGAGGTATACCGACTGCCGCTGAAGAGTTCTTGCACAGCGAACGATACCAAGGTCCCGATACTCTTCATGCACGGTCTGTACTTGAGCGGAGACGATTGTATTATACCAGGTCCGAACAAATCCCATTGCTACATCTATGCCGATGCATGTTACGACGTTTGGGTGCCCAACGTAAGAGGTAACCGATACAGCAGAAAACACGTTTCCCTAGATCCCGATAAGGATTCGGATTTCTGGAATTTTGCGGTCGATGAAATGGCCCTAATTGACCTACCACTTTTCATTGACTTGGTATTATCAAAAACCGGCAAATCGCAATTGGCTTTTGTGGGTCATAGTCAAGGCGTCAGTATGTTGTTACTGCTATGCGCGAAACAACCTGAATATAACGACAAAATCAAGGCAGGCTTCGGGCTATCAGTAACGGCGTATTTGAAGAATTCCAGATTCATAGTGATTCAACTGCAAGCGCTTGCTGCCGGCCTCCTGATTGGAGCAAATAACAAAACAAATTTTGAAATATTAAAACACGGTAGCGTCGTCCAGTCAACAGGCAAGTTATTGTGTGGTATTAGTTCTTTAGAATATCCATTCTGTTCTATTCTAATCTTTACAGTTTTGGGTTACAATAAATTCCAAATCACTGATGAGACCCTGAAAGTCCTCACCGGTCACATACCAGCGGGAACGTCCTTCAAAGATTTTATTCGGTGGGGTCAAATGAAAACGAATGGATTTTCCGAATACGACTACGGGATTATTCAGAATTTGAACACATACAAGCAACTGAAGCCTCCTCTATTCGATTTGAGCCCGATAACTATGAAGTGGTACTTCATTGCAAGCGAGAACGATTACGTAGGAGATGTAAGGGATATCGCTATCTTAATGACACAGATGACCGGCACGAAAGTGACAGAATGCATTCTACCAGACAAAACCTTTGGCCATTTGGATTTCATATATGGTAAAGATATACCCAATTATATAACTCCGAAAATTCTGTCGGTTCTCGACGATGGGGTGTTCGAATGCAATTGATATTTATAAACGAATACACAATATGATCCGCTTAATTTTGATTACACATGGGGTTGTTAGCAATATCCATGGTACTACAGAAATCATTATGTTTAAAGATTCTCCTTATTGTTCTTAACGTGAATATTTTTAATGTGAATTGTGTAAAACATTTCGTTTTCAAACCTACATAGCATGTTTACTGTAATTATTCATTTATTCAGGAGATATAAATGAATAAACCTATCCCAACTTCGCTATATATAAGCTATCCATGGCAACCTATAATTAAGGCGACACCAAAAAATGTGCATCACTGTTCTTGATTTTCTCTAGCTTTTAATATGTACGACCTTGTTGATTATCCTTATAAATATATAAATAAATAAAGATTGTTAGATACCAAGAAGAGAATAAACACTATCTCACTGTCATCTAGAATGTATCTCCTTTTTTTACAAACAAAATTCCTTACCAAGATACCCTAAATCGACGGTCACTACTTAAAAAAGGATATGTTAAAGACAGAGTTTACAAGATAACAGTATGAAGGTTCTTTTCACGTTAATTCTTTTTTTAGTTAGTAAGCAGATGTTTTGAATACATAATTAATTTTTAGATTTTTTTGTAAAAGATGATGACAACAATAGGGAAAGGAATGGTTTAGATGGTTTAGACATGTAGAAAGGATGGATGAAAGTAGAATGACTGCACAAATATATAGAACGTAAGGCAATGGAAGAGTTTGTATACGACGATCGCGGCAAACATATCTTAACCAGAGATATTAAAGAGGGCCCAAGTTTTTTTTTTTACAGGTCCTTTGGTACGTAGAGACCGATGATTATAACTATGTATTAGTTACTTACACACTCACTTGTAATTGATAATTAAGTAACTAAGGACAATTTAAAAGGATCTGTAAGTAATTATTTTCTTGTATTTTAAAATATAAGTATTTTGCATAACTTGCCTATACAGAATTAGATGCAGCAAACGTAGAAGTAATGCAAAAGGTCTTTAAAATCTCATTAGATAGCAAAACGGGGCTAACGACGTCCAAACATAAGGTTCGCTTTGCATTAGTTTGTTGTGATTTGTAAACTATATCAAATAATTATTAATAAGAAAATAAATATACAAAGCACTCAAGTGACAAATATATTACGGTGTAATCGTACTTTTTCTTTGAGAAATTGCAGTTATAATGTTGACCTTACTACACTTGGAATAAACCGATTTTTAGAACTTATTGTCGTTCCAAACTTCGATCCTGATGTAGTAGAATTCCATTAGTAGGATAATCAGCTTAAGCAATTTAAAAGAATAGATTATATTAGATGATTTAAATAAGTAACATAATTTTCATTTTTCATATCAATATTTTAACTATATTTATGATTTTGTTTTATTTGCAATAAACTTCAGAAACATATTTCATAAGTATAATATCAGGCGTAGGTCGGCTATTACTAGACTAAGGCTTTGATGATTATGTATAATACGACTAGCATTCAGCGAAGAGTACCTACTTTATTTTTGTTTTCTAAAGTATCAAGAACAAAATTTAATTGAAATACGTAATAAAAATATTGTATTTTGATGTTTTTATTATTTGTAATGCAGATAACGTTTAGCATTAGAGCAAAAATAACAATAAAAGTAATATATAAATATTTTACCTTCTCAGAAAACAAAATTAACTATAAATCATGAGCTGGCTTAAAAATAATTATGAGGAAACATATCCTATAAATTATTTAATACATATAGCTTCCTTTATACACTATAATCTTATAGATATGTATGATCTATAAGATTATGGTGTGTATAAATATAATTAATCTCTATATTAATTTTATTTTTTGACATTTTTAAGTTAGGGCAAGTAGTTATAGGTATACTCTTAAGTTTAAGAATAGATAGTGAAAAATGATATATTGCTATTTTTCTTTAAAAAAATTGGTAATGGATTTTTTTAATCGATCGCATACCCACTGTAGAAATATACACAGTGACTCAAGGAGAACGAAACATAATAAAACTGAAGACGGAAAGCCCGATGATCTAAAAACTGGCAGTAGTCCTGATTCTCGACACAAGTCTCCCACAACGTCGTGCTATTCAACATGTACTAGTGGGTAACACAACAACCTACCTAAATCTGTCTAATTTGTACAGTCAATTTTGAACTCAAATTATTTATGCATTAAAGACTAATATCGATTGCGAAGTTTTGACAGATTTGGGTAGTTTGATCTGTTATTGTGTGTACATCCACTTCTATACAACATATCTGTGTGAAAAAATAACTCTTCCTACTTCTTTTCTCATTTAATATATTATATAAGAATATAACAAAAAATTTTCACTTCTATTGTTATTTAATATTTATTTAATTTTTATAATTAATCAAACAGAGGCGACAAGCTTAGCAAGCAATATTTTAAGTAGTTTTTAAACACAGCCTTAGTACGTCAAATCGTGACGGATATATACAAATGACGTTTGTATTTAGTTCGATTGTGCTGTGATAAAAATTTTTTTAATTATTATAGCTGTACAAGGTCACGATTGTGCAGCTGATAAGACGTTGATCAATGTTTACCATGTTATTTTTGATTTAGTCAGTGCAAAGATGTCCGTCAAAAGTCTATTACTGCTACGGTTAGTTTTCATAATATTTTTATTTCTACTAGTTAACAATAAAGGAGCGCGAATTTCAAATTAATAAAGTAATGTTACCTATTAAATTAAACTTAGCTGTGATTGAAACAATATTTATTCAACAACTTTTAATAGTATATATTAACTATTCTGTATCTTTATTACTTCTTTATTATTTGGTAAACAACAACATACAATAGTTTTCAGATCATCTGCTTTGTTATTTAATAGCAAATGATACACTTTCATTATGTACCCTGTAATTTTTATATCTTACTAGTCGCAAATATCAAATTGTTAAATGAAATTAAATTATGTGATAAAAACGAAATCTGTTATCATATACCCTAGTTATATCTTGTTTTTCTTACAACTTATTACATCATATTAGTTTACGTCAATTCTATAGCTTGACAACAGAAAGATTCTTTATTGACCAAAACATGTTTTTCAGGAATGTAGCAGGACGAAGGATTTTAAATTATGCTCCAATAGCAATAAGACGTTTTAACAGTGATAGATCTAATAATGAAGAGAAATGGTGGGGAAGAAAAAAATCTGTTACTGCCACAGTCCTGTTTGGTTCAGTACTTGTGGGATCAGTTGCTGCAGGTAATGCACAAATATATTGACAGGCATGATGGTGCTCATTGTATTAATACTATCTTGTATGCAAAAAGTCTTGGGTTCAATCTCTACTGTAGACAAATATTTATATCATGGACATCAAAAAAAAGAAATTTAAAAATTGTGATAAGTGTGACATGCTATCACCATAATTTAGGATTTTTATTTAAATTTAAACCTGTAGTAATTATTATTTTATCCAAGGAAACCTTATCATTAATATAATCATACATTTTAGGTATTTCTTAGGTATGTATATAAAACACTATTTATAATTTTATGTTTCTATAAATTTTCTAAAAAAAAACTAAAATATTTTTTTATTTTTGTTTAATGTACCTTAATGAACGATTAATATTGACCTTGAGTTATAGGGAATTTAAGATTGCAAACTATGACATGTGTTCGATACATTACATTAATATGTAATGTATCGAACACAAGTCATGAAAGTTTTTAAAAGTGTGTCTAATCTAAAAGCTTCCCAGCTCAAAAGATTTTAAGTATCAATTTGTATTTTAGATAAAAAAGAAAATGAAAATGTGAACAAAGATACCTCTGAAACTTTAGTAGAAGCTGGGGCAAAAAGATCTGATCTGCCTACCTTTAGAGCTGAAGAAGTCAGCAAACATGACACTACGTAAGTATGATTATGATTTGTGTGGTTGTTGTCGTAAGCAAATAAAATAAGTTTTAATATGACGGAGAGAAGGAGGCATATTGTCTTTCATAAGTTATTGTACTTGCATTGGCTTTGTTTTCTTCTGTATACTTATAGTAATGATAATAGCCTTTTATTCAAATCTTTCCTAATACTTAACTAAACACACAAAATTTCAAATACAAATGAATACTTATTAAATAGCATTAAAATAAAAAATGTTTGCTCATTTAGAACTGTTTACAAAAATTCTTGGAAGTTGCTGATTTGCTTATTGGCAACATTCATTGTGACTGACAAAATACTAAATAAACCAATTGTAATGGCTATTCTTGGAATAAATTGTAGGAACAATGAAAGCCACAGCATTGATTAGCTGTATGAAAAAAGTAATTCAAACCATTGATTTCAGAGCAAGTTTTTGGGTGACATACAAGCATGGCGTGTATGACGTGACAGCGTTTCTCACGTCACACCCTGGTGGCGAGCAGATCCTTAACGCTGGTGGCCTCAGTATAGAACCCTTTTGGAACGTGTATGGCATGCACAAGACACAGGAGGTATACAAGTTGCTGGAGTCGTTCCGGATAGGTAAGCAGATTGACAATTCAACTGGCTTTAGCATGGACTCCTCCTAGAAAGTGTTCCATATGCTCAATAAGCAGGAAGTGTACAAGCTGCTGTTGTCGATCTGGATTGGTGAGTGGATTCTCAATTCAACAAACTTCTTCTATAACCTGCGATAACTGGCCGTGCATACTTATTCTTTTTTTATAAAACTTACTTTATCCATTGGATGATCGCCGTCGATACCGCTCAGATCCTCCTCGCCTCTTCCTCTAGCGCTGGAATTGACGTCTGTGTAATGGGTTCCCCGAAATAAAATGTCTTCGGATAGGTGTGTATCCAGAATATAGGAATTTTAAAGTATTAATAAGCAATATCTTACGATATATAAGAATTCGGTCCTAGAAAGTATACTTCGGTACCGTTGATCTCCACCATTAAATATAATAACAGGACACATCGCAAAATGTTGATAACTATCTTTTCTTCATGTGTGCCATCATTATAAATGATTTTTCCCCATAATATCCACAAAGGGTGAACGCGGTGATAGTTGCGGAGTATGACTATAAGTAGACTCACAGTACACTGACACTTTCATCTGACAAATCCAGAATCAGGCTATAGCTTCACGACTAGGATGCTGCCACCCGTCCCTGTTCTTTCACATTTAAGTCTGCTCTTGATGGAAATATTTCCATCTTTCAGTTACTGCACCTCAGTTGTCTCTTACAACACCTGGTATAGAGGTAGATACTATTCTACTCAGTTGGTATCACTTTTTTGTTATAAATGACTAATTCGCCTTTGGGCAGGGCAGGGTAGTAAGTAGAATACCGTCTGTACTGCGGGTTGCGATGGGCAGCAGCATCTTTGTCGTAAAGTTGAGGCTGTCCAACAGTGGACTTTCTACAGCTGTTATGGTGATAATGAATTCGATAAAACAAAATACGATCCGTTAAAGCACACCTTATATATAGACACTCGTAATACTCAAAAATATCACTAGCACGTTACCAACTTTGTGACTTGAAGATATAATGTGACGTTACCCAGTAATTCGACTATTTCTTTCTTACCTATAATATATCACCTTCAATTCACAATGCTGGCAACTGCTGTGACTTTCACTATTACGTGAACTGTACACTTGTTTGTTGACTTAGTAATATAAAAACAATTGTTTAAATATTCAAAACAATTTTAAATTCGATTTAAAATTAGCGTGAAAATTGTTCTTTTAAAACGCCACTTCATAAAATAATGTAAAGGAGAATAGGTTGAAGAAAACCTTGATAACCATATTGTTGTGTGTTTATGTAAATTTTATGTGATGCTGAAAACCAACTATATGACCTTGTTTATAAATAAATTGTTACATGTTTTTGTTGTCAACTTACTAAGCTATTCCTAATAATAGTTACATCCATATCGTGCCGTGAGATACCGACAGAATAGAATAGTACCTACCACTGCACCAGGTGTCGTAAGAGGCGACTAAGATACCAGAACCGACAGATGGCGGTATATCCATCTGAAACAGTGCAGCTCAAAATTCCCCATTTCATGGGGAGCAGCAAGCAGTAGTCCTATGTCTGTAATGAGACTTCCAATGGCTGTAATAATAAAATGACTTATCTAATACTCAGCCTCATCAAGCTGTTTTAAGTGTCATATATACCACAACAAACCCAACGGACGTTGATCTGTCTTAACTGTATATGTTTATGACGAAAAATCAATTTGCTGCTATTAATTGAGAATTAAACTATTCCATCTCTCAAGTTGGATCAAACTGTTTACAGTAAGCAAACGTTTAATCGGTTCAAGATTAGAAGTCTATCCCGGACAAATACCGGGACACATTATATTTATATATACAGATTCAGACAGGTCAACAAACAAGCATACAGTCTGCGTGATATTAAGTGTCACTATAGCCTATAGACTGTATAATCACAAGGATATTACTCGCGTATTGCCTTGTGACTTAAAGATATTATGTCACATCGCCCAGTGATTTCACTGCTTCTCTCACCCTTCAAACCGGAACACAGCAATGCGGACACTACTATTTGGCGGTAGGTAACATGTAGATGTAGCGGGAAAAGACCATACCTATATCCTTTTTATATATATATTTGTATTCGACTGTAATAAGTTAATCTTTTATGTCCCCCTTTCTTAGGGAAACTGGAGATACCACCAGTAGACGTTTTATGGCTGCTTTGATGATGATAACATAAATTAATTAAATATAAGATTATTACAAAGAAGGTTATGTTTAAGCCACAGTAGTCCTCGTTGTCTTCGCCGAGGTTGTGGTGTCCTTTCATATCCCGGAGTCCAAAAACGATATATTCGAAACAGATAAGAAACAGGAATTTCGGTGGAGATAATGAAGGAGGTACTTTCACCCCGCAGGTAACCTTCACGACGACGACATAGCAGACCACTCCAACGACGACCTGTGGATCCGCGAGCCGTACCGCGACCGTCGACTTATCGTGAAGACGGCTAAGCCCTTCAACGCCGAGATACCGCCGGAGTACCAAATCGCACATTTCGACACTCCCAAGTAAAGTGTCTTTGTTGTCTTAGTTACATTTTATCTTGTTAGCTTTCTTTTTTATTTGAAAATCATTTTTTTTGCCACACCCTACAATTCTAGTAATCAATTACAACCTTCTTTTAAACTTTGTTCGTAATGGTCTTTTGTGCGATGTTAAGTGGTACAGTATCCATTTATTACCGAAGGCAAATATATGGAAGACGCACTTTTGATCAAAACAATTTCAACTCAAGAAAAAGCGTGATTTATTCGCAAATTTAATTTCAATAGACAACATATATCTGAAACGTTTTCTATCCAAATAAGTGTGTTCATTTCAAAAGATTAAATGACAGTTTTGAGTTGCGACAATTTCTATCTAGGCGTTGTGACTCTTTTTTGTCGTAAAGATGCCGTATATTTACTTTATAGATGAAAAATACGCCGTGCTCGTTATTCCTTCGCGCGAGTTAAAAAGAAATCCAAATCTATATCTCTACTCCGTCATATTAAATAATTCTGACCAAACGCAAATAGTTCTTTTAAAAAAGTAAGTTAAGTTCCTCCAAATAATTAGCCAAAGTCCAATCCGGTCGAGACAAGATGCAACATAAAGTGTTTTTGTTCGCAGCGAATTATTTTACGTGCGTCAACACATGCCTGTTCCAGAACTGGAAGAGGACTCGCACAAGCTAACCGTGGTGGTCAAGGAGGGCGGCGGCGCGCGCGTGCGCACGTTCCGGCTGCGCGAGCTGGAGCAGTTCCCCGCGCGCACGCTGCGCGCCGCGCTCATGTGCGCCGGCAACCGCCGCAGCGAGATGAACAAGGTACCTGCGCCTGCGCGCCCGCGCCCGCGCCCGCCCTCGCACGTGCACTGCTGTACTCATTTACGCAAGTGTGCGGTTTTGTATCACCTGGAACCAGCAACTCCCCGAAACCTTCACATGAGGGCCTCTTACAAAGGTCGTCTGCATTGCTATCTCACTCTCACCTATTTCTACAGTCCAATAACAGTGTTCGCCTTGGTGTGTTCCGGTTTGAAGAGTGAGAGAGGCACTGAAATCACTGGGTAAATGTGACATAGTACCTTCAATTTACAGGGATGGCGACACTAAAACGACATCTTAAAAAAGTCGATCGGTTCATATGGCGGAGGATTGTCCTACGCTGCGCTCCCCAGTACGAGGCCCGCTACTCGAAAACCTTCTCCCCCATCTTCTATCGATTCGTCGAACTAAGTGCCCCGCCCATCCCGGAGTGCCTACGCATTTTCGGTGAACCTAATGCCGGACTGCTCAGACGTCAATTCCAGCGTCACAGGGATAAGCGATGCCGCTTGTTAATAAGCGATCCTATCCTCAAGTGTCCTTGCACGCGAAGCGGGATTGGACCAAGGCCGGTACTTTTTATCCCCCACCTACATATCATTTGATTCATCATATCAGCTATTGGAAGTCAAGTGCTGGACATTGCCGCTCTGGGCAAGCGTATTGGCAATTGCGGACCGTACCTTTCGAAACGGGGATGCTGCTGCCCATCTGCATGCATCTATCGGTTCTAGTAGTATTGATATAGGGGGAGATACTATTATAATATTACTCTGCCGGTACCCCACGCCCTTAATTTGACTAACGCCAGTAAAACTTGATATTCCGCCATCTGTCGGTTCCAGTACCTCAGTCGCTACTGACGACACCTAAACAGGAAGCTATTGTTCTACTCTGCTAGCTCCCCAGAGTAGATTAAGGTTATGCATATCGCAAGGTTGTATAATATGTATAAGTTTAACAAAATTATCGTTAATATAGCGTTCAACCAGGCATCTTGGACAACAATTAGTAATGGTGACCCTTTACACAAAGCAGGTGAAGCCGGTAAAAGGAATCAGCTGGGCAGGAGGGGCTATCAGCAACGCGCAATGGACTGGCGTGTATTTGTACGACGTTCTCGTGCACTGCGGTGTCGACCTCCATGACACCGACGGGAAACATATCATTGTAAGTTCTTAAGGTTTTGGTTTTCTTGATTTGTTTGCTTCTCTCAATACGCTTTGTAATCTGATTTAGGTTTGTGGGATGTCACACGTACATGGATAAACTTTTGTCTATTGCCCAATGGAAAAAACAGACTTGAATTGCATTTACATCGATCCTGATATACATTTCTTGCTCTTTAAATATTAATTTTAGTTCAGTGAACAATTTTATAATGCATTTATAACCGCTTGAAAATGTCGTTTTTTCAACTTTTATAAATTACTAGTAGCGCCCCGCGATTTCACCTCAGTTGTTTTAGACTCAGACCTCAGTAACATTTCACACAGTAATGTTTTAGGCTTATCAAACTAACTCTGCACCCTCCTTCTCGCTTAAGTTATGATTTTCAAAAATATTTTTTCACGTGTTTCATAATTTTTAAGGAATTCTGTTCGAATAATTTCAAAAATTTTTGAAAATTTGCAAAGTTTTTCGTTTCTATCCCTTATAAATTAGGCTCTGCGTTTATACGTCAATCCGACAGTCAGTCAGTAAGCTTCTCCTAATATATATATATATATATAGAGTCGTTTCGTTCAAGTTTCGGTAACTAATTTTTGGAAATCTTATGAAAATGTGCTGCTGTCCTATTGCTTTATAACGAAGATCAATTGTCTGATTGTTAAACATAAAACAACACACTTGTAAATGATTTCGTATTTGCATCGCCCAGTTCACAGGCTCGGATATAGACGCGACGGGCGTGAACTTCAGCACGTCGATCCCGCTGTCGATGGCGGCCGATCCCAACAGCTGCATCCTGCTCGCGCGGCAGATGAACGGCGTGGACCTGCCGCTCGACCACGGCTACCCGCTGCGCGTCATCGTGCCCGGCGCGCCCGCCGTGCGCAGCGTCAAGTGGCTCGGTACTTGCGGCTATCGACTGCCTAACATTCTGCTGTCATGCAAACCCACTAGCACCACACCCCTGACTGCCCCAACAATCTTTTCTACGCCTACTTATTGTCTTCTACACTAACGCCACTTACAAATTCCCTTATCCCAGTTACTTTCCCGTTTAACCGTACTGCTTCCTCTCTTAACCTCACTCCCCCCCCCCCCCCTTCCATACCTCTATGGCCTCACCTCAAACATCACTCATATCCCCCTACTCGAACTACACTTACCTACCCTTACTGACTCTCCTCTAAATTTCACTCACATGCCCACCAACTCCCATTTCCCTACCCCTACTGCCTCACCTCTAACCCTTTCTCACCTTCCCGCCTAAACCCCTCTTTTATTGTTTAATAATAATGATATATTTGCTTCTCAGAATACACTTTACATATAATGTACTGAATAAACTGTTCAAATCTAATCTACATTATTAATTAGAGTGTTAATTTCAGAATCAATAACAATATCGGAGGACGAGAGTCCATCGCACTGGCACCAAAAAGATTATCGCGCGTTCAATCCGTCCAAGACGTGGGACACCGCGGACTTCGCCACCGCGCCGCCCGTGTACAGTCTGCCCGTCACATCGGCCATATGCGACCCGCTAGATGGCGACACGGTCCGCGTACAGGAAGACCACATACTGATCAAAGGTCGGTTTAGTCTCAAGAACCTGTCGGAGATCGACGACCGCATGCCGGCACAAAAGCGCCCTCGAATGACCGTCGTCGGTCTCATTCCGATCTCGCAAAGTTTGCGAACGCCGAGTGTACAGGAATCGCGCAGGCAAAGTTCCGCTCATTAATGAGCGACTTAGCATCTTTCCACCGGCAGTGCTAGAAATGACGTCAGAGTCAGTCAATCAGTATAAGGCCTGTCAAGAAGTTTGAAGATTTTTTAAGAATTTTTTACTAAAGTAAATATGTAAGTTTGACAGGCCCGTTGGAGCAGATGGTAGTAAACCTATCTTGAGCGCCAAAGATCGTGAGTTCAATCCCACAGAAGACAAACATTTATATGATGAATATTTATATTTGTTCTGTGTCTGGGTGTTGAATATGTATTTAAGTATTATATTCGTGATTCCTCTATTTTCTGATGTTTTTAATACGAGTACTTTAAGCGAATTATCTCGAAGTCAATGTAATGTACGTAATTTTTGAAAATTTTACTTGTTCTTGAGTAGTAATATTGCTAATATTATGTTAAGTTCTTGCATTTGGTTGATTCATCAAGAATTTAACGTTAACTCCGATCTGTACGCTGGCCGTGCGTGCAGAGTAACTGCGAGGTAACTTAAACTTGTAAACAGGTTACGCGTATTCCGGTGGAGGGGCTAAGATCCTCCGCGTGGACATCAGCGCGGACCAGGGGAAGTCCTGGGTTGAGGCTGAGCCTCTGGCAGTGGACCCCGCGCCGCCGCGGCGACATTACTCGTGGACGTTGTGGACTGCAAAAATACCAGTGGAAAAGGGAATGAAGGAGGTTAGTACAATCAATGGCGCATATGTATTTTTTACTACGGGCCTGATGGCGCAGATGGTTGTGATCCTATCTTATGTGACAAGAATTGTGAGTTTGATCCCCTCCCAGGACAAATATTTATACGATATTTGTGTTTACTCTGTTTCCGAGTGTTAAAAATATGTATTTATGTATAAATATGTAGTATAAGATAGTAAGTACTAGTAGTACTTTACTGTATTTGTAAATCATCTATTGTCTATTGTCCGAAACACAAATGCTCTAAGGAACATGCGTCAGATTCAGGTCATATATGAAATGTGTGAATTTACCTTGTTCACCTTCATTTCCAGAATTAAACCTATCTTTTTAAGCGAATAAGTCAAGCTTTATGTGACTATCGTATAAAAACAGACATCAATAAATTTTGAAATATTTAAGGAATAGAGCTAAATCTATGGATGCTCAATATCATAAGCTATTGATGCAAAAACAATTATCTTTGTGACATAATGATAATAATAATAAACATACAACATTTCATACCTTGACACACGAAATAAACAAATCGGGTTCGAACCCACCACCATTGGCGCATAAGATCGAGACATTACCTACCTACCAAGACTGTGCTATCGATTACGTGTCTATATCCTGTTCTGTCTAAACAATAACCGGCCGCTATGAACTAATAAGCCTACTAATACAACAAGGCTAAATTGAACTCTAATATAATTCACCCTAATCTGTCTATCGTATCAAAAAATGTTCCGGATTGCCGTTGATCTGTAAGTATAAAATTTCAATGTAGATAAGTAATTATAATATACAGCAAGTTATAAGACAAGACAATAATATTAAAATACAAAATAAAAAAAATAACAATGAATTAGGTGGAGTTATGGGCCAAGGCGACAGACAGCAACTTCAACACGCAGCCGGAGCGATTTGAGGACATATGGAACATCCGCGGCATCCTCAGCAACGCCTATCATCGGATAACGGTCAAACTAGCTCATGATTGATGACGGCCATGTGAGCCCGACTATTTCTGATCCGGCAAGTCAACACGGCGCGATCCCTTGATGCAACTCAGTCACACCAGTGGCTCAAACAGCATTATTACTAGATTTGTCTAATTCCGAATTTTCCGATTCCGAAACCCAATCTTGTCTGATTCCGTAACCCGTCTATGTTCAATATCTTAAAACAACTTAGTCATTTCGGTGGCGCAATACAACGTGATCGCTTGCCCTGTGTAGGTAAGTCCGATTCCGTAACTTGATTTTATCCGATACCGGAACTTTATAAAGTCAAATACCAGTCCCTATAACTAACGAACATATTATACTTTAAATATGAACACGTACATAAAGTCTGTGTAAATATGAACACGTACATGATGTCAGCTATAAAAAAAACTAAACTAACCGACATAGTCCAGCAGATTAGCAAATTAAACTGATGGTCGATGGAGCCGTAAGGTTCTACCTATAAAGTAGATAGACGAGAACGTCAGTCAGATGATTAGATTGCGCTGGCTGCAGGCTGCGTCAAACTGTGCCGTGAGCGTCTTGCGGCTGATCTGATGATATTGATCATATTCTATTTAGGTACCTCTGGACGTCTAAAACTAACATGAGATATTAGAGGCTGTGGCCAACACTTAGAGCTGTAAAATTGAGTTTCAACTTAATATTCTGATATGTTAGACATGCTTGTCTATGTTTTATTTGTCAATGACATGCAACTAGTCAACCTAAATAAATCTCTTAAAATTAGACAATTTACATTATACTTTTTTGACCGTAAATTTTGACAGATTTGTGACAATGACAATAGACCGGTGGGCCACGACCATGCTCGTTTGAAACGCTAGTTGCATTCTGTTGTTGATCGCGGATGTACCTATTTTTTGATTGTGTAATTTATGCGCTTATTAGAGTTTATTAAATAGGATCGTATATTTCATTGTGTTCGTTTAGCGGCCTATATAAACTTTACTTTTCAAATTAAGTTAGTAAGAAAAAAGTTTATGAAGCGAGACTTACAAAAACATGTTAGGTAAAACACCTATATTAATTACTATATTACTAAGCCTTATTTATTTATAAATGTTTGCAAAGGTACCTAGTATATTTTAAAATAGATCAAAGTATAATATTTTTACCACCTAGAAGAAATAGGTAGCTTATACAAATACTATATCTAATTATTATTTTTATTTGACAACAATTTCTCCGAGAATTAATGCCCGTGTTTATTATGTTATTCTTAAAATGCCGTAATACTTAAAATATATATTACTGCTGTTTTTTCTACCATCCTTGCTTTCTATTTGCTTTGCTGTTTGCAATGTGTACCTAACTTGCTACTATATCTAAACGATACCTCTCCATATTATAGTTATATTTGAGACTTTATTCTTATTTTCTCGTAAATTAGACAATGGTATACGTTTTTTATTCATATAAATGTATGCTTATTAAATATATTAATTAGTTGTAAATACTTGTTGTGGTTGTAGTTGTACCTACTGATAAAAAATAATTGCACGCTTATTGTTATTTTTATTTAACTCAACTTGCAAAAAGAATAAATATGGAATAAAAATATTGCTTGTAATTCGCCTACGACTTTGATTTACTACATAGTAACCTCAAAGCAAAGTTTACAATGACGATAACAATTGTTTAGTTAGCATGTGCTAACAAATCAAGGCAGAAAATCGTTTATTTATACATACGTCGACTAGCTATTATCTCCAGTTATCAAAACCGGTCGGAGAAGACCCGTTTACGTGTTACGAGTCGCGCCCCGAAACAAGGATGTACGCGATAAGACTGTTATTCAAGCCGCAAACAATACTCATACAAAAAAGATCTTTACAAAACTACGTAAATATAGAAATAGCAGGTGTGAAGCTCAACTATCCACATGTGTGGTTGAGGGATAACTGCCAGTGCGAGCAGTGTTTTCATCAATCGGCGAAAAGCAGAATTCTCGACTACAGCAGATTCGACCTTAACGTCAAAGCGAATCAAGTGACTCAAGATGAAAATACAGTGCAGGTAACATGGTCAGACGGGCACAAATCACGGTACACCACCAACTGGTTAAAATTCAGGAGCTTCACTGAAGAAAGTCAACGGATGTACAGTGATACAATATATAAACCGGCAAAGAAAACTTGGAATAGGGATAATTTCAGTGAAGTTTTTACTAAGCATGACTACAGCGAGATTTTGAACTCTGACCAGGCCTTATACGATTGGCTATATAATCTGTCTGTGTACGGGTTGGCGTTAATACAAAATACACCAGATTCCGAAACAGCAATCGACGCTATAGTAGAAAAGGTTGGTTTTACAAAAAGGACACATTATGGCATCAAATTCGTTGTCCAAAACGTTGCTAACACCAGCAACGTTGCTTATCTATCCAGCAATCTCCAAATGCACACAGATTTGCCCTACTATGAATACTGTCCTGGTACTAACTTGCTTCACTGCCTTGTCCAAACTGAAAGTAAAGGAGGCGAAAATTTACTTTCAGACTGCCATTACGTAGCTCATTACATGAAAGAGCATCATCAAGAACAATATAAACTGCTTACAAATATTGAAGTGGAATGGTGTGACATCGGAGTGGAAAATGGGAATAAGTTCTTCAAATTACACAGAGCACCGGTAATTTGTCTAGGTAACCATGGTGAGGTAATCAGGATAAATTTTTCAATTCCCCAAAGAGGGAGTCATTTCCCTGGCCCAATAGAACAGGTAGTACCATGGTATGAAGCGCATAGTAAATTTCTTGAGCTGAATCACCAATTTGGAGCCAATTTTAAGACCCAAATGGGAGATATACTTGTCTTTGATAATATACGATTGCTGCATGGAAGAAATGCTTATGAAGATAGTCAAACCAATGTGAGAAAGCTTATCGGTGCATATCTTGATTGGGATGAAATCTACTCACGTTTAAGGTGTCTCACAGTCAAGTTAAAACAGAAAGATGGTATTTATTAAAAGGAAGAAATAGTCAAAAAAAAAAGAAAAGATTTATTGCTACAGACCTTCAGACATAAATATGGCTATAAATTAGCAAGTGTATAAAATAAAATGTAGAAATAATGATGATCCTTTTATTTTGATTATTTTCAAAATTGGTTGTTGGTTAACTCATAATGCAAAACCAATTCATTACCAAGAAACACTCAGAAAAATAATATTTAATAAAAATATATCTTTATTATTTTTACCTTACATCATAATAATAATAATAGAGATGCTACAATAATTCTTACAATTCTATGTAACACTCAAATCTGTGCGTCCTCAAAGGAAAACTTCTCAATGGAACAATTTCGGAATTTTTGTCATCCTCGGTTACTTCAACAAGTGGGAAGTCTTCTAACTCTGGATTTGCAGCTACAGCAACAGCAGTTGATTCATTAGTATGAATTTGTATAGTAAAACTACAGTCTTCCGGTAAATTCTTAAACTTGTCACTGTTAGTAGACAAGTTCAAACAAAATGCCCTCAAATTCTGTTCTACTTGAATTAAATATGCATCTGTATTCTCATCATAGTCTTCTCTCTTATATATATCAAAGACAAACTTGATTAATGCTTCATAAAAACTATTTGTGACTATGAATACAACTCTATTTAGCTGTTCTCTCTTCATACACTCTCTAACACTCTTCAGGCATAAATCGATGTACTGTTTTACGTCTGGATAGATGCAGCTGTAGACTACAACATTATACTTCTTTCTGGTCTCAAATACGCTTTTAGGGTAAACAGATGAATAATACAATATATTATGAAATGCTACTGAAAGAAACTCAATGGAAATGTCTAAGAAACAACTATCCATGGCTCTGAGTCTATTACTATTAATCTGAGATTAATTTCTGCTTAACACATTTCTTATGAAGTGCTACAAAGTTGAAACTAAATTTAAAATGTAAAATTTAGTCAGATTCACGACCAGGAATAGTATTCTGTCAATTTGACAATAAACAGTCAATGACAATAAGGGACAAAGTCATCTGTCAAACGCAGATATTTTTCGTTTAGAAACATTTTAAACGTAAATTATTTTCGCAAAAAATATTGAAAACAAAATAAAATTACTGTATTATTAAACTCCCTATTGTAAAATAAACTTTTGGAAGTTTAAATAAATAAGAAACCAATATACAACTTACAATTTATTTTACAACAAAATATCTAGCAATTTCTCTATTCAATTCATTTTGATAAGTTATTTGTCTGGGATACTTTCCAAACCCTGAAACAAAGTAGATATTATTAATCACAAAACAATACAAAAAGCTAAGTGCATACCAAATTCAGGTAAGTTTGATGATAGAAGAGACCAACAAATTATTTACAATTATTAATAGAAGATAAGAATTTGTTTAGTATTTTAAAGAATTGTGACTATTTCCGCATTTTAGTTCTGATGAGTTGGTTATTAATATAAACTTACATGATTATGCTTAATGAAAGTAAATATATGTGAGAAAATACAAGTGAAAAGTGATATTTTGGATATTGTTAAAATTTATTTAAAATATTATTCAAAAATATTTATTGTTGACTTTGTAGGTACTTACTTTAACAACATAAGGGTTTCCTGTGAGCCTTAGGTCTCGTTGGTATGAAGCCCGATCCCAGCGGTCCAACAGAGTACGCCTGTAGTGCTGTAAGATTTGGAGTTTAACATTATCTATCATTTTTAGTACATTATTCTACTGTATGATTCTGAACAATAAAATTAATTGATCCCAAATAGATAGAAAACATGGCGCAAAAAAAATAAATAGTATAAAAATTTTCGGTCATAATTCTCAATTAATGAGAAATACCAAATGCACATACAATATTATTCAAAATCAGCTACGAAGATGAAAGAGAAATAAATAAGATACAAACGTAAAGTATGAATGATTAGGTCAGATAGAAGTGGCTACTTGAATGTGTCATATAAAAAGTCAATGGTCTTTGTAAACAGTTTAATAATTCTGGTAAAAATTATTTCAATTAATATTTTCAATCAATTTCAATTTATATCAAACCCATTTGTACTTTATCTGTGGTATATATTTGTCTTTCATATATCATTATGGTAGCCTAATCTTCAAAGCAGTTACCTAACCAGTAAGGTTACATTAGGACAGTACTTACGTTGTCTACTACTAAATTGTGAATGTGATATAGACCCCATCCAGGCAAGCCGAGAGCTGCCGTTACAATGAAGAAACTCGGCAAAACTTCGTACCACATACTTTCGAGTAACACTACGAGATATCAAGCAAATAATTTGTTCCGAAGAGTGACAGTGAATACAGTGCTGCCAGTCTCTACCACTGCCAATACTAATCGTAAGATATATTCTCAGTGTGATTATCCTAGAGGTGAGTAATCTACCAAATATATCAATAAACTAAAATAATAATTGTATATCACCGGACAGATTCGAATATAAATAGTAAAAAATAATTCTTTGGAACATTTTAATTTCTTTTAACTAGTTTTGTGGAAATTGGGAATAGCAATTGTAAGTAAATTTTGTTCAATCTTTCCGAACAATCATTAAATGCTTATACTATTTAATTAAAATCTTAGGAACCGAAAAAGTTGTAAAATAAAGATAAATAAAGTGGACAGAGGTGAACAAGAGAAAGGGATCATTTCATATTTGCACTAAATGTCTGAGTAATTGTTACGATATCACGACTTAACCGATATTGACAAAATATTGGATATGGCACAAGAATCACACTAGTAGAAAAAAAAACTGTAGAAATGAGAGCATTCCTAAATATGTATGTTGTGAGTTTGAGAGATAGATTGAATAGATTTGATAAGAGATCGATGTGGTGTGTTGAGATGGTTTGTATACGTAGAAAGGATGCATGAAAGTAGAATGACTGCATAAAAATATAGATTCGAAGTGAATAGAAGAATTCTTATAGGACGACCTGGGCGAACATATCTTAACCAACTACATGGGGGATTAAAGAAGAGCCAGGTCATAAGTAAAAAGAACAAATGAACATGTAAGAAAGGATTAATGCGAGTAAGGGAAGCGAGAGAGATATGCCAAGATCGTAACAAGTGGTGATCCATAGTCTGCCTACTCCAATAGGATACAGGCGTGATGTATGTAATTATGTGTGCAATTTACATGGACAGCTTGAAGCGTAAGATACTTCTCATTCGGGAAGTCTTTCGATTTTAAGACGGCATTCTTATTAAAACCCACAGACTGACGAAGTCACGAGGTATGCCGTAATTTCGAATGTGAAATTAATGTTTGTGTTGCTTTTACGAGTTAATCAGCGATGACATACGTAATATATAGTATTACTCACGTTGCCTAAAACTAACTTATGCATCCACCACAACCCATACCCGGGTACTGCAACACTTCCACAAACTATAAAAAGTGCTGGTAATATGTTGAACCACATATTTGTATTAAATATATGTAATTTCTTTCACGTTTTCAATATAGTAATCGATATTTAAATAATAGATAGTCTAGTTAGGGTTCTCAACTGACAAATTGACACACAGTAAGTTAGTTTAAAATTTATTTTATTAAAGAGTTTTTAGTACTTAATATATATTTTTAAATCCGTTTATACATAATTATAGAAGTAGATATAGTAAGTATAGATAGTTTTGTGTATTTACCAATTTTAGATAATTATATTTAATTAAATTGCATTTGACTAGAATGGTTTACTAAGAAATTCGTTTAATCAAATCCAGGAAATTTTTTTTTGTAAATCTAGGTTGGCAAACTTCAAATCTTATTTTTTTTTCATTATAGTAACACACAATATCGAATCATCAAAAATGGCAGACGTCCCGACCGACTGTGATTTCCCAATTTGGGGATTATTACCGAAAAAAGAGACTGGAGTGGTTTCGTTTCTTAATAAAAATCCAAACTATGATGGGAGGGATACCGTAATCGCAATTTTTGATTCGGGCGTGGACCCGGCTGCAACTGGCCTTAAGGTAAAAAATGTCTCGTCACGATTATTTTTTCGCATTTTGATCAATTAATTACATGGTAATTAAGTGTGTTTTTTCGATATTAGGTTACTCCTTCCGGCGAGACGAAGGTCATTGAGCGGTTTGACTGCAGTGGTTGTGGGGACGTGGATACTAGTACAGTTATAAAAAAAGTTGTTGACGGGTGCATCACCGGTATTACCGGCCGTAAACTTAAGGTATTTGGTAATTTAAAGTATTTTATTCACTTATTTTGAACTATAATTTCTGTGATATAAGAATTAATTTACTTTGGAGATTTAAAAGAAGCGGCTGTTATGTTTTGTGATTTGGATCAGCTGTGAGGTTAGCAATGATAAATATAACTTATAAATGTACACCGAAGATTTTAGTGCATGTCTAATTTCTCTTAGTCTATACTTATCACTTGTAATTGTTTAATGCTCTTTGGAGATTATGGGAGGATGGTAATCATAACAAAATTTCATCAAAGGAAACCTGAAGTTACAGAACAGCTATATGACAGTGCTTTAAATAAATTCTTACTTGGAGACAATCTACATGTGATTATGTGAACTTTTAGATTCCAGAGACATGGAACAATCCAACTGGAACTTGGCGTACAGGGGTACTGTACCCATTCAGTTTATACCCCACTAAATTGAGGGAACGAGTTCAGGAACATCGAAAGGAACATTTATGGGATGTTGGACACAAGCCAGCTTTTGCTGAGGCTAATAAGAATCTCCAGGAGTTTGAAAATGAGATTGGTAAGTAATTTTTCAAGCTGTCACATCAAATGTAAAAAACTTTATCTTCATAATTTATTACTTGTTTCTCTGTAAAGATAGCAATTTTATTTGAGTATATTGAGTAGATATCACACAATCATATAATATTTACACAACTAACCAAAAACCTTACCTGTAAATAAAGAAACGACAATTAAAGTTTATAATTATCACCTCTCGATTTATAAAACTTAATATTAATTAATTAAACTAAAAGAAAAATATTATTTCATTTTATATACAGAAAATATTTGTCTTTGACAATGACAGCTCAATTAACACAACATGCTCGCAATTTGTAATCACTATAAATAATTTAAATGATTATAATACTGATTTGTATTTTGTATACAACATGCATAATTATTTATAACAAATTTTGTGATTACAGTGACAATGTACACTCAATATTTTATACTTAAAACATGTGGTCACTGAATCAGGCATATACATTTCAAATGTTTGTATTTATATAAAATATTTAAACTAATATTAAAACAGGAAAGATTTTTTTAATGGTTTGCTTGTAAGGTACAATTAAATTTAAAACTCATCAAGCAATTTTAATAATTCTCTCTTTAAATATCTTTATTCTGTAAAATATTCTACTTCACTTTGTAACTTCTAAAAATCAGAGATTCCTATATAAAATGGAACATAAAGGGGTAAGATTTGTATTTTGGTGTATTTGATGAACTATAACTGATGTCAAAATTACTTTAGATGTTTTATGAAACTCTAAGACTATGGAATTTTGTGAATTGATTTATATTGTGATTCTTTACATTTATTTACAGCATCAAAGGGCTCAAATCTCAGCCATGAAGAAAGGTTACTCAAGGAGGAGCTTGAGAGTAGAGTGGAGGTGCTCCAAGCTGCAGAGAAGAAGTACAATGATGTTGGGCCCACATATGATTGTGTGCTCTTTCACGATGGAAATGTCTGGCGGTATGAATAATAAAATTTTTAACTTTCCACCTATGTTAGTTGGAGATTTATATCTAATGTGTGGTTTGAACAAGAATACAATGACCTTGTTATGTACTAACAGTGATCAAAAACAATTTGCTATTAACTGTAGGTTTATATGAATGATTATCATCATCATATCAGCTATAAGACGTTCACTGCTGGACATAGGCCATCCCAACTATATGTGGGAAAAATTTATAGGAAATGATTACAATTACTATTGAGCATATCACTCTCATGGTTATAAAAGTAAATGTGTCCAAGCTATAGTTAAGTAAATTTTTTTTTGGCTATTCAGAGGTGCTTGTAGTGGGCCTACTGGAATAAAGTATATTTTGATTTTAATACTTGTAACTAAAATGACAATATTATTTGAGAATTTTCAATGATTTTATATTTAACGGCCTTGGTCTTCTGATATGCCTTTGTTAATGCAAATAGAACCAATTGCTACTTCACTCCAAGTCCCCTATATACACACCACAATCCCTTGCTCTCGAATTAGGCATGATTTTCCTCTTCGCCCCACTCTTTCCTTGGGTTAAGTCAAATATATAATTAAGTGTCACTCTATAGGCAGATGAGTTTTGGACCTCACATTAAGATAGTTTTCAAGAGTCGTCTCTATTATAACATAGGTAGCTGATTAAATTGTCTTCCGAGCACAAGAACTGAAATTATGTCTGAAACAAGTCATTGAAAGTTCTTGTGTTAGTGTTTTGACTTATTTCGTAGTCAGGCCAATGTGTGACGTCTTGTATAAATGTATTACATCTACTTACATAATGCATTTGTCGCGACTCATTAGTTCGATCAACCTCTATCAAATACCTAACATAGTTTTCATCATATCAGCCATCTAAAGTCCACTGTTGGGGATATAGGCCTCCAAGTTTAGGGGCATATTTGAGCATAATTGCCGTGCTGGGCAGGTGTGGTGGAAATAGCGGAGTGCAACTTCGCGATGAGGATGCTACTGCCCACCACCGCCCTGCAGTATTTAAGCTGCGCTTTTTCAGATAGATATACCGCCATCTGTCGGTTCCAGTAACTCAATGTAAAACATAGTTTTTCAAGGATAGTTCTATTAAAGTGAATAGTTTCAAACACAAAATTTTTGCCAAGTGTCAAATGCTTGTATGAATTGTCATTATATTTTTCAGTTCAGGTCTAATCGTAGTTCCTTTGCAATCGGACGTTTATCCTGTGGAATGTTAAATAGATTTTTGTATTTATTTATGTTTTAATTTATTTACCTGTGAAGGCCCCGAACGCGCAGATGCCAAGGGCCGTAATTTCGATTCCCAGCCAGAGCAAATATTTGTATAATAATATTTGTGTTTGTTCTGTGTCTGGGTGTTAAATATATGTATTTAAGTAGTATATTTGTGATTCCTCTGTTGCATGGCGTCCGTAACACTTTAAGCGATTATCAAGTCAATATATGAGATGTGGAAATTGGTATTCTTTTCTTATGGATTCTATGTTTTCATTCAGTGCGTGCATCGACACGTCAGAGACCGGCGAGCTGGCGGCGGGCCCGCTGCTGGGCGAGTACGGCGCGACGCACGAGCACGCGCACCTCACGCCGCTGGACGAGATGACGGTCAGCATCAACGTGCACGACGAGGGCCGCACTCTGGAGGTGGTCGGCATGTGCTGTGAGTAGTCGTCGGCACACGGCCGAGCTGGCGGCCGGCCTGCTGCTCCCCGCACTGAACCAAGAGTTTAGGATCCTCCCTTCTGACCCTCGCGTGATAGATAGGCGATCGGATGAAAAGACTGAGCGTGATATCAAACTCTATGGTCCTTTAAATATAGCTTGATTAGAATGACAGCTGTCAAATTAACGTGTTTTTAAATTGTGTTAAAGTTTTAGTTTGCCTTAATTTTAGGTGGATTTTATACGAAATGTTTTATGTGCTATGTAAATAATATTATATTTCCTAACATATACGCGTTCACTACTCATTATTAAGCTACCCTTTTAACGGATTTAAAACGCGGTTTATTAAACTTTTACAATTTTCGTTTTCGTTACCTTGCGGCCTTGCGGTAATGGATTTTTTTTTAGTAGTAACGCAGTTTTTTATTAGTTGTTAATCTTGACAAATATATTGTGTTTTGAAACAGTATAATGTAATTTTTTTATTAAAACCTCGTGCGTGGCCGATTGAGAGGCCGGATGGCGCAGATAGGAGCGATCCTGTCTCGTGCGACAAAGGTCGAGGGTACGATTCCCACCCAGGACAAATATTTAAATGCTGATATTTATGATTGTTCTGTGTGTGGGTTCTCCGTAGTCCGATATCTATAACACAAGTGCTTTAAGCGACTTACCACGGAATCCGGGCAATGTATGACATGTTGAGGGAATTAATTTATTTGTCATTCTTATCGAGCTATATATAATCATTATACACGTCAAACTCTTAAACTCAATTCGTTCAATAGACATATTAGTTTTTTATCTGCTGACGTAACCGCAATGTAACCCCGCAGCGACGCACGGCACGCACGTGGCCGCGATCGCCGCCGGCTACTTCCCCGACAGCCCCGAGCTGAACGGCGTGGCGCCGGGCGCCAAGATCGTGTCGCTCACCATCGGCGACAGCCGGCTCGGCTCCATGGAGACGGGCGCCGCGCTGGTGCGCGCCTGCATCAAGGTCATGCAGCTCAGCGCGCGCCTGCGCGTCGACGTCGTCAACATGAGCTACGGCGAGCACGCGCACTGGGCCAACGCCGGGTGACTCATTTCATTTTATTTTTATTCGTTCGAAATCCACGACTCTTGTAACAGAATATAGTCGAAACTTACAGCCGATAAAAGAATTTACATATGTAAACTAAAGAGTACGAAACAGAACAAAAAAAGGAGGCTGTAAAGGGACTGCACACATATATATTCATGTACACTTACACAATATTTTAAAATCGAATTACCTAAATTTTACTATTATGTAACATCTATATATATAAAGATGTCCTACTTACCTTGGTCACGGCATCTTGCTAAAACATCTGGACCGACTTTGCTATTATTATTTTGTCGACTTTGTTATTGTTGGTAGAAGAACGAAGAAAAAATTAGAAATTTGCTTGAAAAATTGTAAATATAAGAAAAATCAATGACAATTGAACCTTTTCTAGTATAACCATATGAAGTTCGACACAGCTGTTAGTCATGTAACAGTTGGAGCGATTGATATAATGTAAAAGTGGTGGAATTGAAGTAGACCTCTTGCAAAGGTTGCCTGCATTCTCTCTCTCTCACTTATTTCTACCGCCTAATAGCAGTGTTCGCATTGCTGTTTTTAGGTTTGAAGGGTAAGAGAGGTAGTAAAATTATTGGGCAAATATGATATTGTATCTTCAGTTCACGAGGTTGGCAACACACTAGTAATATCTTTGTGATGACACAAGTGTCTATAGGCTGCGGTCACGTTTATCTTCAAGCAGACTGTATGCTTGTTTGCTGACTTCATTACATAAAATACAAACCACTTACATAATTTCATTACATACTATAAAAACCACTTATCGTTGAATTCCACAATGTTAACGAAAACGTGATCGATTGGTACCGTTAGAGTAAAATAGTACCTCCCCCTGCACCATAGTGGGGATGGGCAACAGCATTTCCTACGCGAAGCTAAGCTTATAATTAGGGTAAATTCTTCCTTTCTCGGGGAAGCCTATGAAAGATTTTGGTTCTATGATGATAATAAAACGCAAACGCGAGACCAATACAGTGATGGGTAGATGGACGGTCTCGATGGCGCAGATGGTAGTGATCCTATCTTGTGCGCAAAGGATTGTGGGTTCAATTCACACCCAGAGCAAATATTTTGTAGTGATACCTATTTGTGTTTGTTTTGTGTTAAATGTTGTGTTAAATATATGTATTTAAGAAGTATATTTGTGATTTCTCTGTTGTCTGGCGTCTGTAAAACAAGTGCTTTAAGTGACTCACCACGGAGTCTGGTAAAAGAGTAGTGTTGTGAGAATTATTATTTCCTAGTGACGTCATATGTGGTGTCGTTTGTTACAGGCGCGTCGGCGAGGTGATATGTTCGGTGGTGAACCGCTACGGCGTGTCGTGGGTGGTGTCGGCCGGCAACCACGGGCCCGCGCTCTGCACGGTCGGCGCGCCGCCCGACATACAGCAGCCCATACTCATCGGTCAGTTCCTCCTGCACAGATTAACCAGAACTGGTACTGTCACTATATGTGGCTAATCTGTGCCCAATGCCGATAGATGGCGTTGATAACACTATTTGAAGCCCGACAAATCTTGAATACCGCGTACATTTGAGCTGATGTATGTACCTCCATCCCTGTAAACTACATCGTTTTAGGAAGTAATAATTTTAATTTGACGGACCTGTTGGCGCAGACGGTAGTGATCCTACCTTATGCGTCACGGGAAGTGGTTTAAATTTTTGTGTTTGTTATGTGTGGGTATTGAATATATGTATGTAGTATTTTAGATTTTTTTTATAATTCCTCTGTTGTCTGGCGTCCGTGACAGAAGTGCTTTAAGCGACTTATTACGGAGTCAGTTCAATGTATGAGATGTTCTGCGAATTTATTTTTATTTCGATTGATTAATATTTTCTAGTAAATCAAGCTGGAACAATATGTAATAGTTCAAATTCAAAATATAAACCAGAGTTAAAGGCCGCAAGTTTTTTTAAAAAATAGAAAAGATACTAGTGGTATTCCGGTAAAGCGTAAATGGCACCTTATCGATTTACCAAGTTGTGCCATTTTAAATAATTACTACGGAAGTCGGTGCCTTACTCTTACGATAGTTATCAGTCCCTATGATTAGGTCCCATCAACACCACCACCTCGTAACAGCCGATTAAAGTACCAGAATAGACAGATGGTGGTATATCCATTCGGAACAGTGCAGCTCAAATGCACAGGGCGGGGATGGGCAGCAGCATCCCCGCTTTTGCTATTGGCAGCGGGGCAATTGCGGCCTTTAATGGCTGGTATGATGATGATGCTTAAACTCAGAAATAGGTTAAAAGAACCATTATATAAATAAATGTCACTAGGTAAAATCGATCGTTGAAATTATCTTCCAAAAATATTGTTTACCCGAATGTATTCGAGCCCTGGTCCCGCAGGCGTGGGCGCGTACGTGTCGCCGGAGATGATGTCGGCGGCGTACTCCATGCGCGCGCGCCTGAGCGGCGGCGCCTTCAGCTGGAGCTCGCGCGGGCCCACGGCGGACGGCGCGCGCGGCGTCAGCGTGTGCGCGCCCGGCGGCGCCGTCACCTCCGTCGCCAGGTCACGCCGCGCTCCACACCCCACACCCCACTCGTCGCTCCTCGCTCCTCGCTCCTCACTCCTCACTCCTCACTCCTCACTCCTCACTCCTCACTCCTCACTCCTCACTCCTCACTCCTCACTCCTCACTCCTCACTCCTCGCTCGCACTCCTGATTCCTGACTCCTCACTCCTGATTTTTGACTCCTCACTCTGTACTTCTGACTCCTAACTCCTCGCCCCTGACTCCTCACTCCTCATTGCTTGCGTATATAGTTTTCCCTTTATGTAACGAAGCCTGAAACGTTTATTATACTTACTTCTATCACATTTCATTTTGCAAAGTATTGAGAATCGAACCCGAGACCATTCCGGGAGAACCGTCGCTGTTAACCACCACGCTATTCGGGTGATAGTCCGCTCCAAGCTGAGGATTTCGCCGAATGTAGCTTGGATTCTTCCAGACGCTAATGATACATAAAGAATTAAAGCAAATAATCCTTTTATTACAGGTTTACATTGAGGAATTCGCAACTCATGAACGGCACATCCATGGCAGCGCCTCACGTCGCCGGCGTAGTGGGTGAGTTCACCTAATAATAACACTGCTGACCAACAAACAACTCTAGTTTAAATGAAATGTATAAAAGTTTCGGTCAAGTGCGAACTAACGAAGTGGAAAAGTAGAGGGGGTAGGTGGTCCCCTTACTTTTACTTCGGCTTGTGTACTTTTTGTTATCCGTCAACGTTGTCGTCATCAATGAAGTCTGTCAAACTATGTAAAAAGAAAGATGTTTTGTTAATATTATATTCAATTGCGAGTATTAGTATTATAACAGTAATATGTTAGTGTACCTATAATACATAAATAAATAAATGCAGTTTGCTGTTTATGCCACGTAACACGTTTTATATTTGTCAAACAATATTATCTCGATAAAAAAACATAATTCTCTATACTAATTAATTTTATTCTTTGTTACCCGAACAGCTGCGCTCGTTTCCGGATTAAAAGCGAAGGGTCTCTCATATTCTCCGTACTCTATTAAGCGTGCTTTAGAAAACTCCGCTACCTACCTCAGCCACGTGGAGCCTTGGGCGCAGGGATGCGGCCTTGTCAACATCGAAAAGGTAATTGATTTTGTTTTATATATAACATTAATGTAAATAATGTTCTTTTGCAGTGAACTTTATAATTAATTATAAAAAAATAATATTTAGTAAAATTGAAAACGTGAAAGTAACAGTAGAAAAGCGGTTGCTGGGCTAGCGATACGCCGTGAGGTACCGGCAGATTAATATAATACTTTGAACCAGGTATCGTATTAGGCGACTTAAGTTACCAGAAGTGATAG
>JACJUM010000202.1:1468671-1502581 GCA_020976665.1 Heortia vitessoides
ACCATGCAGATACTACCGCGGGAGAGCTGCCGCTGCCACGAGACGCAGAAGATGATCAACGTCACCGCAGACACCACTACGGTACTACCCTTCCAAGTTGTGGTGAGTGGAAAGAAATATTTCATATTCCTCATTGGCATTCCACAACAGTCTTTAATGCATACAAGTTTATCTCTTTTAGGGCGGTGTGACAATAGAGATAGCTATCGCGAAGTACTGGGCGAACATCGGCGACATCACGGTGTCGTACACGGTGGAGTTCCACGGGCTGAAGCCGGAGTGCGGCACGCGGCTGTCGCTGACCGCGGCCGAGGGCGTCCGCGGCGTGTCGTTGACCTCGCTGCGCGCGCAGGACGTGCAGCCGCACGCCGTGCTCAAGTACATCGAGCCCGTGCTCAGGTCAGTCCGTGTTGTGCGGGAGTGAGGGTACACGTGGCGGCGGGTCGTTGACCTCGCTGCGCGCGCAGGACGTGCAGCCGCACGCCGTGCTCAAGTACATCGAGCCCGTGCTCAGGTCAGTCCGTGTTGTGCGGGAGTGAGGGTACACGTGGCGGCGTAAGTGAGATTATTTTGGTAATAATCTAATATTGTATCAAAGCTGAGACCTTTGTTTTTGTTGCAGGCCGTCCGAGTCCAAAATAGCTCCACTGACAGCCCGTGACATTATCCCTCCGAGCAGGCAAATATACCAGCTCATCAACACGTACACCTTCCACATAGCTAAAGCGACAGAGGTATATATCGGATTATTTGGAAATTAAATTCAAATATATATTTAAAAGTTACAGTTTCGGAATTGAACAAATGACTTCTAAATGTTAAAAAACCTTTTTTGATTTTTTTACATATGTTAAGAAATATTTCTAACCTACATCAGGTATCGCCGATAGTGTCCTTACTGTGCGACATGCTGTACGAGTCGGAGTTCGAGTCTCAGATGTGGATGATCTACAACACGTGCAAGCAGCTCATGGCCGTGGGCGACGCGTACCCATCCAAGGTTGGTATCTGAGAAATAGAAAAACTAAAGAGTACTTATATTGTTCAAGTCAATTTTTGTCAGTTTCACCGCTTCTCTATAGATAGCGGTGTACCCGTTTATATCGCGGAGATAGAAGGGCGACGACGCTAGCGCGGTCGGGCTCACTCTGTCCTCTTTAGCAAAACTTAACCTCCCCCCGACGACGGCTAAAGCCTTCAGAGGCGCCGCGGCTCCGGCTCAGGCCCGCGCGGCCGCGGGCGCGCACGTGAATACCGCAGGCTCGCTCATTAATGAGCTACCTCGTCCTCTCGCTCGGTGTTCGGCATTAGGTTCGTCCCAAAAAATATATAGTCAAAAAATTTTGTAGTTCGATATGTTATTTTTTGGTGTTGCGTTAGAGATTTTCGATCTGAATGCGTTCACTATTCATCATAATAAAACCTATTTTTAACGGCTTGAACACGTATATCTGGTTTCTGACAGGTCCGATGGCGCAGATGGTAGCGATACCAGCTGGTGGGCCAAAGGTCGTGGGTTCGATCCCCACCCATAGCAAGTATTTTTGTAATGAATATTTCTGGCTGCTATTTATATTTAACCAAGTATTATATTAGTAATGTTGTTTGATATCCAGAACACAAATGCATTAGTTATCACAAACGTCAGGTCAACGTACGAAATATCGTATGAATTTAGTAAATTTAACAATTTACATTCTAGAAATTAACGTATTCAAAAAATAATAAGAGGTGTATATAAGATAACTATAGTTATAAATCTATATAAATAGACGTATGTAAAGATGAGGAATGAATAGTCAAAGAAACGCAATACTTCTTCACTTACCTGCCCAGCATGGTCCGTCAAAGATTTCCTATGCATTTTAAGTAACTAGCGTGCCCGCGACTTCATCTGCATGGAATAGTTTTTTTGGGTACCATCCCTCTTTACCTCAACTTATATAAACTTTGAATGTCATGTTTATTTATATCGAATCAATGGCCTGAAAAATAAGATTCAAGTATCTAGCTCTAAAATAAGCGATAATTCCATACAACTTTTCATCCCCCCTTTCGACCCCTTAGAACCTTTATTTCGAATTAAAAAATAGCCTATGTCCTTACTCAAGGTCTAAAGATTGTCTATGCCAAATTTCATCAAAATCGGTTGAGAGGTTTAACCGGGAAAGCGTAACAGACAGTCAGACAGACAGAGTTACTTTCGCATTTATAATATTAGTAGGGATAACCATATTTACTATATATATGGTAAATATGGCCGTTCAAATCGTCACATAATTAATGCGCGACCTCTTGAAGATAGTTTGTTGTTGTGTGTCCCGCACAGTATTCAGTGAAGCTGGAGAAAGGGGAGTACGTGCTCCGGCTGAACGTGCGGCACGAGAACCGCGCGCTGCTGGAGAAGCTGCAGGAGCTGCCCGTGCTCATGCAGCAGCGCCTGCCGCAGACGCTCGCCCTCGACGTGTACTGCTCGCCGCACCAGGTGCCTCCCTCGCCTCACTCGCCTCAATCCTTCACGGGTTTCTTAGCAAGCTTAGCTTGAGATGATATTTACTAGAAACAAATGTACTTGTCTCAGGTGGTGGGACTCGAACCTTCGAGACCGTTTTTTATAGTAAATATGATCTAAAATATTTCAGCATTTTCTATGCATCATCATATCAGCCATTAGAAGTCCACTACTATACCTAGGCTTTCCCAATAAAGGCAGAATCTTGCCGTCAGTTGCCGCGCTCGGCGCCGTGCTGGCAGTCGCCGAGCGCGGCTTGCGCGACAGGATGCTGCTGCCCATCTCCGCCCTGTGCATTTGAGCTACACCGTTTCGGATGGATATACCGCATCTGTCGGTTCTCGGATCTTAGTCGCCTTTTATAACACCTGGTACAGCAGGAGGTACTGTTTTACTCTGCCCGTACCTCACGGCATGGCAAACACTCGGTTGGCATTCTTGGATATTATCATAGTTTAAATATAAAATATACAATTAGCTGGTACTCATCTCTAAATACAATTTAACTTAGTTTTAAATATATTTACATTTTCACACTCTTCTATGGTGTTAAGTAGCTTATTGAATATCCTCCAAACAGTAGATTCTTCGGGGATAAGCAGCAGCATTCCCGTCGCGAAAGTTGCGCTCTGCAATTGCCAACGCGCTTGCGCCGCACGGCAATTATGGGCAAAAATCCCCCTTCCATAGAGATTGGTTGATTCAAATATGGTCTTTCGCATTCGAAATAATTGTATGGGTGTTTTCAAAATCTTTTCAGGCACTTATCGGCGGCAAAAAATTCAGCTCGGCAACGTTATGTAACGGGAAGATATTGCCTGTATACTTCACCGCTATTCCTGCTGACAAGTGAGTTTTTAGGTTTATTCTAATCTGCCGCGTACTGTGTAAAATATTTTTTGTTTTGGGTGGGAATCAAACCCACGACCCTTGGAGAACAAGATAGGATCACTACCTTCTGCGCCATCGGGACCGCTGTCGGCCTGGTGTAGTAAAAAATAAATAATGGCGTATATAATCGATATCATTTTCTGAATCGAATACATTATCCACTTACCATTTACTATTAGTCATGTATTATATTCTTTATAATCCTGTAGCGTGTTTCTTTTCCACGAGGTTGGATGTTGAAAATAGTTTCCTTTTCCCAATTTTTCCTGAAGGTCCTCAAGTACCTTATGACCATCTCGGACTTAAAATGAACAACAGCATCGTGGAAACGTCTAAGACGTATCCTCCAAATGTATACAAAATAATGTTCCAGCTATCGGGGCAGTATAGTCTCCTGACCCTTTTTGTATTAGACCAGGTCGACGAACAAGCAATACATTCCGCGTGATAGTAAGCGTCACTGCTGCCTGTAGTCGCTCGTAATATCACAAGGATATCATTAGGGCGTTGCCAACTTTGTGACTTGGACTACTACACTTTACCCAGTAATTTCACTGCATCTCTCACCCTTTAAACCGGAACGCAGCTAGGCAAAGACTTCTGTTTGGTGGAAGAAATATGTGAGAGTGAAGTACAAATGAAGACGACCTTTTGTATGAGGTCTACCTCGAGTAAAACCCTGTGAAGTGGATCTTCTCATGTCGCATTACGAGAACTCTGAGAAGCATCTCTGTATTAATTAGTAAATCCACACAACTCATACATTGATCTGACCCCAAGATAAGTCGCTCAAAACACTTGTGTAATGGACGTCACACAACAGTATACTTAAATACACATTTTTAACACCTAAACACAACAAAAACTCGAATATTTCTATATATATCGAACCCACGACCTTTGTACAAGATATGATCACTACCATCTGCACCATCGGGCCCGTCAATAACACATTACGTATTGTCCCAGAATAAGCCGCTCGAACCTCACCATCGGGCACACGCTCACCGGCACCGTGACGTTCGCCAAGGACGAGCTGGGCAGGAAGGTGGACACGTACAACCTGCAGTACGTGGTGTGCGAGCCGCCCAAGCGGCCCGCCGTCAAGGACAAGGAGAAGACCAAGCCGCAGGACGACTACATGGACGCGTACAAGGATTTCGCCACCGGCTGGCTCACCAAACTTGGTACGATCATTCTGTTTCATTGGTTTAATAGGAAAGGGTTGGGTAGAGCTGTATCATCGCCATCATCATCATCATATTAGCTATTTGAAGTCCATTGCTGGACAAGGCTTAAAATTTATTGGAGTTAACAGATAATTATGATTGTCAACAAATAATTTGCAATAAAATAATTTTGCAGCTATAAATTAAGATGTAAGCTATCTTCAATAAAAAAATATAATTGATTTCTCAATTTCTTAATAAAAAAATATAAATAATTCAATAAAAAAATAGTATTGATGATATAAATGAAGATGTAAGCTATTTTATCTTTCAAGTTAGATCTAACTGCGCACGGTGTGCCAAGTTAATTATAATCGGTTCAGTACTTTAGGAGTCCATCGTGGCCAAGCGGGTCGGGACACGTGATTTATATATATTAACATTTCTATTTTATTTTTCATTTTTAATATTATATTACTTATGTAAATATAGGTAATAATTGTGTAAGTTATATTTATGTATATATATGAGATGTTGTAGGAATTTATTATATATTTCGGAGCAAGGTGGTAAAATAATCAATGACAGATACTGTAAGTATTGATTGTTTCAGAGGGTGAAAAATTAGAGCAGGTGTATGAAGAGTTACTAGAGAAATTCCCGGCGTATTTGGGCGCTCACGTCGCATATTTGCAGGGCATCGATTCTCCCACTGACGCCAAGAAGTAAGTATATACGTACCAGATTCTTTGTTTATATAATATACTTTATTTGTATTCTCATTTAAACCGCGCGAGTGTAATTATAGTTTGACCCCAAATCAAAATAAAACTACAATAATTTAAAATATTTTGGTCGATGTTACGGTTACCTTTCGGCAACCGGATTTAACTTGTCATTTGGAACGTCGAACTAAAAATTTAAAAAGTTATATAAACTGCGGGTAGAAGCCGTTAATAAAACAGTTTTATTATGGGTAATGCTGAAATATTAAAAAATATTCAATACATGATCATACAAAAAGTCGCCTGCATGTGTACCTCACTCTCACCTATATCTACCGCTTCAGAGCAGTTTTCTCATGGCTGTGTTCCGGTCTATAAGGGTGAGAGAGGCAGTGAATTAACTGGGTAATGTGGCACATTATCCCCAAGTCACAAGGTTGGCAACGCGGTAGTGAACGCGATCTCTCACTGCCTACAACAACAGTATACTTTTGTCGGTCTGTGGTACTGTATACTGTGTATAGAAATATTATGTTTCTGTGTGATTATAAGATAAAAAACTTGTGCATAACGTAAATATACCTTTCAGGACAAGCATTTTTCTCTAAAATACTTAATAACATTTTGTTTATTTTTATTTCACTAACTTGAAAGTCTTTATGAGAAACACGGAATTTAAACTTAGAGAGTCGTTATCAAATCCTGAAACCAATGAAGATTCAATAAAGCCGACTTTGATTCGGACATACCTTTCAGAAAGTAACTAGCATTTTTTTAAATAATATTTTAGCATTTTTTTTTATTTTTATTCTACTAACGTGAAACTTTTTCAGATGAGAACTATGACAAACGTGGAATTTAATCTTGGAGGAGTGTTATCAATTTCCGAAACAAATTCCGATTATACTAGCTAACCCGACGTTGTCCTGTCTTTACTATATTTATATGTTTATCTAACTAAAATAAAAAACAGTATAGTCAGCAAAAAAAAGTATTAAAAAGGTTCATCACAGAACTAACATCGTGACACGAAATTTTTATATTCAAATATGGACATTTAAGGAAATTGTGTAATATTTTTTAGATTACCTCACGCCACAGAAGAGCCCGACGTGACGACCGCTTGGTGCGAACAATTAATAGCCACTGCAGATAAGGTAAGTTGGATCTGTACCTACATCGTGTAGCTACCTGAAAATGTTACACACACATGCACATTGCACCACGGCTATATATATATATATAAATACAATGTACAATAGAGGAATTACAAATATAATACTTATATACATGTAAATAGCACCCAGACACAGTACAAATACAAATATTTAGCATATATATAGTATTATATTTGTAATTCCTCTATAGCCGTGATGTACGTAAGGTGGGTAGGCAAGTAGAATAGTACCTCCCCCTGTACCAGGTGTCGTAAGAGGCAACTAAGGTACCAGAACCGACAGATGGCAGTATATCTATGCAAAAAAGTCAGCTCAAATGTAAAGGGGGGAGATGGGCAGTAGCTTCCCCGTCGCGAAAGCTACGCTCTGCGATTGCCACCACGCTTGCTCAGCGCGGCAATTATGAGCAAATTACTCTTTTTTTGGGAATACCTATGTCCAGCAGTGGGTCATGATAATGAAGGTGTGAATTTTCTAAGGCGAGAAATAGTGTCATTATATTTTAACAGCAATTACTTACAAATGAACGAAATGCTTTACTTTCTCTTACAGGTAATAAAAGCGATAGACCAAGAAAAGTTACTGGCGTACCTCGGAATTAAGAATGACACTCGCAATGACGCCAATAAGATCAAACAGTGAGTAATCCCTTTAAGCCATATTAGAAGGTTATTTATACTAATATTATAACGGCGGAGAGTTTGTTTGTTTATTTAAACGCGCTAATCGCTGAAACCGCTAGAGCGATTTGAAAAATTCTTTCAGTGTTAAGATAGTCGTTTACCGAGGAAGGCTAGGTGTAGGTTTTATTATGTTTACAAAAAAAATTGTAATAGTTTAAAATAAATAAATAATTCCTGTAAGTCACTATACCCATCAATGGCACTATTCCACAGTCGCATATTATTATAATAGTTAATGGATTTAGATGAAACTTTACAATAAATATATGCCTCATAAACTATAATTTGTAAAGTAGGTGATTTTAACTAGAAACGAAACAACTTGTCTCAGGTGTTAGGCGGGTCTCGAACCCGCATCTTCCCCATACCGGAGGACATGTTGAGATTTTCCTAATTTTTTTGCTAAAATGTCAGCGCAATTTTTTCAATGCGGTAATTACGTACAAACACTCAAATGTCAAACTTTTACAACTTTGAAGTAAACGATATAGAGGAAATGGATACCTAATTACTTCTAGAGGTTTTATGTGAATATAATTCGGCATGTTTCTTTGCATAAAATATCTCAAAGTAATTATTTGTAAAAAAATTGCCATAATGTAACAATAAGTGTTGCTTGTGTTCCAAACGCCTGTCCAGTTACATCTGCAAATTTGCTTATCATCGTGTTGCGTTCGAGACAGACATGGGCAAGAACGTTTTTCCTATTATAAAATCACTTCTTTAATACACTTTCACTCTATCACATTTGTACAACTCTATAGAGGCGCCCTAGAGTGAAGTATCTAGGGCGTTCATATTGTAGCTTCGTGCCATCGGGAACCATATGTTTACTCGTTTTGTTTATTTTGGCATCCGAAGAGACCAGTAATAATTTTGTGTGTATGTATAGTATATGAGAATGGGAAGGATTGCGTGTTGCGCGAAAAGAAGCGTCACCGCAGCCTATACATGCTCGTATCATCACAAGGATATCACTAACACTTTATGTTGACTTTCGGAGATAGTATATTCCCAATGGAACTGTAATCCTAGTATTCTACCTTTCTTACCATTTAAACCGGAAGTAAAGCAAACGTTCCTGCCGGATATTGAGTGAGGTACCAACGCTGACGACCTTCGTATGAGGTACACCTCTTTTAATTCGATCGTGAGGCGAGCTGGTGCCGGGCAGCGTGTAGTATAGTCAGCGACCGTGTGTCGGGTGCAGGGAGCAGGAGAAGCAGCGCGGGTACGTGGTGGACGCGCTGTGCCGCAAGGGCACGGCGCTGTGCCGGCTCAAGGCGCTGGCGCAGAGCGGCGCCGCGCGGGAGAAGATCGCCGACGCCATCCACTCCACCACCACCGACCTGCTCAAGTTCACGGACCTCACCGATGCCAAGGTAGGCCTCGCGTGTCAGGCGTTGCTTAACGGGGTTTCCGAGATGCAGAACTCTGTTAGATGGGATTCTCCTTTTAGCCTGCTGACTAGATCTATTGACAAACTTAAACGCGGGGCTAGCCCTGCGGATGCTTAAGGTGCTTCAGGTAGATTGTAAAATTCTGGCTGCGAACTTGCCAATTGCAATATTAATAATTAACTACTATTTGTGTAAGAGCTTATGATTTTCTATATATTACTCATCTTCAACCTGGTTTTCTTGATGTTATTATTCTTGTAATTAGTATAAAAAAGAAGGGTTCGAGTCTCGCTCGGTACTCGAAACACCAGGGTTGCGATTAATATAAATAAATTGCTTTGAATTTAAAATTGATTGCCGGGAATGTTAGGGATGTCAACCGCTATAGCAATATTGCGTGGAGATATGGGACTTATCGCAATCCTTGTGTCTTTTAACGGATACCCGGATTTTGACGTATTTGTCGACAACGTCAATAATTAATAATTAAGCTTGATGTAGAATTATTTAATTAAAAAATGTGTAATTGAGATTACCCGTATAATTATGTTAGTAAATTAATAAATAATAATTGTTATAATTATCTGTACACTTGAGATGATTGGTCAGGTCGACAAGGGACAAGTACCGTGTTTTATAATCGCCGTCCCGCCCACAGGCGATCCACTACGGTGTGTGGCACTGCTTCTCGCTGAAGCAGTGGGGGCGCGCCGTGAAGCTGCTCACGAAGATCCAGGAGGAGCGGCCGTCGCGCGAGCTGGACGAGCGCCTGGCGCAGGCCTACCGCCAGCTCGGCTGGACGCACCTCGCGCGCTCGCTCACGGCCGCGATGCCGCACAAGTACCCGCCCTCCTACCGACCCTTCTAGGATCGCCTCGCCGCCCCCCTCCCAAACCCGCGGTAGGGCTAGCTTTGCGGGTGTCACTTCTTCCGATTCTCATCCCCACTTTAGCTTTGTTTGTAGATTGAAGATGAGGTCGATCTGATGCGAGTCTTTTAACTTGTGTGTGATTTAACGATAGCTGAATTTTTAAGCCAAACTGTCCGTTAGATTGCTTTGTGCTTATTTCAGTGTTGATTACCTTTCGACTGACAAAATATACTTTCGCCTTTGTGTAAAAGTGCTAAGGTTCAATATCCAATGGCATATTTTGCCTTAAGTCACGCACTTTAATTTATTAATGTTATATATAGGAAGGAATCTACCTAGTAACTCTTGCGCTTATTTTCGTGCATTAATCGAATCAAAATGTCAAATCGATCGATTATAGTTTATTTAAGTCACATAAAGTCTGCCTTAACACATAAAGTCTTGCCCTTATTGTAAAATATATACCAAATACCTCAATATACACCCGCAAAGTGTTAGCCCTAATTTAAACGTGTTAGTAATCGCTTACTTAAGTAATCGGTATAATATCAAGAAGCTTTTGTATTTTATTGCATCTGATTTAACATTTTACCACACGGAGATAAGATTTATTTTCGCATACAACCGAAATCATAATACGTCTATGCTCATTTCAAATTGTGTATATACTTCTTTTATTCTTTTATAATTAATTACTTTATATAGTAAGTGTTTTGTTTTTACTTTGGAGTTATACGTATTTCACTGCCACGTTCACTTGTAAAAAATAAGTGATGTATTGTTTTGTAATATCCAATAGGGATTATGCATATTTAAATTATATTCATACAAACAAAGCTGCAGATTTAAACGTGTTGGCCAATCAGAGGTCCGTCGCTGCTTGTGACGTCATAGTACACGTCGCTATGCAACTTTGACACGAAAGATTGTATTGGTGAATTTTGGTTCCGTATTCTCGGTATATGCATATTCCCTATTGTCAAGGATCCAATCAACAGATCATTCGTCGCCTAACATCCAGCGATCGGTAAATAAAATTGTCACGAACAGTTGTAAACATGTTTATATATCACACCTCCTTTCAAATGGTCGCGTTACTATGAAATCGACTATAACGTAGAGAAAAAAGTATCGCGACTCTGGTAGGAATTACAAACAAAAAAAATTTAAGCATTAATACGTTGCATTTCAGACAGCTTTTTTAAAACTCTTTAGACTGATAACCTTTTTCGAGAGAGTGTGATATGTAAATTTGCCTAATGGTAACAACTGATGGTGAACTCTTTTATTTTATAAATAGAGTCCAAAATTGTTAACGTATTGTCCCTTTGTTTGTCAGCCATTGTTAGCAAAAGTAGGCGTTATTCTTTTTATGAAGTAACGAAACCGGGTATTCTGCGCTTCATTAATTTTAGCACGAATATTTAGACTTTATACAGATGTGTCAAAGAATCATTATTAATTTAATTTTAGACTCTATTTCCGAGCATATAGAGCTGAATATCAATTGAGAACAAACCGATGAGTTCGCATATCATGTATGTCCAGTACATATACTAAACGCACATAAGTACATAACGTTGTCCAGTTAGTATTGTGGATTGTCGTGAATGTTTGGATTAAGCTTTATTTTGTTTTATATTTGCTGTGGCACGACCACAGCACTCTAGTGATGAGATACACTGCTGCATCGCATTCCTAGATCGATATCCTGAGACGTGACGAAATCAATTAGAGATCCGTCCCGGTGACGCCGCTATTATATGAATTATTATTGATTCGATCTAGAATTGCGTTGTTTTCTATACGTTACAATAACTCGTTTTTTTATGTATACCCATGTAATTTTACTCAAAATATAATGCTATGCCAGTATTATCCTCTTGTCTTTCCAAGATCGGCCGCACATTACAGTGTTGAGAGTGATTTATATGGTTTAAAGATTTTTTTTATCTATTATTTATTGAGGCTTTTATGTATATAAAAGCCTCAATATATAATATAGATATATCAGCCTTTTCACATCCTGTTCTATGAATATATATGCGTGAAAATAATTGAGAATATATTAATTTTTAAGGCTTATTGTTTATTTGACGTGTCTGTTAAATGTATGCTGCAATATGTTGGACAGATTAGAGGATATACAATATATCATATAAATTAGGATGGTGACTGGAATAAAGAGCGATACTTAAATGCTGGTCATTGAACTAGTTTTCCAGAAACAATTTTGATATGCTAAGGTTTTGATCAGCTGTTAACCTTAAACGTGACGTCATAATTTTGTAATCATACGAGTATGGGGAGAAATCATTATGATAGATTTAAAGTACCGGTTGTTCTTGTCAGTCATCATACGTACTGTCAATGTGTATACATAGCAACAGATTAACCTACACAACTTTGGTAAATTTTCAATCGGTATTAATCTTTAAAAGGGTGACATTGTGTTCATAATTGATTGTGACATTATGACATATTTGTAAGTGGGAATACAAGTCTGACATTTTGGCAATAGAATTTAAACTCTATGAGGAAGTTATAGAGTCTATTGTGATTGTGAATATACGAGTATGACAGATCCGTGTAGGTTGGTCTGTCGCGTTGTGTGCACCAGATAATATGCCTGTACAATATTTACACGAATTAAGCAATATTTTATTATATACAAATGTTCGTCGAGCGGTGTTTAGGTGACAAATAATAAAGTATATTTCTTGTTCGTATTGTATTTGATGTATAAAGAAAGTATTCGTTACATATAGTATTTATTTTAATATTTTATTGGGTGATTGACTCTTGTGATTCTGGAGAACTTTACTTCCGTTGTTAGCATCACCAATGTCCAGCGAAATATTTATCATTTTCGAATTCATCCATTTTTTTTATATATTTTTTTGTAATTAATATAATATTTTTGTTATACCAATTCGACAAACATAAATAAAGTCCGCGTGATAGTAGACGTGAATATAGTAATAACAAAGATATTTCTATAGCCTTGCCAACTTTGTGACTTGAAAATATTAAGTCACAGTACCCATTAATTTCGCTGCCTGTGTAATTTTTCAAACCAGAACACAGAACATTGCTATTTGTTAGTAGAAATAGGTGAGAGTGAGGTACCAATGCAGACGATTTTTTGGTCTACCTCATATAATAATAAAAAGAGGTAGTTTTTTTTATTCGGCTATACTGTATTCAGCTAGAGATCTTATCATAACTTATGCGGTAGCGAACTAATTATTCTTATTAACTTGTCGGATTACAAGTCTCTATTTCTCTAGAGACCCGGTCGTGATGTATGTGTAACTCAATTTGGTCGGATTACCAAGGTAAGTGATCTGCGTGTGAGTTTACCTCCCCCCTTGTAATGTCCTCCACAATCAAAAGAACAATCGCCCTGTAATATAGAGAAACACATATAAACATTTGTTCCTTACCTTGCCTTTGTAATTTATCAACATCCTTCGAACACTTGTTTTTAATTTAGTGACAGGTGCTCTTTATTTGTGTGCTCAAAACCTTTGTATGGTTAATTAAGTGTATTTTGTCGATTTCTGATTCATTGATTGAAATTATTTCCAATAATATTCTTGGACGTATGATGAACTTATGTTTTTTTTTGTGGGATTGATGCTATTTGAATGGTTTAAGTAGACGAAGTCGTATTAAAGTCGATCGTGTGGATTGCGGCGTTTTGTTACCTATAAATAGAGAATAGGGGATATGTATGACCTTTTTTTTTTAATAATTGGTCTTCTCTATCCGTCAACGCAATAGACTAGTTTAGAAAGCAGTTTTATTTTCGATTAGTTTATTCAAATGTGTTCGACGACTAGCCGATTTAGTTAATGGTTGGTGAGCTAGTTATTTTTTTTAATATTACCACGAAGGTGGTAAACAAGCGTGTGGCCTACTTGATGGTAGTCATCGCAGTTAATAGACCATTATTTACCAGTAATAACCTCTAACTCCCTTTTTGAAAAACCCCATAATATAGTCCTATGGGAAAGCCTCAGCAGAGTGTTCTCTATTAATGATAACAAATAAACTTTAAAATTAAATACAAAAAAAATAAATACTTTAATATAATTATCGATGATCGCCACACAACAAATGTATCGTGACTTTTAAATGTAATTGACGAAATATTTTGTAATTATTATCAATAAAGTTCTTAAGTTTCAACGTTCATTGGACAGAGATGTGCGACATGATCTATGACGTCAAAGATACAACATAACCCAAATAGTTCCATATAATTACATCTGGAGATGTATAACTGAACCAATTCTATAAATTAGTTCTAAGATATGCATATTCCCTATTATTTCATAGATTTAGTTTAAACTACATTTTTTATGGTAGGCAACATTTTTGTCGGTATGACGCGACGCCGTACTCCATGAGTATCACTTGACCTTTTTTTTTTCGTCAAATCTTATTTCTAAAACAATTTTTTTATTGTTTAGTTATAGTTACATTTAGTTAGTGTTTTACGACGATGACCTCACTAGTGTGATTGATCGTGAGAACTGATAACGTAGCAATAATATCCTAATAAATTTGTTATTGGATACTGTATGGGGTATTTTTTTTAGGGCAGATATCCAAAATATTCAATTATTTGAATACTTTTTAATAAAGAAAAAAAGAATATAAAAGTAAAATAAATCATTCTGCTAATTGTGAAACCGGTTGTCAGCTTAAAAAATTTTTTTAAGAAACTTTCAAAGCAATTCCCAATGAGATATATACATATTTTGTCTGCACCACTATATATATTTCTGTTTCGTGTAATGGTTGACTGGAAGATAATGCCAACTGGCATTAAGTCCGCCATTTGTACTTTTTCTAATATTCTGTGTAATAAAGTTCAAAAAATAAATAAAAGAGGAATCGTAATTGCCATTTCAAAGACCAATTCAGGGTGCTCATGTTTTTTTTTCTTTCAGAAAATCTAAAAAAAAGTAAGTCTAAATATAAAAAAAGCTTGTGTAGTATTTCTCTCATATAACTGAAATATATTGTAGAAAAATATTTGCATTCGCTAAAAAAAATACCCTATACTTACATATACACAGATTATATGTATCAGTCGGAAATCTTAAATGTGAAATTTTTATTTTTAAGCGGATATGACTAAACTTGAATTAGTGGACTCATTTATTTACAAGGAATAAATCGACCCTTTCATTTAACGTGTTTAAGTCGACTCTTTTATTATATTGTAAATAAGTACACTCTTTCATATATAGTAAAAAACTTGACTCTCATATATTGTGTATAAGTCGCCTCTTTCATATATGTATTGTGAATAAATAGGTCGACTATTTCATACATTGTGAGTTGGTCGCCACTTTCATATATTGGGAATATGTCGATTCTTTGATTTACTATTGAGTCGAAATATTCGGAATAACAATGATCTCTGCTTAAAAGAGTAAAGAAAAGGTATGACTATATTATGTTTAGTTTGTTGGTGTGCGACATAGAGATCGATATATAAAATGAGATATAATGAATTTTAAGAGTTACGACTGATATTAGCTTTTTACGAGTAAAGAGTATATTTACAGGCTTTAGTGAACCAACTGCGGAGGTTTATTTATATTAGCGTTAGATAGATAATTACTATACGGATCTTTGAAGCACTGAAAATACAAACGGTCATATTTTAATAGCATATTAAGTTTTTACAAAATGGAAAATGATTCGAGATGTATTTGCACTTCTTAAGAATATTCTATAATGCTCCCGCAATCGTTGATGTTAAGCCAGTTAGTTTCGCAACAGTTGGGATTCGGATGGGTTACCCAAATTTTTCTCCAGCTCCTTAATTATTCGTTGGGGATTTCAGGGCACTGGCATGCATTTGGGAACATTGAAAAATGTCTTGAGATCACGAAGTATGTCTAAGTCACCTTCAGCCGTACTAAATATAGACAAATACATTTTGGGAGAGTATTCGGAACTAATATAAAAAATAAATGATTTAATGATTGTAAAGGAATGATTCCCCAATATATAATTTTTGTATAGTACATATTTAGTAATAATTTTCAGTTCATCAGTTCAAACTATATCAGTGTATTTATATATTCTAAGAAGTGCAATACATATATATCTTAGGATTGTGGAATTGCCTGGAATATACGATGAGACTAGTAATAACACATTTTGCCGGCTGAATTCATAAATACTATGCAGTTAAAATAATTGTTATGTATAATTGTAATAAAGTTCATATTCGTTTGGCAAACAATTATAATGTAGATTTTGTAATGTGGCATATAACTTCCAAACATTTCTTCCAGTAATAGATAGTTAATCATTGGTAGTTAATATGGACAATTGGTGTCTCTTTCTCATATTGTATCAAATAGCACCCATCGCACCTCTTGCTATTTTTTACTACTTCTTGATATAGGACGCCATACTATATTCAAATAAATTTTTCGAATATTTTTTCGAATCCCATTAATAGCCCGAGAATAACGCGTTCATTTATATTTAATTAACAATAATAATTATTAATATTAATAATGAAAAAATATCGATAAAATTGACTATATATTCGCTATAAAGTTATCCTTTGCCAACCTTATATTTTAAATTAATGAGGTATATTTAGAAACAAACCAACGTACGCAAATCTGTTTAAAAAATCCTATTGACTTTAATCTTTAAATTCGAGTGTCTGTTGCTTTGTGTTCAGATGTATATATACATTTGTACATATGTACATTTGTTATATATTGCGTACGCGCACCGTGACTGCGTATACGTGCCACTCCAAACGTGCATGCATTTTGTTTGCGATTTACACCTAGAGGACATATGCAATTATTGAGTATTTACATACATATATCACACGTATGTTCCATCGGGGTAGGCAGAGACTACGGATCTCCACTTGTTACGATCGTGGCATACCTCTCTTGCTTCCCTTACTCGCATTAGTCTTTTCATACACGTTCGTTTATTCTCGAGAGCTGGCCCTTCGTTAATAACTTTTCTACCTGGTTAAGATATGTTCGCCTTGGTCGTCCTATATTAACTCTTCGATTCAATTCCGCTCTATATTTTTGTAGAGTCATTGTGTATTTAACCATATAGTAGACTAGATAACCCGACAGACGTCTACTTCGACAGATGGTGTCTTAACTATATATGTTTATCGTGAAGAAAATATTGAATTGGGATGTGTATTATTCAATCTCTCAAGTTGGATCAAACTGTAAACAGTAAGCAAACAAATATTATATGAACAAACACCGGACAGGAAATTTTTATATTATAAGCTATCGAAATATGAAATTCATATACAGTTGCTTTAATATTTGTAATGCACTGCCATTTTGCATGTCTGAAATTAGCTTGGTTTCCAGTGACAACAGTGTTAAGATCAGGGACGCAAACGAATATAGCGTGGAATGCACATTGTACGTTTTGGACTGCATTTGTGTATTTTGTATGAAGTGGACCATCTGTGTTTATTGTGCAGCTTGCATATATAACTACAACTCGTATACAACGACACTAGTAAAATCATGGACCCAGATTTATATGATGCAGATTGTATATTGTACTTTATTAACTGTATTTGTGAAAGTATGTTGTATTAAGTGGGCCGTCTGTGTTTGTTGTTTCTGATTAGTATTTATGAATTCAATGGCTTGACATAGCACGAGACACTCTGCAGTTGGTAGGCTGTTGTGCCGTCGCCGCCAGTCAGTGCTATATCGGTGAATATTGTGCTTCGTGATTATGTATTATAGATAATTTTAAAGCGAATTGTTAGGGAGAAATAAATATTATTTGATGAGTTGTTTGTTTTATTCAACATACTTCTGATTATTGTGTGAAATAGAAATATATCCATACTAATAATATAAATAAGAATGAGTCTGTTTGTTGCCAGAAAACAGAGCGAAAACGAATTGACATTTTAAAATGGAGATAATTGAAGGGATGGAGTGACATAGGCTACTTTTTGTACTTTTCGAACCCCCCCACTGCCCTAAAATGGGGGTGGAAGTTTGTAAAGCATTCCGCAATTTTCATGGTAGAAAGGTAAAGAATGGTATTTGGCTAACAAAAAAATCGTGTATCTTTTTTAATAGTAAAATCTTTAAAAATATGGTAATTTTGATCAACGTAGTCATTGTAACTCACAGATATTGTGGCACATTACCCAGTAATTTCACTGCCTCTCTCACCCTTCGAACCAATTCAAAGTAATACACAGGTGACCTTTGGAAAAGTTTGTTCCCCTGGTTGTTAGTACATACATACATCATGCCTGTGTCCCATCGGGGTAGGCAGAGACTATAGATCTTGTAACGATTTTGGCATACCTCTCTTGTTTACCTTACTCGTATTAGCCCTTTCTACCTGGTTAAGATATGTGATATGTCTAGTTCGTCCTATAGCATAACTCAAGCAAAACATTATATTAGAATGCTTTAAGAATTCAAATTTTCCAGGTAAATTTGTCCGTCCACTAGTTTTATTATTTATGTACAAAGAATGCGTAGAGACAGCTCTTTATAAAGCCAACGGCTGCGTCAGAATTGTAAATGTACAAAGTTCCCCTTTGAATAAGTAGTTATAAGTTAGTAGGTTTAAAAGCTTATTGACCTTCCTACTGTGGCGTTTTGACTTGTAAATGTGACAAGTTTTAACTGAATTCACAGTACCTACCAATGTATTTATGTTGTGGGTGACTGTTCGTAAACTTTTTAGGTATCGGCTGGCAGGCTTAATGTTGTACAAGTCAAGTAAATAGTACTTGATTATTGAAATCGCTAATTTAGTGGCAGATAAATGTGGTCTGTCACTATTTTCCTTATAAGAAAACACAAAAGAGCATGTCGAGCTATGAAGAGAGAGAGCATGCTTGGAGTTACCGCGATCGAATCAGGAATGAGGAGATCCTTACAAGGTAGAAATGGAGACCGTGTATGTGACAAGCGCAGAGTAAAACGTCCACTTACAAAGTTGTTATCCTAATCACGAGGACTGATTGAAAGACTAGAATTGATGAGAAAGATAATTAAAATCTGATCTAATTTTTTTTTATATAAAATCAAGTCTCCAAATAAGCTTGACGTCTGCGTGATAGTAAGTGTCACTGCAGACTATAGACGCTCGTAATTTTATATGGACATCACTAGCGCTTTGCCAACCAAGCTTCTCTCTTACCCTTTTAAACCGGAATACAGCAATACTTTTTAGCGGTAGAAATAGGTGAGAGTGAGGTACCACTTTTGTACCTCTTTGTAAAGAAAAAAATCTTGTAAGATTTTGTATACAGCAGATATAAATCTAATGCATAGTGCATCCAACAATATAAAAGCTGATTTCAACTGCGAAGCTTATTGTGAATCACCTTTTATTCTATATTAGAAAATCAAAGAATATAAAAAGTAGAATAGTTAAATATTGTCAGTTGCAAAATTATATCGCTTATAACTTAAAATATATTTTTATGAAAACACTTCTCTCTAAACAGTGTTATCACATCTCTCTAGAAATAAACAATATTTAAATTTTTTTTAGACTAAGTCGACAAACAAGCATACAGCCCGCGTGATAGAAAGCGTCACCGCAGCCTATAGACGCTTAAACTACAACTAGCCAGTTTCCAACCATGATTAAAGATATGTCACAGAATGCTGTGTTCTGGTTAGAAGGCTTGTCGAATTGGCGAACACTGCTATTTGGCGGTAGAAGTAGGTGAGAGGTATAAAGGCAGATGACTTTTATATGATGTCTACCACTTTTTGCTATTGGGGGGTTGAACGAAAAAATAATAAAGTGATCAAACCTGAATTCTGATGTGAAGCAAGTCTATAATCATCGTCGTCATCATGTCAGCCTAAACACGTCCACTGCTGGATATAGGCCTCTCCATATTTACGTTAAAGCGTGCGGTTTTGTGCCGCCTGGAACCGGCGACTCCTCGAAACCTTCACCAGGTCGTCCGTCAATCTGACTGTCTCACGCTTCGCTTTCAAGTACGTGGCCGCCACTCGAGAACCTTTTTCCCCCATGAGTCTTCGGTTCGTCGAACTACGTTCCTCGCTCATAGAACAAAAGGTAAGCGTAAACTATATTTAACCCCAAAATATGTGTTATTTAGTGCCAAGTTGACATATATTACTTTGGCAGATTAATCCAACAATCAGACAGACAATCTCCTGATAAATATGTACTCATATTCACACAACATCTCATATATTAACCTGATTCTTTGGTAAGTTGCTTAAAGCACTTATGTTACAGATATCAGATAATAGAGGAATCACAAATATAACTTAAATATATATTTTAACACTCAGACACAGAACAAACACAAATCTCATCATATAAATATTTGTCCTGGGTGAGGATCGAACCCATGAACCTTGGCGTAAAAGATAAGATCACTAATACCTGCACCATCGGACCCGTCAAAGAACTTAAATACAGACTTCAGTGTCATCTGCTTGGCTGATTTGTGAATCTAAACCATCCAAGGTGCCACACAATAATATGAAATCGGTCCAGCCGTTTAAGGGGAGTTCGTTATATATGTATAAAAATATATCGCACCCCTAAATAAAGACTTTATCGACTCAAAATAAAATATTTGACCTACAATTCTAGAATCATGGTCATTTATTTGCAAATTTTAACTAAACATCAAATTCCTGCAAGAAGATTTCAACAGACAACGTGTTCAGAATTGTTTTTTTTCTTTTGAATAAGTGTACAAATCAAGTGAATAACTCGATCACTTACGTCAATTTTGATAGGTCTATGTAAAATTACAATTTCGAGTTGCAGTATTCTCGGGGTGCGATCACGAACCATTTCACATGGTCCACCAGCCAGTTCTGTAATAATCGTACAACTTGAAAATTCCCAGAATCTCCAATTACCTTCTCTTTGCCCTACAACTTGAAAATTGCTAGAATCTCCAATTACCTTCAGACCGAGCAGCATAAATTGTGCTATCGGCGACCGTTAATCTCACTTAACTAGCAAAAACCTTGAAGTAATTTGCAACACTCAAGTAAGGTGCCAATGGAGTGAACTAATTTTCAAGTGTCCCTAACAAAGTTCCACTTAATTGGTTTGTCGAGTGACGTGATTTTCCCTGGTGCCGGCTAACTACCCACTTGATCTGATTTAAATTACAGTCCATTTGTTGCTAACGAATCGTGTTTTAATAATTACTTTCTAGTATTTAGAACGCTGACTTACTGAGGTGTCTGGTGATTTTTACTGGGGACAGATTCATCATTATCATTACTACCATTGGATGACCAATGCTGGACATAGGCCTAGCAAAGAAAGGAGGAATTTTGCCCATAATTGCCGCGCAAGCTAGCGTGTTGGCAAACACAGAGCGAAGCTTTCGCGACGGGTATGCTGTTGGCCATCCCCATCCTATGCATTTGAGCTATACTGTCTCGAATGGATGTACCGCCATCTGTCGGTTCTGGTACATAAGTCGCTTCTTACGATACATGGTACAGAGGAAGGTGCTATTATACTCTGCCGGTACCTCACGAAAGTTTAATCATAACAAAAGCAAACGGGCGACCGCCATTGCAAAGAGTTTGAAGAATGGTAATAGTTATCACCAATCATTTGATGGGCCCGATGGCGCAGATGTTAGACATTATGTTTTGTACGCCAAAGGTCGTGGGTTCGATCCCCACCCAGGACAAATTTATTTGAATATATCTATGTATGTTCTGTCCGACTTATCACGGAATCTCGTCAACGTATGAGATGTTGTGGGAATTTATTTAACTATATTAATTACTTTGACCTGATTTTGTGATAAATCGCATAAAGAACTTATGTTACGGACATCAGACAATACAGGAATCACGAATATACTATTTAAGGACATATATTTAACACCCAGCTACAGAACAAACACAAATATTGTCATACAAATATTTGCCCTGGGTTGGGATCGAACTCACGACTTTTGGCGTACAAGATTAAAGGAATACGTGGGTGCAACCGCGTGGAGCTGCTTCTGTGTAATTATAGACTAACAATTGGCCTATGTCCAGCATTGGAAGTTCACTGCTGGACATAGGCCAGACAATGGCTGATAATGATATTATGAAACGGTTTATTTTGAGTAGTGAATACGCAAGTATTAGAAGGCATTACTATACCTGTTGCACTCAACATAACATTGAATTACTATATATTTCAGGTTCAGATGTAGATGCTATTTATATAGCTACATTACAGACTTTACCATGAAACTGTAATTTGGCGCGTACTGTGGTCATAAAGACCTTAAAGAACTCGGTATCATACTGACTTCCCAAGAGTTTTCCAGATTGATCGAAGTAGATTTTCAACAACTATAATCAGTTTGATTCATCTATGAATCTAATTTGTCTGCTCAAACCCGAGTTTATGCCCCAGACTATGAAACCGGAAATTTGGACCTCACATTTCAGATGTTGACGATCCTTATGTGTTGACGATCGTGCGACAAGGACGCGAACACACGCCCCACAAATGCGCGAATGAGACGAACACGTGAGCGTGTAAACGACAAATTGCTTTTTTTCCTTTTTATGAACAGAATATATAGCATTCGAAAACAATAAAAACAACCGAGCTTTGTTTGGGTGAAATTCGTGTGAAAATTTATGGTTTATAAATCTTGCATGTTACTGATATCATATTGATTTCAAGCGACCCGTATGTAATTTGGAAGAGTTTGAAGACACTGTAAGCGATGAGGGTTAACGGGCACGGCCTACGAAAATCTGGGGGTCACATGTTTTGCTCCCATTCTCTATTTAACTTTGCATTTGCATTATCAACCTTTTGAGCTTTTAAGTTGTTCTTTTAAACTGTGCGCCGGCACTAACCCTTGTCTCCAATGAAGAGAACGACTTGTTTAGTTTATGGCGTTCACCCATCACCAATCTTACGGTTATAAATAGAGGGAGCCGCCGTCCTTACGGCGCTTTGCAGCGCTTTCGGGTACCAATACCAAGGACCAGGGCTCATTACTATTAACGACTAGTACCGCGCGGACCGAAGTCCACTCCCTCTTGTCCAGTGAGGTACCGGAGCTGTATAATCGCTCACCAACCGTAATAACAATTGACTATTCACGAGTAGATCTTCGTTCGAGACATCAGATAAGCTAATTCCTTCTCTTTCCAAAGAGGCCGGAGTATAAGGCACGCTCTCATCCCGTTGTGCTTGCATACATCTCCCCAAGTTTTCCTTAACAAACAGTCAGCCACAAATCAAATCAAGGTTGGAAGTCACGATATAAATTGCTAGTCAGACACAAAAACAAATTATAACATGTATACGTACATCACGCCTGTGCCCTTTTTTAAGGTTGGCAGAGACTGGATTTCCACTTGTTACGATCTTGGCATAACTCTCTTGCTTCCCTTACTCGCATTAGTCCTTTCAAACACGTTCGTTTATTTTTATTAGTTCTGACATTTAGTACATTCTTTAATACCTCTTCTACCTGGTTATGTTCGCCTCGATCATCCTATACCAACCCTTCCATTCACTTCCGTTCTATATGTTTGTGTATTCATGCACCCTTTCATTTGTGTTTTGTGTTGTCACATCATCTTTTACACCACATCGATCATTTATTACACTATTTTTACTTCGCTATATCTCAAACTCATACCATACATACTTCGAAGTGCTCTCATTTCAACATCTTTTATTTTACTCGCGTGCTTCTTCTGTCATACTCAACATTCGCGATCATATGTTAGTGTTGAAATCAACACACCTCTATGAACAGCCAGTCGTGCCTTTTTGACGCATTTTGGCTACCCATAAAGCATGTTTAGCTCTATAATAACAATAAAAAATATTCAATAAATATCATTAATGAAATAAGTCCAATTGAATTCATATGTCATTTACAAATGAACGAAACTGATAACAAAAAAAAAATTACAACATCCAATACATCGACCTGATTCCGTGATAAGTCGCTTTAAGCACTTGTGTTACGGACACCAGACAACAGAGGAATCACAAATATACTACTTGAACTACTAGAACAAACATAAATACGATTATCATGATATAAATATTTGTTCCGGGTGGGGATTGAACACACGAGCCTTGCGCCATTGGGCCAGTCGAAATGTCAACACTTATGCAGTACAATATTATTAAAACAACAATCTACAACATTCTATAGTCTCCGTCATTTGAAATAACGGCAGCTGCGTAGATTACCGCCGACGAATACAACGCGGTTTGATGGCAGCTGTAATTCTGTTTACGTCGCGATCTAATGTCGGGGCCATTTATTACCGCGCTGTTTGCTCGCCGAACGCCTGTTTACTTGATGAACATTATTTTTACATACATTGTAAAACGGGCTATAAGCTTATTTGTATCCCAAAATACTTTAATAAAAAGTGACGATTAACCACAAACTGACATTTGTTTGACGTACGCCGTGTAGAAATAGCACGCCTGTCTGCTAGAACTAACAGATAGCGGCGTATCTTTCGCAGCCACATTGTATAAACCGCTGTATTACATTACGGCTGGCTGTTTTAAAAAACAGCGCCGTTTTAAAATGCGGCGGTTCAACTGATTAGGATTGTTCGTTGTTGCCGCAGTTCTTATCTATCCACAGTTTCGTTTCAGTTGACCCTGTTAATACTATTTTGTGAAATTATATTTTTAATTACGTTATGGGATTATCATTAAAGGTGTGTCATTTATCACTTTGCTTAAATTGAATAGACATTATAAATAAGGGTTCGCTAGTCTCGTTTTATTACATTGTGGCTAGCCGTATTGAACGACGTATGGTGCCGAATATACTCGTATTGAACAGGTGTTTTACTCAGTTGCATTCCATCTAAATCGTTTAACCGCTAGCCGTTATGTAATACGATGGATTATATATTTGTAAAAATATTAATATTTTCAATATAGGAAGTACTACATTCTGTTATATTTATAATACTCAAGACCCTGATGACCATTCAGGATAAAAAGCGTTAATAAAACTTTTTCTTATGATATTGAAGATGAAAATGTTTATTTGACCTTAACATAATTAGTAACATAAATAAAGTGACCAGTGCCTCCTTTGAAGCTTAATAAAGCTGAAGATGTTGATAAATTATTTATTTTACAGCAGGAATATATACATACAAAAATAAGAAATGCGAAAGTGTATATAGTCTTTGGCCTGTGGGCAGTTTTGTTCCTTGGGGTGGTTTTATGGCGGAGAAAGTTTTCATTTAACATTTTAATACTCCACCGCAAGGCGCCATATGGTTGGTGTAAAGTGAACGCTATAACTAAAGCAAGTAGTTCTCTCCATTGGAGAAAAAGGTTCATGCCGGTACCCTATAGCTTAAAAAACAATGTCAGTTGCTAATAATACGAAAGCTAAGTTGAATTGAAAATTGGCAATCTTTATTTAGAAGTGGCATCTATGTTTTATTCTTATTTTCTTCTATGTTTTATACTTCAATCTTAATTAAGGATAAATTGTTTCTATTTGTGTGCAAATTTTCGATTTACTGTAAATCAGCAGTAAAAAGAAGTAATCATATTCAGTATTGACTGTAATTTGATCAATCCTTGTTCCTCTATCAAGGATTAGTCCAATTACAATCAAAGGTCAGTTGCTGATCACAGCAACTAACTAGCGCTGCCTGGTCACGTACGGTTCGCTGCTTGCTTAGACATAACGTTTAGTCAGCGCTGCGTATACCCTATAATGTTTTGTCGAGATTTGTTCATTGATGATTTTGCTACCCAGCGATAAGTTCATAAAATGTAATACTATTATTTTTGAAATACCTACATATATCATAATATCACTATACATAGGTCTCTCCAATAGGACCGGTTGTACGCGGCCTGTCTCCACCGTAATCCTACGGTTTTAGTCAGATCGTCTGTCCATCTAGCGGGTGGACGCCCGACGCTGCGCTTGCCGGTACGTGGCCTTTATTCCAGAACCTTACGACTTTATCGGCCATCGGTTCTGCGTACCAAATTCTCTGCCCACTGCCACTTCAACTTACTAATCCACTGGGCAATGTCGGTAACTTTGGTTCTGATACGAATCTCATCATTCCTGATTCGATCGCGCAAAGAAACTCTGAGCATTGCCCTCTCCATAACTCGTTGAGCTACTTTCAGTTGGCCAATAAGGTCAATGGTAAGAGACCACGTTTAGCTGCCATAGGTTATTCTGGTAACACACATTGGTCGAAAATTTATGACTTGAGGCACAGAGGAATGACGGACGAGAAAGCTACATACACCACATATTTTAGTGATCCTATCTGGTGCACCAGGACAAAGCTTTTTATTATAAATATTTGTGTTTGTTTTGTGTCTGTGTGTTCTATATATGTATTATATTTGTGATTTCTCTGTTGTCTGAAATCCGTAACACAAGTACTATAAGCGATCTACTCGTAACTTGGAGTCAGGACATTGTATGTACTGATGTGTGTTAATTTTATTATTAAAAAAACACAACAACAATAGGTTGAAGTTTATAAAATTTCACTGTAATTTTTTCAAACTTATTGACTCCCTGAAGATGCATGTTGATTGCGAAATTTTATTAATTTTAATATTTAATTATGTTTAGCAAGGCAAGCGTGTTGGCTATCGCAGAGCGCTGCTCTCGCGACGGGGACGCCCTTTACATTTGAGCTGCACTGTTTCGGATGGATATACCGCCATCTGTTTGGTACCTCAGTCGCCTCTTACGATACCTAGGACAGAGTGAGGTACTATTCTAATTTGCCAGTACCTCACGGCGCACGGTTTTCCTCTTATGTTGTAACTAAATAGTGTAAATCTTAAGTGTATACACGTTCGATTCCCTGTAGATTATTTTGTTTGTTTGATAAAAACTTATAGTAAGGCAATCACAGGCAGAAAGATATCAACATCAACCTTGAAAACTCAAGATACTATGTCACATATACCCAGCCATTAACTCCCTCTCTCAACTTTTAAATCGGAACAAAGCGCAAACACAGCTATTTGGCGGTAAAAATAGGTAAAAGTGCAATGCAGAAAACCTTTGTATGAGGTCTACTTCATGTAGAGAGTGGCTTCGCGACGGGAATTCTGCTGCTCATCCACGACTTCTTGAATTTGAGCTATGCTATTTCGATATACTGCCATCAGTTGATTTCGGTACCTCAGTAACCTAGGTACCGATAGAGTAGAATACTTTCTACTCTACCGCTACCTCACGGTAGGTATTTGTTTGGATAAATATAAACAAATTCTCACAACATTTCATACATTGACTAATTCCGTGATAACTCGCTTAAAGCAAATATACTACTCAAATACATTTATTTAACACCCAGACATTGAACAAACATAAATGTCATCGTATAAATATTTGTCCTGGATGGGGATCGTACCGATCTTTAATGCTAAAGATAAGCATCTACGCCATCGCGCCCGTTGTGTTTATATTTGTCTTTCTATTGGTAGCAAATAACTTCCAGGGTTGATTGCCGCCGAGAAATAATGGTGCGGTTTGCGACAGCTGTAATTCGGTTTTTATGTTGCGCTCTAATGCTGTACGCATTAATGTTGTTTGTTTGTGTGATAAATGTTATTTAATGCCTTATACCCTAACCTAAGTAAATTATTTTTTTAAATGTTTTAAAACACGATCAATCTCGAAAACGATTGACATAATGTCGAACAAAATAATTAAAAAATAGTGAAGGAATTCTAATGTATTTTTTTTGTAAGTTATATTAATATTTTGATTATTTATTATGTACAAATAACCTGAATACACACAACAAAAATAATCGTCTGTCGTAATGTCATCGTGTCGTAATGTCGTAATGTTTAAAGCAAAATAGAAAGACGAAACGAAAATATCTAGCTTGCTTTCTATGAGAGAGAGCGATAGACAGAAAACACGCACACGCCGCACGGCTTACAACTATAACATCTAAGTTTCGTTACAACTTTTGTTCTTAATATTTTTTTTAATTTTTTTTGAAGAAATTAAAAAATATATTTTTCATTAGTTTGAATTACGAAGAAATTAGTAACATTTGGTTAACAAATAACCAAACAATATTAACGGGTACGGCATTGAATCTTTCATCATCATCATACAAGTGATTGAAATTCCACTGCTGGACATAGGCCTCCCTAAGAAAGAGGGAATTTTGCCCATATTTGCCGCGCTGGGCAAAAGTGTTTGCAATCGCAGAGCGTAACTTTCGCGAAGGGGTTGTTGTTGCCCATCCTCGCCCTGTGCATCAGGGCTGCATTGTTTCGGATGGATATACCGCCATCTGTCGGTTCTGGCACCTTGGTCGCCTCTTACGACACCTGGTCCAGTGGGAGGTACTATTCTACTCTGCCTGTACCTCACGGCAGACATGACCTCACGTATTTTTCACGGTTTAAAAGCGTTTTTAAATTTTTTGTTCACGTTTATTAAGATTAAAACAGAGTTATTATCATTGCAAATTAACTTACGCAAATTTGCAACTGACGAAGATTACAGAAATAAAGAATATTACTGACATACAGAAGTGGCAAAGAACACAGTCATTGCGACAAAGGTGCAATACTGAATGTTTATAAGCAAACACTGTTAGACTGTCGGTATTCAGTACCTACTTTGTAGCTTTATTGTCTTGTTAACAAATCACACAACATGTCGACCCTTGTCGCGGTCGGGCCGTAAAACTTACTGTTTAAAGTGACTTAGTTGCTGTTTATGATGCCTTAACTGCATGTAGGTGAAGCTTAATGTTAGGTAGACAGTAAATAAATAATTTACATGTAATAGATCTCATACGAAGGTCGATTGCATTGGTATCTCACTCTCACCTATTTCTAACAAACAGCAGTGTTCTCATTGCTGTGTTCTTGTTTCAGTCGTAATTGTCAAAAGGTTGGCTAAACGTTACCGAGTTAATGATATCCTGGTGATATTACAAGCGTCTATAGGCTGCAGTGATGCTTACTATCACGTGGACTGTATCTTTGTTTGTCGACCTGGTATAATAAGTAACTAATTATATAATCAAAACGGAAAATAGATCTCAGTTGGATGAATCGAAGACGCTGAAAAAGTTAAGATGAAGTAAGAACTCTATTAGTTTAAGTTCTACATACTAGTTTTTATCATAATGAGCAGAAAATTAATCAATTAAATTTCATTATTTCATGACAGATGAAATTTCGTAGTTATAGTTCTCATCACAGTACACGTGATATTAAGCGTCACTGCAGCCTATAGACGCTCGTAACATCACAAGGATATCACTAATGCTTTGCCAACCTTGTGACTGATTGATTGACATTGATTCTCTCACCCTACAGACCGGAACACAGCAATGCAAACTGCTATTTGGCGGTAGAAATAGGTGGAAGTGAGGTATTAATGCAGACGACTTTCTGTATGAGGTATGCTAACTTAGTTTCTAGACCCATCACATTATAATAGGCTATGTTCTGTTTGTGGCTGCATCTAAAGTAATCGCACGATTTTTATTTATTAATCTAACTTAGGTGCAAAAATGTTCATATACATATTTAAAGTAAAACACCAGTGGTGGCAATATTACCAAACACTCGAAAACCTAATCCAAACCTTGGAGTCTTTGAATTTAAAACGAAGTCCCGTCTGCATTATTAATCCACCGGCCTGCGGAAAAGTCTCGACCTCCGCCACGGGAGTCTCTCGTCGCCTATTTAAGGGGTAAGATGGATTCAGTCCAAATCCGGCACGTGTATCGTGTCGCAGTGTTGTGATGGCGCCTCAGGCATACAAGAAGTCAATCTATCATTTATTGAATTAATTATAAACAATAAAACAAACTATTTAACTATTTAAAGAGGTTGTAAAGAAAAGAAGAATTAATTACATTCACAAAATCCTGATTAATTAATCGGTGAAGTTATGTTATGTATAAAGCGTTACCTTAATATGTCATAAGCAGAATAGTTTTAATGTTAGTTTTATGGTTTATTGGTATTTTCCTGTTTAAATCGGTATTTGCTCATAACTTCATCATCATTATATCAGCCATGCGACGTCCACTGCTGGACATAGGCCTCCCCAAGTAATCTCCAATAGGACCGGTTGTATGCGACCTGTGTCCAGCGTGATCCTGCGGTTTTAGCCAGATCATCTGTCCATCTAGCGTTCATAACTTAATCAACACAAATTAGTTAAAGTACGGTTTTTCTAAATCTGTTAGAAGTTGACGTTCGTTATTCGTGATAAGGGAGTTGAAATTTGTCAGTTGGTGAACTGTATTTTGTTGTTGTATGTTCGGCAATCATATTATTTTTAAACGCGTAGAAATGTAGTAGGCCAGATGAGTACACTTGAGCCCGTGTACAATCTTTAAAGGCTATGAATGCCTTTAGTATTAATATCTGTATATTCTCATAAGCATATGGCTGTTTTGCCTCTGCCATGTCGTACTGTACTGTAGCGCGTGCGCAATCACCTTTACGCTCTCCTCATGTATTACCCGTATTTTGACATATTTGTCGACAACGTTAACGTCATTAACAATTAAATTGGATGAATAATATTGTAATTTTGGTTACAACTTCATAATTGTGTAATTGGATCATCCGTACAATTATGTTAATACCAAATAAATAAAGTGCCGTAAGGTACCGACAGAATCAAACAGTACGTCCCACTGCACCAGGTGTCGATCCACCCGAAACAGTGCAGCTCAAATGCACAGTGTGGAGATCAGCATCCCTGTCGCGATAGCTGCGCTCTGCGATTGCCAATACTTTTTGCCCAGCGTGAAAGTTATGGGCAAAAAACCTCCTTTCTTGGAGAGGCTTATGTCCAGCAGTGGACTTCCAATGGATGGTATGATGATGATTAAATAAATAAATAAATAAAATAAACACAAATTGCTTACTATACACAAAAGCTACTAGATAAATAAGAGAGAACATGAGATTGGCTCCGAAACATGGTAAGGCATGTAAAAAACGATGTAGGAATCTGATCAACGTGAAGAGGGAGAGAAGTAATCTGTCATCGGGGTTTGACTTTTAACATAAATCATCATAGTATCCGAAGACATCAGCTTCAGCTATCCTTAGCTTCCTGAGGCCTGTGAAACTTTTTACTTTCATCGTATCAGCTATAAAAAGAGGTAGACCTCATGCAAATGTCATATGCATTGATACATTATCAAAATGATTAAAATTAGCCGTGAGGTATCTGCAGAGTATAATAGTACCTCATACTACACCAAGGGTCGTAAGAGGCGACTGAGGTACTGAAACCAACAGATATTTATCCGGAGCAGCGTAGCTTAAATACAATTGAGAGGGGATGGGCAGCAGCGTTCCTGACAAGAAAGTTACAATCTAGGTTTGCCACCATTAGCAAAATGTCCTTTTTTTTGGGGAGGCCTATGTCCAGCAGTGGACTCCTAATGCTTTTTGTTCATAATATACCAGGTCGACAAACAAGCATACAGTACAATTCTACTCGGACAGTACTCCACATCTGGTTGTATTTAGATAATAACTGCAATATGTGCGAAAGATAAACCTTCATTCTCACCAACCAGCGTTTGCAATACAAGCAAAATATCCCCTTGTATGGTTATTAAGTACGAAGTTTCCAAGATCTGTGTTAAGTAGAGACTGTATTCGGGGCAGTATCAAATGGAGTGTAAAATCAACATTGTGTCAGTGCAAATCTGCAGACTGTGATATGCAAACGAGGTAATAATCGCTTTCGGTGGAGCCGCCGGTCTGTCGATAGTACCGTTGTCGATTCCTCGTAACTTACATCACTAGAGACGGTCTTGCTTATCGATATATTATGCGCTTAAGGAATGCTAAAGATCGCATATTATGGCCCCGTAAATGGAAGTTCAACCCTGGGGTCAAGTTTTATTTCCCTTTTTATAAATCACTAGGCATGCACTCGACTTTGCCTGCGAAACCTTTATCTTACCCAAGAGACAGCGATAACTTGTTATTTAAAAAAATCCTGTCGCTCTCTGACATCTAAACGTCGTGCAAAGTCATGCAGATTACATAAAGAAAAATAAAAAGCAGGATCTATTCCACCGTTCTATATCAATAATCTACATACCAAATTTCGTCCAGATCTCTTAAGCGGTGTCGGCAGGTAAGGGCAACAAACATACATCTTTAATAATATTTAATAGTTTAATAAATTCCCACAACGTCTCATACATTGACACGACTCCTTGGTAAGTCGCATTAAGCACTTGTGTTACGAATGTCAGACAACTGAGGAATCACAAATATACTACATAAATACATATATTTAACACCCAGACTCAGAACAAACACAAATATCATCATATAAATATTTGCTCTGGGTGGGAATCGAACCTATGACCCCTGGTGCACAAGACAGGATCACTACCATCTGCGTCATCGGGGCCGTCGAATAATCCATCCATGCATCAAACATTAATTTTTACAAACTTTCACGTTTGTAGTTACAACTAAGTAGACTTGCAAGCATACGGTCCACGTGATAGCAAGCGTCACTGTAGTCTATCTGGTCTCGTGTATTGTATAAAGTGCAACTTTGATTTGAGAAGCTGCTGCCCATCCCTATCTTGTAGCATTTAAGCCACGCTGTTGATCGAATGGATATACCGCTATCTGTCGGAACCGGTACCTCAGTCGCCTCTTACGACCTCCGGTTCTTCTTCACCGGTACCCCACGGCTAAAGTATATAATCTAGTTTTAGTATATCGGAACATCGATATCGATGACGGTGCAGTGCCCATCCCAATTGATAATGACAATAGAAGCTAGTACTGATCGTTAGTTACCGCTATTTAGGTTAAGACTAAGTTAGTTATCCTTTGTACTCTCCCTCCCATGGCCTTCTAGTCTCTTGGTATTCTAAGTAAGTCAGAAGCGGTCAAGCTGTCAATAAAACTGTACATGAAGTTTGTGCAGAGTTTTGTTGGAAATTTATCGATTCTTGAAGGTTCTTCCCGGATAACTTAATTATAGTTGTGTTTTATTAATAATAATATATATATGCCAAGAGGTACCAACAGAGCTGAATGATACCTCCGACTGTATCAGTTGTCGTAAGAGGCGACTAAGGTACCGGAACCGACAGATGGCGGTATATCCATCCGAAAGAGTGCACCTCAAATGCACAGTGTAGGGATGTTTAGTAGCATTCCCGTCGCGAAAGATACGCTCTGTGATTGCCAACCCGCTTGCCCAGCGCGTCAATAGGCGTGATGAAAAATTGGGAAAAACTTTTTATTATATTCGGAAATATATATTAACACAACTAAGGTTTAATATATAAATATTTTAATTCGCACCAAATCAATCTGTCATCCAATTTGCGATAGTAAACCTATAGTTGCTGTTGACGACATATCTTACCAGCTATATGATATCTATATAGGTTTTATTATATACTGTTATGTACACTTGGTCATATTTTAAATCATACTATTTATTTAAACGTATAGAATTTGTCATATAATTTTACTTACTTATATATACTTATTTATCTAATACTTATAATCTACATCAAGGTTTTATTGCTTCGCTACATAGTATAAAACTTGATCTATGCTTAGATTTTCATAGATAGAGTGATTCAAGATGTAGGTTTATATGTATAATACATGCATAAAATAGTACAGAATCACTAATGTCTTATGAAGTTTCTTATGTGATGTAAATAAATATATTTTTTTGTGATTACATTTCAAACACTAGCTGATCACGACGAGATAGATCAAAATAATGTATAATGTCCGCGGCGGTATATGTCCATCACTTGCGAAGGCGGGGCGGGTCACTTGTTTTTGACGTGACAACGTCTTATATTAGGTTGTGGCTGGGAGTCACTTATGAAAAAGTGTAACGCTCGGTAACGTTACGATGAGTCACCGAACGAGAGAGAGGCCCGCCGAATGCCTTGCGTCTCTCTCCCACTCAACTATGATCGGTCTGTTGCGCGCGCAGCACTAGAGAATCAGGCGCATTGAATCGGCGCATGCTTGTGTCTCTGTCTTTGTCTTTCTCGAACGTTCTTGGCGTTGGAAAAACAAGAAAGCGTCATAATACAAGTTCACACGTGTGGTTAAAGTATCGTCAGCTGTGTCTGTAGTGAAAATTGGAGTGCTTAGATTCGTCATTTACAACAACTACAACAATAAAGGTAAATAATTGTACACTGATATTTCATTATCGTAAACTATGATTGATTGATTAGTTGTTAGATTGACACAAAAGTTGAGAAACTGAGTTTATAGGTTATGTCATACTATTGATAAATGTTGATAGTGTTAAGTAAATTATTAGATTAAAATTAATTAATTAATTAATTATTATTTTACAAATTTTCATTAATTTCAAATTTATTTAGCAAAAATTTGAACCTTCGATCTGAAT
>JACJUM010000202.1:1504301-1546639 GCA_020976665.1 Heortia vitessoides
TGTCATCCACGGCCTGTGGATATACCGCCATCTGTCGGTTCTGGTACCTTAGTTAGTCACCTCTGACGACTCCTGGTGCAAGGGGAGGTGCTATTCTACTCTGCTGGTACCTCACGGCTTAGCATGAGCAATATGAACCTCAGATTCTTCTTGCGATAAATGCGTAATTTAAATACCGTGGCGTAAGAGGTAACTCAGGTACCGGAAACCAACAGATATCTACCCGAAATAGTGTATCTTATTTTTATTGCCGCCGCGAAGCTACGCTTTGCGATTTCCATCACGTCTACCCCCCTGTGACATTTATGGACAATTTCCACTTCATTCGAATAGGCCTATGTTCAGTATTGAACGTAATACGGCTTTTGTGATAATAAATAAATAAATTTCCACGAAATCTCATACATGGACCTGATTCGTTATAAGTCGCTTAAAGCACTTGTGTTACGGACATCAGACAACAGAGGAATCACAAATATTCTTTCAAATTTCACTTAAATTCATATATTTAACATATAAATAGAATAATGATCATCATATCAGCGACCTGCTACCTGCGTACCTAATTGGACTATATGTCTTAGGTATACGCACGAGTCAAAAACTCCAAAAAGCGAGCTCTCAGCTAAAACTGAAGTAGGTACAATATGCATTACACATTACTCAAGTCTTCTCCATATTCATTCCGAGACCCACCTGTTGAGAAACTCGTTTGAGATCTTCCAGCATAGTACTTAAATCTTCCAAAAATAAACACAAATATCATTATACAGATACTTGTACCTTTAACGCACAAGACAGGATCACTACCATCTGCGCCATCGGGCCCGTCTTGAAGATGAATACAAGACAGTCAAAAATTAAACAGTGAGATCGAATGATGTCCGTATAGCGCCTAAATCGTCCGCTTGGAACGTTCCCAGATTTGGCCGATAAAAAACTGCGCGCTACTACGTGCCGGGAAAATTTGCGGCCGCTGTGAGCCCGCTATTAAATTTGTGGGCGCCCGTGCTATATAATTGAAGCAACTTCTTAATCGCATAGTATGGCTGGGACGTGCATTGGCTTGCAATGTTCTAAACACAGACAGGTTTATGCAGGCGTACGGTCGGTTGGGGAACGTTCCAATTCAGACGTTCTTATTCACTTGATAAAAAAGCAAAATGCTGTTTTTTTTCGGACGAACCTATTGCTGGATTACTCAGGCGTCAATTCCAGCGCTACCGAAAAAAAATTGCCTGAGCCTCTCATAGATGAGAGGTCCGATGCCCGTAATTATCCTGCGTACGATCGCGCGGTTAGCTACGGTCGCGCCCGCAAGGCTCGCGGGATCTGAGCGGGATCGACGGCGATCGCCTGAGGGCGCCTCTAGAGGCTCGACATAGGCTCGGGCGGCCATCGTTGTGGGTGAATTTAAAAATGAAAACTCAGCAAAAGAGGACGGACAGAGTGAGCCCGGCATCTCTAGGACTGCCGGTTATCGCTCGTAGGGGCAGGGACTGCACGCGTTCGCCGGCGAACGCGGTGTACTGCTCTATTATAGGAATGCATGTGCGGTGTTAATGAGTTAAAAGCAGTGTGCATGCTTCTATATTTGATACAAGATGACCCGACAGACGTTGTCCTGTCTAAACGATGACTATTTATTTCGAATTGGTATAATTAAGAAAAAAAAAGTGTATTTATTATTTTAATGTTTTATACATCACGCCTGTGTCCCATCAGGATAGGCAGAGACTATGGATCTCCACTTGTTACGATTTTCACATACCTCTTTCACCTCTCTTACTCATATTAGTCCTGTCATACTCGCTCGTTTATTATTGGTACTTCAGACGTGACCTTTCTGCAATACCTCTTCTACCTGGTCAATATATGTTCGCCTCGGTATATCAAATCTCTATGCGAACTCTTCCATTCACTTCCGCTCTAAATATTTGTGCTCTCGTGCTACTTTTATCCATCCATTCTACATGTCCAAACCATAATACTTTACGATACAAAATATTCTTAGTTTTTTTTTCTTGCGTATAATTAATATATACGCATATTGTATTCTTACTTACTTAGGTCTGGGTTGTGATTGCTATTTTCTGATAAAACTGACAATCATTATAATTAGCTTTCCACCCGCGATATTTCCGCGTGGTTTAAACTTTATATCTCACCTAGTGATCTATTGTTATTTCAGGAAGAAGTCTCTGTCGCCTTACAGCTAAAATGTGCAAAAACATGTCCTGATTCTAAAGAAAAAACTAAAAATCCAGGTCTATCCTACGAAAACTTGTTTTCGGATTAAGGGTTAAAAGTTATCCAAATTATCAGTAATCCTTGTGCCAAATTTCACTTACATTTACACATCCATGTTATTATTTTTTTATTAGACTAGTTCGACGAAGATAGTAAGCCTCACCGCAGCCTATAGACGCTCATATATTACGAGGATATTACTAGCGCATTGCCAATCTTGTGACTTGAAGATATTATGTCACGTTACCCAGTAATTTTACTGTCTCTCTCCCCTTTCAGACAGGAAACCCAGCAGTGCGAACACTGTTTGGCGGGAGAAATAGGCGTGAGTGAGGTGCCAATGCAAACGACCGTTTTATGACCTTTTTCATATTCGATAAATCATAAACAAGGAAATTATTACCCTTATAATTTAGTAGTAAAAGATGGTTTCAAAATGCAAATTCTCTTGCAATTCTATGATTTGAAATGCTCTTCCACGTAAGTCGCTTCGTCTGATCGCTGCCGATTGAACGGCGTCACGTACGGTACAAGTCACGTGGTAGCGATCGTTGCGGATTCAGGAATCACCTACTTATATGTTTCCTATGCGTTTCTTATTGTTTTTATGCATTAGAATTGCGATCGATTTGATATTAGAGGCAACTTCATATTCTTATCCTTACTAATATTATTAGCTAACTTGACAGGTGTTATAGTGTTTTAATTATTTGTATTTTTGTATTAATTGTTATATAGATTTGTTTGGTATTATTATTTAATTTACTTTATTTTTTTCTTATAAATAAATTAGTAATACACATCTAACTGCCCTATCATAATATCTTCTTTTATGTTCTTCCAAAGGTTGCCTGGAAGAGATCGCCCTGATTTGTATTAAAACTTGTCACTTTTTAATTTTTCTGTTTATGTAATTTTTGGTTTACAATAAAATAATACTATTATTATTAATTTAATTAACTAAATTGAGGTATAAACTATCCTATATCTCAAGTTTTAACAAACTGTACACAGAAATAAAATTTGATTTAAGTTAACGTAGTTATACCAGACAAACAACGTGACATGAAATTTTTATACATGTAAGTAGCTGACACGACAGACATCTTATCTTAATTAAAAAAAAATTGGTTGCCTGTAAAGTCGGTATACGGGCGAAAGTTTTACGTGACAACGACTTTGAGTGGTAAAATAATTTTAATGTGAATATGCAGGCGCCTAAGCGAAATAGAAGCGCAAGACATGAACCGGTGTGTATGCCTATCTCTCTCGCTCTGTCTCTCTCGCTCTTAGGCGGGCTAACTTTGCTCGAGTGGAAGGGACGCATGCCTTTCACTTTTTATGTCTGTCTCTCTCGCTCTTAGGCGGGCTAACCATGCCCAAGTGGAAGGGACACGTGCCTCTCACTCGCTCTCATTGTGAGCGCATAACGTGAGCGGAGCGTAACGCAGTTTCTTGAAGTGTCACCCGGTAAACCAATTTATAAGACGTTGTCACGTCAAAAAATCCAACAACATCTCATACATTGACCTTATTTCGTGATAAATCGCTTAAAGCACTAGTTACAGTTACGGACATCAGACAACTCAAAAATACTACTTTAATACATATATTCTACATATATAAATCATACAAATATTTGTCCTGGGCGGGATCTAACTCACGACCTTTGGCGTATGCGCCAATCTTCGTGTGGGCCGGCAAATTATATACCTATATTTATTACGAAAATATATTGCGATTATAAATAAATAGTTTTAGTTATAAATAACCCTGTATCTCAATTTGGATCAAACTGTACATAGTAAGTAAAAGTAGTTGAGAGCTTCGTTCCGATCAAACGCCGTGACACGCATTTTTTAGATATAAAGATGTGATGCGCCATGTAGGTCAACCGTGTGAGAGACTTGACAGGCAAATGAAAAGGGTTTCATATATTTATCTCATATCAGCATTTTATAGCCGTTAGTTGTTCATCTGTATATTTGAAAGAAGAGCCCAACACAGAGAACGCTGGGTTCTTTTTTTAAATGGCAATCAAAATTGAGATTCGCTTGCTTCAAACAATAAAAGCTTTAGAGAGTCGTATAATTAGCGTTAAGTTGAACAAAATGACTTGTCTAATGCTTATTGTAATGCTAGCAATGCCAGCTTTTTCGTTCATGTGGAACTGTAACTTTGGAGGTTCTAGTAGCCTTTCTCGATAAATGGACTATGCAACGTTGAAAGAATTCTTAGGTTAGCGCGTTCAAACAAACAAACTCTTCAGTTTTATAATATTCGTATAGATAAATGAGTTTGAGAATGAAGAAAATTTGATGATTTATTTTGCAAGTTTCGAAATTTGTTACAAACATATATCTAGCCTGTATTGCACATAACCCTAGAAAGACTGCACCAAAATGGATACTAAAGTTGGTTTTCGCCTGTTCTATCTAATGTTTGTTTTTTTTTTTTTTTTTTTTTTTTTTTTTTTTTTTTTTTTTTTTTTTTTTTTTTTTTTTTTTTCGGACGAACCTAGTGCTGGACTACTCCGACGTCAATTCCAGCGCCACCGAAAAAGAGGGCGGGGCCTCTCATAGATGAGAGGACCGATGCCCGTAATAATCCTGCGTGCACCGCGGCCACGACCGCACGTTTAGCACGGTCGCACCCGCAATGGCTCGCGAGATTTGAGCGGGACCGACGGCGAGACCGAGGGCGCCTCTAGAGGCTCGACCTAGGCTCGGTCGCCGTCGTTGGGGGTTGAATTTACTACGAATGAATTAAAATAAAAACAAGAGAGGACGGACAGATTGAGCCCGACAGCCCTAGGGCTGTCGGTTATCGCTCGTAGGGGCAGGGACTTCACGCGTTCGATATCTAATGTTTGTAGTTAAGGAAGGTCATTTATAGGTAATAGATGCAAAAATAGGATTCGAACTCCCTTAGTGATGGAATCTGCCCACTAGTTCACAATATCGAAAACATTCAAGTATCCAATTGCCCTTCTAAATGCACTGTCGATTAAATGACATCACGTACGCGCCGACAAGTCACGTGGTGTCGGGAATAGTTGTGGAATCAGAAACACTTTGTTCTCCTCTACTTCCGGACTGCAAACGTTAAGTAGGATGGAAGGGGGCGCAAATAAATGAGAGTAATTGGGGAATCGATACTGAAACTTTGTTTTACGGTTGATCTAAAGAGAGCTATCTTATCAAAGTCAAAAATATGTTATTCAAGTGAGCCCAATACAAGCATTTTCAAATTATCAATAAAATAATTATGAAATAAGTAATAATAATTACATTAATATTTCCAATAAAGAAGTGACTTTCGGCATATTTATAATACAGACGACCCTGATGACCCAAGCGATCATAAAGTCATCTAACATAGATAATTTCATCAGACGAGTCTTTAAACTAAGCTTACTGCAGGTTCATTACGCGACTCACCAGAAAGGTACCTGTAAGAAAAACTGGTGTGAAGGGTGAGAGGAGTGAGTGAAATTAACGCGCTAGTAATATACTTGTGATATTACGAGCATCTATAGGCTGCTGTGACGCTTACTATCATCGTAGTATCTATCATCGCATTGAACTAAAAAGTCCGCTCCTATTTGCGCTCTTCACGAGCGATATGCCCAGCTCTCCGGGCGTAGAACTAGCCCTGTATGCGGACGATACGGCCCTGTACGATTCGGGCTGTAACCGCGATCCCTCCTACAGTTACAAACGCCTCTAACGCGCGGTCAATGTACTCGGCGAATGGTTTCGCAAGTGGCGTGTCGAAATAAACCCCGAGAAAAGTGCAGTCGTGCATTTCTCGAGGTCAAATCGACACGGCGCGAACTACATGAGCCGCGAGGTGGGGGCGTCGATCTCGATCTTCCCACGATTCGCGAGTTCATGAAAGAAGCATCGCGCCGCTTTTTCGACGGGGCCTCAAATCACATTAACCCCTTAATTTCCAAGTCCGCGAAATACGTCGCTAGGAAAAACGTCCACGTCCGATCTCGTAGACCGCGTCACGTCTTAGACGACCCTCCCGACAAAATAACCGCGAAACTCGCAGCCCTTTCTCGCCCTCTCACTGGCACAACTCAACCACTGACACTCCACATGCACTCGTATAACAGAGCAGTACACCGCGTTCGCCGGCGAACGCGTGAAGTCCCTGCCCCTACGAGCGATAACCGACAGCCCTAGGGCTGTCGGGCTCAATCTGTCCGTCCTCTCTTGTTTTAATTTAATTCATTCATAGTAAATTCAACCCCAACGACGGCGACCGAGCCTAGGTCGAGCCTCTAGAGGCGCCCTCGGTCTCGCCGTCGGTCCCGTTCAAATCTCGCGAGCCATTGCGGGCTCGACCGCGGGGCACGCAGGATTATTACGGGCATCGGTCCTCTCATCTATGAGAGGCCCCGCCCTCTTTTTCGGTGGCGCTGGAATTGACGTCTGAGTAGTCCAGCACTAGGTTCGTCCGAAAAAAAAAAAAAACTAAAAAGTAAAATGACTGTAGTAGAAAGTCCAACAATCGATCATAAATAATTAACTCAACAAAAAATTATAATAAAATTTAAGTTATTAAAAGAATAATATAAAAAATCGTAGAGTGCTTGATATATTTAATATTACAATTACTATAATTCTTTTGGCAACGATCAGAAGGGAGATGGAAAAGAAGTAAAATTAACCTAACGCTATAATGTTTGAGATTAGCTATCTGCCAGTGAAAGAATCTTGAAAATAAATCCAACCAGTACAGAGAGTAAACAACAGAACAGGACAAACAGACAACTAGACAGACTGCACATACTAAATACTACGGGAATGGGTAGTAGCATCCTCGTCGCAGAATTGTGCTCTGCGATTGCCACCATCCCTGCCCGGGGCGGCAATTATGGCCAAATATCCCGCTATCTTCGGGAGGCCAATGTCCAACAGTGGGCTATCTATGGCTGATATGATGATATTATTTTTATTGAAGAATTGGTTCATTTCAACTTTAAATTCGAAATTTATTTTAATATTTTTTTGAATTATATATTAATTATAAAAAGTTTACTTAGGAGTCAGGTTTGGTGCTGCGATCGCAGTTCCACGAGCTCGCGCAGGAATAAGTAGTGAGGTGTAATTTGCTTAATGAAATAGCTCCCGAGTGCGATATCGCTTGCAGCAATTAAAATTGTGGTGTAATTAAAGAACCTCATTAATCCATGTAGAAAGTTACAGTCAGTTATTCACTAAGAGAAAATATACTAATCTAACTTAGTCGCTACTTGCCAAATGTAATCAAAAATTCTCTATCGAAGCTGTGAAGACTGCAGGTTATTTAAATTTTATTATTATCAAGTTACTTGTTATTAATAGCAATTTATATATATATATATATATATATATATATAAATTTAAAAGCAATATCAACATATTCAAAGTAAATTAGAGGAACATTGCCATAAAAAATCGTACTACATACACTGTTAACGAAGGTCATATAGGACGAATGCGTGCAAAAATTCTCGTTTTAAGTTTCATTCTATTGTTATCTTTTATGTATATTTTAGGAAACATATACATGTAAATAAACACGCATGTGGCAAGCGTCACCGCAGCCTATAGACGCTAATATCATGCAGAATATCACGAGCTCGTTGCCTTGACGTGAAGATATTGTAGTCACATTACTCAGGAATCTTATTTCAACGCCTCTCTTCTATTGAATACAACTGTTTTGCGGTTAAAATATGTGAGAGTATAATGCCTTGGAATGCTTGTGAAGTAGAAAAGTACTTTCCTCTGTACTGGGTCGTAAGATCCGATTTAGGTACCGGGACCGATAGATGGCGGTATATTCACCAACAGGGTGGGGATAAGCTGCAATATTCTTGCAAAGCTACGCTCTGCGATTGCAACCATGTTTGCCCAGCAAGGCTTTTATAGGCAAAAGTCCCTGTTTCTTGGGGAAGTCTACGTGCAAAACTAGACTTCATTGGCTGATATGATGATGATGATGATAATGACCGACGCAATTAAATAACGTATGTAATCAAGAGAATAAAAAACTAATAAACCGCTTTCGTCGACCATCGCACTAAAAACCTGACAGAAGTTGTCCTGACTGAACAGAATAATAAGAACAGAATAATTTCCGCGCTAGGCATCATCATCATCATCACACCAGCCACTGGAAGTCCACTGCTGGACATAGACCTCCTCAAGAAAGGTGGAAGTTTGCCCATAATTGCCGCCCTGGGCAAGCGTGTTGGCAATAGCAGAGCCCAGCTTTCACGACGAGGATGCTGCTGCCCATCTCTGCCCTGTGCATTTGAGCTGGATTATCTCAGATGGATACACCGCCATCTGTCAATTCTAGTACCTTAGTCGCTTTTTACGAAACAGGGGCGGTTCTATTCTACTCTACCGGTACCTCACGGCGCTAGGCATGCCTAGGCATTGGCAATCGCAGAACGCAGCTTTCGCGACGGGTTTGCTGCTGCCTAAACCATGTACATTTGAGCTGCATTAATAACATTAATAACACTATTGCCTTTAAACGATTTTTTTTCGATTCGTGTAAACGGTATTGCGAGCTTAGACATATTTTTAGTATTAATATTTATTTATTTAACTTTATTGCACAAAATGTACAAATGGCGGAATTATTGCCAGGTGGCATTATCTCCCAGTCAACCATTACACAAAACAGAAAAAAATATATATATAGTGGTGCAGACAATATATATACAAAATAAATAAACGTGGCATACATATTTGTATAAATAAACACAATAAATGCATATGATATAATATTATATATATATTAGGTATATCACTATTTTTTCTTAAAATCCAATATGATTTTGTAGCAAAAAAAATAATATTTTAATAACATTTTAAATTATCATTTTATTTACTAGTTTTGTATTAGCTCTACATTTTGAAGTTACATAATCCGTTTACTTTACTTGGGTCCCTGTGTAAGCGTTTAATATTCAAACACATGATTTTAATTATTTCAGGCAAAGCCATACTAGAAAGCAATTGTGTTAAACAAATTAATTTTACATGTGTAAGTGGAATGTAATTCAACGTGAAGGTGAGCTGGCACGAGCCATGTTACATCAAACCTAGGGGGCACCCATCTTGTTATAGATTAAAGTAATACGAAAGCAATCCCTTTAGCCGTGACTATGGAAACAGAACCGACATATAGCGGCGTATACGAAAAAGCGTAGCTAAAATACTACAGGGCGGGGATGGGCAGTAGCATCCTCGTCGCAAAGTTGCACTTTGTAGATGCCACCACGCTAGTGTAGTGCAGCAATTATGGGACTTAAGATGGCTGATATGATGATGACAGAACAAACAGATAACTAATAAATTGATTCTCAGATATTTATCGCAATATATCTAAAATATTATGTAACAGTCGTCGTTCCGCAAGTAATTCAATGGAAAATGTGTTATCGTCGATGTATTCTATTTGAAATTCATGTCGCCGGTTTACTAACCGGGCAGAGTGTGCAGGTCATGATTGAGTTCTGTCACGTAGCTTGCAACAAGTCGAATCACTGAACAAGTTCATATAAAATTTAAAAGCTTTAAAGGTTATAAATGTCTAGGACATTTTAGTACCAATTTTTCTGGTATATTTTGTTGAATCCTCTCATCCTTCATCATCAATATCATTACAGCCATAGTAAGTCCACTGCTGGACTTAGGCCGCCCCATTAAAGGAGGAATATTGCCCGGAATTACCGTACTGGTCATACGTTTTGGCAATCACATGCGACGGGGATGCTGCTGCTCATTACCAACCTGTGCATTTGAGATTGTTTCGGATGGATATACCGCCATCTGTTGGTCCTGGTACCTTAGTTGACTCTTACGACACCTGGCACAGAGGGAGGTACTATCCCTCGTATATTCTACCGGTAGTCCACGGCTCTCATCCTTACTGATATTATAAAAGAAAGTGAAAGGAAGGCGAACGAGTATATTATGGTAGAATTTTTATGACACTTCTCCCTCAAATAACACAAATGGTGTCACCACGCCTTTACATTGTGGCTAATATGAGTATAATTCCCTTGGGGAGGATAGGTCCAGCACAAGTCAATGACTTTTTGGTAATCGTTCTGAAGCAATGAGTTTACTAAGAGCAATTTTTGCTATATATATTATATATGTATATATAAATTTGTCAGTAATTTAATTAGTCTATGTTAGTCAAGATAAGCTCAGTGATACTAGCAGAGTAGAATGGTACCTATACCAAGTGTCGTAAGAAGCGACTGAGGTACCGTAACCAACAGATCACGATACAGTGTAGCTCAAATGCAACAGGGCGGGGATGGGCAGCAGCATTCCTGTCGGCGAAGCACACTTATATTTATAGGGAGGCCTATGTGCAGCAGTGGACTCCCAATGGCTGATATGAAGATGAAGACTGAAAATAAATATAGTTATTCTAGCGAAAAATTAAACTAAAATAGGTTCAGTAGTTTTTTAGCCTGCTCGATACGAACAATTATACAAATAATCTCTCTTAATAATACTAATATCGTACAGTTTGTCAAATAGAGTCGTCCCGCACAATCTTCGTTTCATCTTTATACGCATAAGTAACACGATTCATATTGACGCACTTATTTGATACGATGGAAAATAAAATCGGATGTTGGAATTTAGTTTATCTGCAGGATTCCGTATACTTGGTGCACGTACCCGTTTCGAACCTGGAGCCGTGTGGAGGTGGTGCGTGGAGGTCCAGGCAACACACATGAGGCATCCACATGTCTCCGGATATCCGTAGCACAAGTGCTTTAGGAGTCATGTCATGGAATTTCCGAATTATTATTATTATATTAAAACAATAAAATCTTAATAAATAAGAGCGCTGGCACCGTTCAAGTCCATCCCATATTAATTACTACATGTGTTGACCTGTTTTTAAAACCCATAACTATTATGTTTTAAGCAAACCGCAACCTTAAACCGGCCGTGAAGTACCTCCCCCTGTACCAGGTAAGATGCTACTAATGTACAATAAATCGACAGATGGTGGTATGTCCAGCCGAAACACTGCAGCTCAAATGTACAGCGGGATGAGCTGCAGCATCCTTGTTGCAAAAGCTACGCTCTGTGATTGCCAACACGCTTGCGCAGCGCGGCAATTATTGGCACAAGTCTTTACTTGGGAGGCTTACGTCCAGAAGTGGACTTCCAATGGCTGGTATGATGGTGATGGTATTTCTTAAATACTGGCGTATATATCCTAATCAATGGAAAAGAGCGCTTATCTCTAATGTAACCAAAAATAAGAAAAACTAACCAATAACATAACATCGCCAGTCATCAAAGTTTTTTGGTTTTGCTAAAATACCAGAATGTATTACAAATAAACAACATAGTTTGGGTAATGCGAATGGGGAATGCTCGGGCAGCTCGGCTCGGATTACAGTATAATAATAATAATAGGCCTTTATTAAACCATGATTTAAAATCACCTCCAGTTTCCGCCATGTTTTTCTATTTTTCATTCAAGATTCTCTCTTGTATATTGTAACATCAATTTGCAGCACATTTGGTGCAATTGACGGGCTCGATAGCGTCGACTAACATTGATCCTATCTTGTTATACGTTCGCCAAAAGTTATACGTTCCGTCCCCACCCAGGACAAGTGCTGATATGATAAATATTTGTATTCGTTCTATATCTGGTTGTTAAATATGTATTGAAGTGTTATATTTGTGATTCCTCTGTTGTATGATATCCGTAACTCAATTGCTTTAAGCGATTTATCACGGGATTCTGTGTAAAATTATTTATTTTAAATTTGTTTTTTATCTTTGTATTTGCAAAACATAATACATTAATAAGTAAAAAGTTTGTTACAATTTCTAAAACCAGCTTCTATGTTAGTAAAAGTGTAAACAAAAATAAATAGTAGAATGTAGACTTACTCAGTACTCGAAAAGGGCAAGCCAGATTTCAGCCGTAAGAAAAACAAACAGTGCCGGACGTTCGAAAGAAGCGAAGCTTTGTACATATTAACAGGCAGCCGGGGAGCGGGGTACTTAATATCTATATTTACATATCATACTAGTTGACCTGTTCTACTGAACTAAAAATTCCCACAACATCTCATACATTGTATGAGATGTTGTGATATCTTTGTGATGACTAATGTCTGTACGCTGCGGTTACGTTTATCATCAAGAGGACCGTATGCTCATATGCCGACTTCATAACATTATATATATATATTTATTTTCTCTCTTCTTGCCGGGAAGCGATATATATATATCGCTTCCCGGCAAGAAGAGAGTCACAAAACATATTAGGTAAGAAATGACAGTATCATATGACATCTGACTCTTAGCCCGATAAGTGAAAATCTTTCATTTTGAATCCACGAGAGAAGTAATCAAAAATTTAGAAATGATTTCATGTGCACGCGACTTTACAATATCAACATTACAGATGATAAAAGTGCTCTGTCAATCCTCACATTTTCGAAAAGTTATATCAAGAGTCTGATTACACAGAGGTGCGTGTGCGTCGGAATTGTAGACCAATCTTAGAAAGCCAGATAATTTACTGAATTTTTAAGGGCTTTTCATTAGCAGTTTTCTATGAGTATATTATTTTTTGAGATAATGCTTTTTTCATAATAAAACTGCTTTTATTTGATTTTAAATGATTTATATTTCGTATTTACATTTTATATTGACGGGTTAATTAAATTACGTTTTTAAGAGTGACAGGTGACAGGAGACAAAAAGCCGTTAAAAAGTCACGCTTAGATCTCATCGGAGTAGGCAGAGACTATGGTTCTCTACATGCTACGATCTTGGCCTACCGCTTTCGCTTCCTAAACACCCATTAATCCTTTCATAGACGCTCGTTTATTCTTGGTTCTTCAGACCTGGCCCTTCCTTAATGCCTCTCTAATTGGTTAAAGTATGTTTCTTCAGGTCATCCTACACCAACTTCTCCATTCACTTCCACTCTTCACTTGTATTCTTGGAAGTTCTTCATGCTTTTATAAAAGCTAGAATATAACTGAAAGACATTCTTATATCTGTGAATTCTTTATTCAAGCTACACTTGCGTCGTATGAACATTATTTACCTACAAGGATAAAACTTGAATGCAGGTGTGCATCGGGCCGCTTATTGACAAAACACTTTAGGCGCGCATTATTCTAAAAGCAGAAATATTTGCGTCCCCGTCTCCCGGCGTGTCGGGGGGCAGCTGGGATCGCATACAAACGCTTAGAAGTGTGCCTCTGCATTCGATATTATTCTAAATATGAGATGTATCGGTTTCTATCATGGCTTAAATGTAGTTATTGTATTTAAAGACATTTTTTTTTATTACACTAGTTTGACAAACAAGTATAGAGTGCACGTTGCAGCAGCCGATATTCTCTCGTAATATCACTAACGGGACTTGAGACTTGAAAATATTATGTGATTGCTGTTATTTTGCCGGATAATAACAATGCGAACACTGCTATTTGGCGGTTAAAATAGGTGAGAGTGAGGCACCAATGCAGACGACCTTTTCTATGAGATCTCTCTCATGTCAAATCTCGCACGTATTAGTCTCATTATATTAGCTGAATGCAGACTGGTCCTATGGGAAACCTTTTGGGAAAGCATATGCAATGAACGACATTATTATTTACTGCTTCTGCGGACATATGATTCTCCAAGAAATGGGAAATTTGCTTATAGTTACCGGCAGGCGTGCTGGCAATCGCAGAGCTTAACTTCGCGGAGAGGCTGTTGCCCATCCCAACTCTGTGCATTTAGTCTATGCTGTTTTGGATGGGTATACCACCATCTGTTGGCTTCGGTTACTCAATCGCCTCTTACAACTGATACCTGCACGCCTATTCCTTTATAATTCATCATCATTATATCAGCCATAAGACTTCCACTGCTGGACATATTACATACAATTATCAGCTAACAATCATCGAATATGTACGGTAAGCAACAAATTAACCTAACCAAATTAGTCAAATTGTTTCATTGCAATTTGAACTCAATGGCTCGCGTTTATAGATTAATATCGGTTGCGAAATTTTGACGGGCTTTGTAGGTTGATCTGTTTCTGTGTGTCCACTATAATAAAAGCACCGTTTTTTTACGACTTTAAAACGCGGTTTATTTAACTTTTTACATTTTTCAGCTCGAAGTTCTTAATATTGTCAAAATATGTTGTGTTAGGATTTGAAAGTTAGAATTGAAAGATTTTGTTTATTTTAAGTTTGTTTTTATACGTTCGCGTTTCCATCCACGTAGTAGGTGCTGACAGTATCTTGTAATCTGATAGTGTTGTAATATTAGCTTTGGTTCTTGATTATATTATATGACAGAATCCCAGGCAGGTAGTATTTTTCCAACCAACTTCTTTATTGAAATAGGGATTTTTTAAACATATAAACCGTTAAAAAAGCTGTTTTATTAAAATAATAAATACAAAAAACCTTTAAGGAACCCCAAAAAACAGCATAGACATGTTAACAAGTAATCGGCGATCGTAATAACCAAATCAGCATATTCGGAGAGGCGTCGCTCACACTTTGCGTTCCGTTTCACGCGCGACGGCTGTATGATAAATATCACGTGGATATTTTTATTTGGCGTGACACATGCGTTCGTTTGTCTCCCTGTACAGTGAGATGACAGTAATAGCAGACATAAGCTGCATTAAGTGAACTTGTGAAAATCCCGGAGTAACGGCGTGATATTCATAAATCCGAATTCTGAATGCGGGTGGAACGCTCAGATGATTTATACCCAAAATATAATTTAGTCGAGTTCTTTGCTTTATACCTTCCTGAGGATCACTTTATATTACGGGGAGAAGTTTGTGTCGCTCTCTGACAGCTTAACCATGCAAAATGTCGTGCTAATTCCGTAGAGAAAAATAAAAGGTCAGATCTATCCCACGAGAACATTTCGAGAGTTTTCTTGATAATAAGTAGCTTGTGTTACTCCAGACTATTTGCATTTAGATTTATTCAGTTGCTTATGCATGAAAGAGTAACAAACATACATTATACTTCCATATTCACAAACTTTCGCGTTGAAAATAATAATTATCATCACATCAGCCGTTGGAAGTCCACTGCTAGACATAGGCTTCCCCACGGAAGGGGGAATTTTGCCTATTATTGCCGCGCTGGGTAAACGTGTTGGTAATTGCAGATCGCAGCTTTTGCAACAAGGTTGCTGCTGCCGGATGTATGAGTATCGGATGGATATACCGCCATCTGTCGGTTCTGGTACCTTAAATGCCTTTTACGACATCTGGTACAAACAGAAGTACTATTCTACTCTTCCGGTATCTCACGATAACAATAATAATGATAATATACTCTTTATTTTACACAGAAAATTACATACAGAAAAATACAACTTATAAATTAAAGACATAAAACGAATGTCGTGGCGTGGCGAAGCTTCGCTTTTATTGACAATTACAACATATCTCTAAGTTGGATTGACTTCATCATCATCATAGCTATCCTAAAACGTCCACTGCTGGACAAGGGCGTTCTCAAAAGTGGGGGATAATACGGCCCATTATTGCCGCGCTAGTCAAGCGTGTTGGCAATCGTAATATGCTGAAGTGATCGTAAAGCTTTCGCGACGGGGGTGCTGCTGCCCATAGAATCCATAGTATTGCATGGATATACCACCATATATCGGTTCTGGTACCTTAGTCGCCTCTTAACGCAACTGGTGCAGAGGGAGGTACCATTAGGTATCTGCTGAAGGTATCTGGTACTTCACGGCTTACATATTTTTTTGTAAAAAATCAGGGATCCGTACAAAAAATAATTTTATGTGGACGAACTCGCTGGTCGCTATCTAGTCTTTGATATGCGGCAATTCAAGCGAGGGCAATAAAATTATTCCCGAGATAGTAAAACTAGTTGTACCTACCAACACACAGAAAAACTAATAGTAATATATCTTCGGTATGATAATGAATCGTGAACATAAAAACTTAGCTTCGATTGTCATAATTTGAATTTCTTCTTCATAGACCTTTAGCAACGCGGGACAAAAAAGACACGAGCAATTGAATTTATTTAAACACAAAATTAAATTATTGTAACAGGCTGATACATAATAGATAATTATAAATATCAATTATAAATAAATATAATATTATTTATTATGCACCGGTCAAACAGATACAAAGAAACGGATGAGAAATTAAAAAATATCGGCGATGCCTGATGCCCCGATGGCGTAGTTGGTAGTGATGTGTTTCCAATGGGCCAAAGGGTCGGGTTCGATCCCCACCCAGGACAAAAATTTATATATTGCCATTTGGGTTTTTTCTATGTCTGTATGTTAAAAATATATTTTCAAGTGTTAAATTTGTGATTCTTCTATTGTATGATGTTACGGGCATCAAGTGCCTTAAGTGAATTACATCGGAGTTAAGTCAATGTATGAGATGTTCTGTGAACTTATTTATTATTTTATTATTATTAATTTCTTAGCCAGTTCTCCACGGGGCTCAGCACAGGGTTATCTGGTAAATTTAATACAGAGTATCATCTACAAGTCGATAGAGTCCTCGGAAAAATATCGTCTAACCTTATAAAATATATCCATACAAAGTTCCGCTCAATCCAGCCCATTTTAGGATTCTTCGGGGATAATCGTAAAGCCCCTAAAAATGAACGATTACGGTCAATACCAGCACAGGTACACTGTCCAGTGGACGAGAACCCCTGTACCCCTAAACTTGTACAAGGTTCAGGGTGCTTTTAAAGTGGACGTTAGATTCTATACATTGAGTTGAGGGATAGGGTTGCCGATTGCTTAGTCAGTGATATATTTATTGTGTTTTCTGGATTGTCCTGTATACATTAAAGGTTGGTTATTCATTATTCTTCACTCTCAAAACACATAATATTATACTAAAAACTCTATGACTGCAAAAATATATATAACAGAAGTGAATAAAAGCGTTGGTATAGGACGACCTAGGCGATCATATATTAACCAGGTAGAAAGTGTATTAAAGAAAGACTGGGTCAGAAGTACCAAAAATAAACGAGCGTGTATGAAAGGACTAATATAAGTTAGAGAAGCGAGAAAAGTATGCCAAGATCGTAACAAGTGGAGATCCATGGTCTCTGCCTGCCCCGATGGTTCACAGGCGTGATGTATGCATGTAATTTATTTTTTAAAATAAATGTAGCGTAATTGTTGTCCTGTTTTAACTATAAACCGATGTTGATTATGAAAATATGAAAGCAACTTAAAATGGAGATATAAATTATTCTATCTTTCAAGTTGAAACAAACTGTGTAAAATCGGTTTGTTAGCTTAGAAAAGTCAATTGTTAGCTTAGAAGAAGTCATCTCGGACTCGGACTTTAGTTAGCAAATATATGAAAGTAGGATAAGTCATATTAAAATATATATCTTCGGGATAATATATCTTACAGTATTTTTTTCGTTTTTCATTAATATGAGAAAGAATAAAACATGTAATTTTTAAAACCAATTAGTTTAAATAGATCTAGTAGAGCCGGGCCCGATCATGCAGTTGGTAGTGTTCCTATCTCGTACCAGAAGGTCGCGTGTGCAATTTATATAATGTATATTTGTATTTTTATTAAAAAAATAATATTTTAAGTATTTTATTTACGATTCCCCTGTTATCTGGTTTTTGTGACACAAGTACTTAAAGATATAACACAGGTAAAAAAATGCCTAAGATTCATCACATAAATATTTGCTCTAATGGAGATCGAACGTCGTGGGTTCATCTTTGACGTACATGATAGTAGCACAATTACCATTTGCGCCATCGGTAATGTCAAAAATATTGTATAAATGCATCAAAAATGAATAAATACACTTGCAAAACAACAGTAAGGGAATGGCTTATGGACTATATTTATTGTTACTATTATTGTTTGTGTATACTGTATATACTAGCTTAGCTTCATATTCTGTATATTTATGTAATGTGTGCGTAAATAATGTGTTGTATTAACAAACCTTGTATTACATTAGACCATATACACACACATCCACACCTACATGCACACTACAGAGCATAGGTGCCTATAAGAACAGGCTAGACCTAGTTTAGGTACCTAAGTATCAAAATGTATTTTGGTTAAAGTTTCCTTTCATTGTTGAATAAAGTTATTATTATTATTATATATAATATATTTTTTTTAGACTTTTTAAAGAATTATTATTAATTTGCTTATTATTAATAAATATATCATCAGATCCGCAACCCTAGCGCGTAAAATCGGTAGGAAATTTATTGTTGTCGTTACGATGAAATGTGATATTTGAAGGTTGCCCTGGTTGCCGGGGTAAATTGAAAATGACGTGTTGTGATTGTTTCACGGTCGTTAGTTCAGGGCTCGACGGTTTATTTGCTTTTTAGGCTACGCTTTATGTTGCTTGTAAAGTTTGGATTCATCTTATCGAACTTAGTATAACCACTGTTATATATACCTATGAAGAAGAGAGGCTTTTTAAAAAAATACCGCGCTTGGCAAACATGGCTATGTCGTTGTACCTTTTCATAAGGGATGACGCTGATCGTCATAGCGTTGTGAGCATTGTTGGATACATATACCACCATCTGTCGATTCCTGTACCTCAGTCGCCTTTTACCACATCTGGTGCAAAAGGATATTGAATATTTACGAGCCATAATTATGATAAATATTTAAGAATAATAAATAATAATCACACAACATCTCATACATTGTCCTGACTCCGTGGTAAGTCGCTTGAAACACGCGTGGTGCGAACATCAGATAACAGAGGTATCACAAATATAATACCTGAGTACATATTCTTAACACCTAGACACAGGACAAACACAATATATTCTCATACAATATACTATCATATATAGGATCACTAACATCCACGCCATCGCGCCCGTCAAAGATTTCCAAATGATTACCAAAAGGACCTCCCTCTGTACCAGGTGTCGTAAGAAGCGGCTAAGGTACCAGAACCGATAGATGGCGGTATCCGAGGCCGTGTGGCTTAAATGGATAGAGTGGGGATAGGCAGCAGCATCCCCGTCGCGAAAGCTGCGTTCTACGGTTGCCAACACGCTTTCACAGCGTGGAAATTATGGGTAAAATTCCCCCTTTTTGGGGGGAGGCCTATGTCCAGCAGTGGACTTCCAATGGCTGTAATGATGATGACCAAAAGGACTTATTGAATGCGGTCATTGTCCAGCGTGGTTAAACAGTTTAGACAGAAAGAGTACTGCATTTGCATTAAGATAAAGAAACATCTGTACGGATCGGTTAGTGTACGAGTATATATATATATATACCAGGTCAGCAAATAAGCAAGTCATAGTAACTGTCAGTGCAGTCTATAGACGCTCGTTGTATTACAAGGATATCACAAGCGCGTTATCAACCTTGTGACTTGAAGATATTATGTCACATCGCCCAGTAATTTCACTATCACTCTCACCCCTTCAAACAGAACACAGTAATGTGAACACTGCTGTTTGACGGCAGAAATACTAGCGTCCTGCCCAGACTTCGTCCAGGAACAAAGCGAAATTTTATCTTGGACTGTATGATTTCTTATCCCGACTTCTTGTATAGTAATAATAACAAATGATTCTATATAAACTTTCCAATACAAATCTAGTCCTGACAATTACAAACACCACAAAGAAAATATCCATTTGGTGCATTGGTACTAGAGTTATGCACATACACACGTTTCGACGATTCATTATTTTTATAGATATATTATTTCATATATATACAGTTATAATAAATTGTTAACAATACAAAAAAATATGAGCTATATATTAGCTAACCTGACAGACGTTGTCCTGTCTGAACTATATATGACATGAAAAATGACATCATCCCAGCCATTGTAAAACCACTGCTGGAAAAGGGGGGATTTGGGATTTGACCATAATTTCCGCGCTGTGCAAGCGTGTTGGCAATCGCAGAGCGTAGCTTCGCGACGAGTAGTCTACTGCCCATTCCCGTCCTGTACATTTGAGCTACACTGTTTCGGATCGATATACCGCCATCTGTCGGTTCCGGTACCTCAGTCGCCTATTACGACACCTATTACGACATTTAAAGGGATTATAAAAAGGGGATAAATAAAATATTGCGACTATAAATTGATACATATAAATTTTTTATATATCTCAAGCTGAATCAAACTGTTCACAGTAAGCAATAAATCATAATATTTACATCAGTTCAGTAGTTTAGAAGATGATCCCGGACAAACATCGTGACACGTTATTCTCATAGATAAAGAATGTTTATCACATATTTGCAAATATTTGTTTAAAAACTCATTTTTCTCTCAACAACCCTGATCAAGGTTCATATTTTCGCTAGAATTTCGCTAAGGTTTCACCGATATTCTTTCATTTGAAATATTTCCAATGATTGGACCCGAGTTAGTCCTTACTTGCCTTTACAACTCGGTAAGTAGCAAAATTTGCTATCCTCACATTGGCAAATAATTTCTCCTTGTAACAAAGGTGTTATGGTTTTAAAACGTAGAGTTTCCAACTTTATTTGAATTTTCAAAGCTAGATTGTAAACTCATTCATAAATCAAAGTAACATTATAAACAAATAACTTAAGTTTTGGTCTTCATATCCTTTGGCGTTTGGGAGTCCACTGTTGGACTCCCTAAGAAAGGGGGATTTTTTTCCATAATTGCCGCACTAGGCAAGCATTTAGGCAATCGCAGAGCGCAGTTTCTGCGACGCAGATGCTGCTGCCTTACCCTGCCATGTGCATTTGAACTACGCTGTTGCGAACGATGTCGCGACACTTGGTATAGGGGGAGGTACTATTCTACTCTGCCGGTACCTCAAGGCGACGAAGAGGACTTGTTTTTTTGTTATAATTAATTAGTCTTCTAATGGTGAAAGACCGATTGCACCATATCCTCCGTCAATATTTTCATGATTAAAATACCTATCAGATTATTCAAAACAATGGCCCCGATGGCGCCATGTGATCCTGCCTTGTGCGCCAAGGGTCTTGGGTTCAGTCTCCACCCAGAACAAATATTTATATGATGATATTTTTATTTGTTCTGTACTATGCAAATAAATACAAGTGTAATGACTCTGTAAACTTTATAAGATTCTCATAGCAAAAAATCCCCAAAAAATTGATTCTTAAACGCTTTCTCCGTTCTTTTCTTAAAGATGCTGATTCTTAAACGACAAGAAGTTATTTCTGATTTCTTATTTATTCATATAAATCTATGTATATTTTCAAATTTTTTTTATTTATTATAATATTAGTTACTTATGTATATACTAGCAGTGCGGTTTCACTTGCATTTAATAGTCAAACTTTCATACTAACTGCACCCCCTTTTATCCCCATAAGGAATAATATTTGAAAAGTATATTGCACGTGCGTCCTAACTCTCAATGTAAAACCTTGATACTGAATTTAAATCGAATAACTTCAAAAACAACAAAGTTTCACACTAACTTTGCACCCCCTATTTACCCTATCTATACTAGCATTACGCGCGCAACTTTGGAGGACATTACTTCTTTCATCCTAACCTAATACTAGTAATTAAAACGGTTCCTTGATAAAATAACGTTCCACCGTACACGTCGTTTCATCGACTTACAATTCACGCCGACAGTTCAATTACTTACAAAAATACTTTCTTCTGCGTCAATGGTCGTGGGTTCGCACCCAAGACAAATATTTATATAATGATACTTACGTTTGTTTTGTGCCTGGGTTTCATTTATATGTATTTAAGTAGTATATTTGTGATTCGTCTGTTGTTCGATGTCCGTACCACATATGCTTTAAACGACTTATATAAAATTATATAAATTAATAAATTAAGTAATAAGAAAATTATAAAACTAAAAAAAGTATATAACTTGACTAACACATTCGTGGACATTGTTAGGAATGAGGAGCTGGATGTCGTCAACATTAAAGTGTTTTCAGATCTTACCCTGGACAGCAACCTGCAATGGGTACCAAATATATAGATTATAGGTAGATTTCGCTAATAGACTTTAATCTGCAGCTTTTGCAAAATACAAAATTCGTCAATTAACAGGCGTAGACGCAGCTTGACTAGTTTATTTTAGTTAATTCCACAATGGTATGTTTTATAGTATATAACTGTGGAATAGCGCTGTTGGAGTAAATTCAATATTTGTGCTGAAGAGACTATTTGTTCGGTTTTTTTAAACGAAGCAAAATGGTTCACAGTAATAAAAATGAAAAAATAATAATTTAATGTCTGTTCATATAAAACGTATGTATAAAAGTTAGTCATCATGCCAGCCATTGAAAGTCCACTGCTGGACATAGGCCTCTCCAAGAGAAGAGGTTTTCTGCCTGTCATTGCGGCGCTGGGGAAACGTTTTTGCTATCGCAGAGCGCAGCTCTCGTGACTGGGATGCTGCTGCTCATCCCCGCCCTGTGCATTTAAGCTGCACTGATTCGAATTTATACCGCCATCTGTCGGTTCTGGTACCTTAGTCGCTTCTTACGACACCTGGTGCAGTAGGTGGTACTATTCTACTCTGCCGATACCTCACAGCTATATAAAAATCAGTGTGTATATAAAAACGTAGTCATGTCTAAAAAAACTGTGACTTACATAATATTAAGTCGAAAAATAAATATAAGCTCTCAGTGCCCACTACACGGCTCCTAAAACAAGAATTAATTCATTGCCAACTACATTAGATTTTACAATAAAATACCAGGCAGCATATCAGGCATACTGATAAATACATTTAAAATGACTTAAAGAGTAGAGCTTATTTCTAAAGCATATATATTGTTTATTCTTTTATTTTAGGTTAAAATAAACTTATGCGTTGCTTCTGAAAACGAAGATTTATTTCGTTAATTTCTTACAAATATTATTATATAATTTTACAAATAACTTATTTAACTACCCTATTATTATAACTTTACCTGAAAACGAAGAAACGACAATTAAAGTCTATTCTTCCACCAATTATTCTTATTTATCTATCTTAAATCACAATAATCTAATACAATAATAACCTCTCAACTGACCATTGACCTCAGACTTTAGCGCTTGTCAGTTGTCAATGTCATTCAATGTCGTTCAAAAATTAAAGAAATATTATTTCTTTACACATATTTATTGTGTTAAAGAATATATTAGTAGATAAAACTGCCTGGGATTGAATTGCTCAAACCTAGCTTTAAGGCAACGCTGTTTGTTAGCGCCGACGCCGGTGGGGGTTCCACCAACACTAACTACTTTGTGTTGATGGAACCTTTATCCCTACCAGTTTTTCTTGTTGGTTACTTTCTGTTGGCTCGTATATTGAACCTGCATTAAACTTAGTTTTAAGACCCTATGGAGGTATGGTGCTGGCAGACTAGTATAAGGCAAGCTTAATTTATATTTTAGATGACTTATAATCCCGTGGGGTCATCAGGGTCATATTATGATTATAATAGAATTGAGTACTACATATTGTATAAATTAAATTGTTGTATTAATTATTTTTGACGATTCGTTTCGAAAGTACTGGTCGGGCCTACTTGAATAAATAATATTTTGATTTTATTTGATTTTTCCCGAAATCAGGTTAATGTATTAGATGTTGTGGGAATTTAATGTATAAATTTGACGACCATAGTTTATGTTTGCCGTGTGATACCGCCGGAGTGGAATAGTACCACCCCCTAAATCAGGTGTCGTCAGAAGTGACTGAGGTACCAGAACCGACAGGTGGCGGTAAATTCACCCGCAACTATGTAGTTCTAATGAAACTGGGCGAAACTGATAGCAGCATTTCCGTCCCAACGCGGCAATTATGGGCAAATTCCTCGTTCCTAAAATGAAGTAGGAGAGGCCTTCTAGCAGTGGACGTTTTACAGCTGCTATAATCATGATGATGATGATATAAAACACGAAATACTTCCATTATCCATGATGTTTAATCATCATAGCAGCCTGAAAGTCGAAGCCGGTTTATCCCGAAAACATGTCTCCATGGGATAGATTTTCTTTATGGCACAGTTTAGCTGCCAGGATGCGACGTAGACTTCTTCCCGTAACAAATGATCCTCAGGGACAAGTTATATTGTGCTCTCATGGACTAAGTCGTGGGTGAAAACATTGTATTTAACAGATTTAATGAAAATAATATGTAGTCTATAATATTTGCCACGCGTACGCTCGCTCTAATTCCGATTAATAAGTTCTTAGAAATTTGTCACTGACATATTAATTACTGGAAATGGTTTCTTCGAACCGTTTAGAGATTTTCACATGTATAATGTTCCTCATTTAATGATGCTGTGATATGAAGAACAATGTATTTAGTAATGTACCATAGTGAATGCGTTAATGGTCTTAGACTCTATGTCTGTTATATATAACTCTATAGTTTACTGTATTAGATAAAATATCAATAACTGTTAGCTGTAAGCTGCATAAAATTAAAAAATAATAAACCATAGAGAAAAACAGAGTAAGCATATATCCTGTGTGGGGATCGAACCCTTGGCGCACAAGATATAATCATTACCATTTGCAGCGCCGGGGTCGTTAAAATCAAATGAAGTTTTTGTTACTTCCTAAAAATGTAGTTTTTTTATCAGTAAAACAATAACATAACCAGGAATTAGGATATCCATAAAGAATAAGTTTAGATCAGATTAGCAAATTGAAGTGGCAATGAGGCAGGGCCCATAGTATGAAGAACCGATTGCAACATTATGTTTGGGAATAAAGACACGAACCGGCAAGCGCAGCGTAGCACATCACAGCACAAGGTGAATAGGCGATCTGACTAGATCCGCAAGATGGCGCTGAATGCAGGCCGCTTACAACCGGTTCCATTGGAAATCATATGATTATGCTGATGATAATGCTGATGATAATGCTGATGATAATGCTGATGATTATGATGCTGATGATAATGATGATGACGATAGTTGTATAGATACGACATGGATAAAGCTAGCTAGCTTCTTAACAATATTATAAATGCGAAATTTTGTGATAATGTATGTATGTTACTTCTTGACGCCGGGATGATTGGACAGATCTTAATGATTCAACTGTTAAAATCCAAACTGTTAAAAATCTATGTGCTTTTTTTGGATTTCAAAGTATTTCATGTGTTAACTTTTTATCCCGAAAAGATGTTTCCGTAGAATAGATCATGCTTTTTTCTCATTCACTATGGAATGGCTTTACTTTTTGCACATTTTTGTTACCAGCGAGCTAGCGAGCTCTATTTGAAGTAGTAATTTTTAACATAGTCAATTATTAATAAAACATTACGCCAATTTTGTCTATTACACGAATAAAAGTGAATAATTCGAAACAGTAATAAAGTTTAGGGGGAAAATAAGACTTCTAAATGTAATCTGCGCTCGACCCAAATTACGGTTATGAGATCGTAAAAACATTATTTATTTGTGCGTTTGTTTTTGTGCTCGAATTATGTTTCTACCGAAACTGTTTTTCGAGCCCGATTTTGGTAGCCGACTCAAATCTAATATAAATCAATAATTTTTCATTATTTTTATAATAAATTTATAAATACGTTTTACGTAACATGTACTTAAGAATTACAAATAAATACAATATACATTTATACATATAAATGACGGGTCCGATGGCATAGATTCCTTCTGATCTTATCTTGTGGATCGTGGAGTGGATCCCCTTCATGACTAATATTTATATGATGATATTTGTGTTTGCTCTGTGTCTGGGTGATAAATATTTAAGTAGTATATTTGTGATTCCTCTTTTGTCTGGTGTCCGTAACACAAGTGCTTTAAGCGACTTATTTCGGAGTCAGGTCAATTTATGAGATGTTGTGGGAATTTATTTTTATTTATTATATTATTATATATAGTAGTCTATCTCTCAAGTTGGTCTCAAGTTAGCCTATCTCGCATATATTGATTAGAATCGATTCTGTAGGTTAGAAATTCATCCCGGACAAACAACGTGACACAATTTTTTATATATAAAGATAATAAGCATAACACACATATATCACGCCTGTCCTATCAGGTTAGGCAGAGACAATGGTTCTCTAATCACGATCATGGCACACCTATCTCGCTTCCTTTACATGGTACTTCTGACCTGACCCATTTTTAATACCTCTTTTACCTAGTTAAGGCATGTTCGCCTAGGTCACTCTACACCAACTCTTTATTCACTTCCGCTCATTTCATTTGTGAAGTCATTTTATTTGTATCCATCCTCACTACATGTCTTAATTATTTTAATATTACTTTCTCTATTGTTCTTATAACATCGTCTTTTACATCACATTGATCTTTTATCATAAATAAATCTAATCAATGTAAATACTAGCGCCACCTAGGACGAATAATGAAAGTCATGTGCAAAATATAGATAATTAAAAAAAAATATATAGAAATTTATTTGTTACGTTTGTTTATAGTTTCAAATAAAAGAGGATTCAATTGCAATAATATTTGTTAAACAGCTTAAACATAATTATTTAAATTAAGTTACAACGATTTAATTGTTTTTATTTTGTTTGTGTTTTCCCTGTGAACCTACACACTGTCCCTTACGACCTTATGACCTTCTATATACTAACTTATGACCGTTTATGCTATGAAATGCGCTGTAGTATATGGCAACATTATTTCTAGTTCAATATTGTTGCCACCTAATATTAAATTAAATTACTCTCTAGGATATTATGTAGACGCAAAAAAAGTAGTGTATTGCGTAGGATGAGGCAACAGACACTTTCCTGAAGTCATTAGCATTGTTAGCGATATGATAATAATCTGTGTAAATATCGAAAACGCCGCGTAGCTTTCTTCATATTAACACATCACCAGAGTAAATAGGCTCAAAGGAGGAGCATTGGACAGCGCGTTTATCAGAAACGACTAACCCATTCCGCGGAGATAACATAAGTATTATTTTTATAAAATAGTTTTTGTCGGAAAAAAGTCTGCGAGAGATCATAGCATTTAGGATTGTTTGTTTCAAGAGTTGAAAAATGTGTCCAAAATTAGTATTTCTTGTAATATTAGCATCGTTTGTGATATTTTGTGAATGTAACGAAAACAATGAAGTCGAAGCGAGAGGAAAGAAAAAAAAGATTGCATTATTCGGTAAGTTATATTTTTTGTTTACAATTTCTAAACTAATATAAAATAAAAATGAGTTTTTTTATGTTATAAATAAAACAAACATTTACGAATCATATCAGCCATTAGATTCCACTGTTGGAAATAGGCCTCCCTAAGAAAAGAGCAAATTTGGCCATAATTGCCGCGCTGGGCAAGCGTGTCAGCAATCGCAGAGCTTCGCGACACGAATGTGGATTTGAGCTACACTTTTTCGGATGGATATACCGCCATCTGTCAGTTCTAGCATCTTAGTCGCCTCTTACAACAGCTGGTACAGGAGCAGGTACTATTTTGGTACCACACAGCCATATTTATGTAAAATACTTTTTGATTTTTCAGTAAATACCAATGCCAATAAAAGAAGCCATAAAAAAAGATAATCAAACAATACAATGCAATAGTTTATTCTTTGGATGTAAAAATAAACTAAGTGCAGCATATAAGCAAAAATATACAGAAGATCAAATTGTTACTAAAAAAATAGACTAGTCCCAAGAGTGGGGGTCGAACTTACGGCTCTTGGATTATATGTCCAATAATAATTCTGCCGTCAGAGTTTTGCAAAAACGATTCAAAATATTTTTTATTCTACTAGGCCTAATCACCCGCACTTTTGAAAAATCGAATAGAACATTTACTTAGGTAAAATAGTTCAAAACCGCGATTGCTTGTTAATAAGTAAATTCCCACAACATCTCATACATTGACCTGAATATGTGGTAAGTTGCTTAAAGCACTTGTGTTACGGACGCCAGATAAACCTAGACACAAATACAAATATCATCATATAAATATTTACTGGTTGGCGCACAAGATTTTTGGTTATGTTTATGATATAAGTATAAAATAATTAATTTCTCTTATTATGTTATATTTTCCACTATTCAACGACTTAATAAAGTAGAAAATCTTGTTTTTACATTTTATATCGAAGTTTTGATTACATTCATCCCACCAGTTATTGGAAGTCTCATTCAGTCTTATTGCGCAATACTCGGAAATATGCAAATGAAGAAATATGGCAAAGAATTTTCTTTGCCTATTTATCTAAAAAATACAAATCAAGATAGAACCACACTATGTATTTTAGTTTCGTTTTTTTATTTTTTTAGATCCAGTTATCAAACTGGCTGGCAGTGTAGATGCTTGTAATATCAAAATAACTACTAACTATAAAACACATTAAATATAATCATATTAAACAATAATAAATAATAATAAATTCCCACGACATCTCATACATTGACCTGACTCCGTGGTAACTCACAGTACTTGTGTTACAGACGCCAGACAACAGAGGAATCACCAATAAGCTACTTAAATACACATATTTAACACCCAAACACAGAAAACATTTATCATCATATATATGTTCTTCATAGCTCGGAGTCTCTTTGCGCGATCGAATCAGAAATAATGAGATCCGTAAAATAAACAACGTTACTGGCATAGCCCGACGAATTAGCAAGTTGAAGTAGTAGACAAGGCACTTAGCATGCAGAACTGATGTCCACGTCCACTCACAAGACAGACGATCAGATTTTAATCGCAGAATTGCTTGGACTAAGGCTGCATACGATCGGTCCTATTGAAAATCACTTGGAGAGGTCTATATTTATCAGACGTCTTGCGGCTGATATAATGATGACCTAAGATTGATGTCTACTTCATGTATTTTCCCTTGTCTTTCAGTATACATAGCAGACTTGGTGCTAAAGAAGTTCTTCATCCTGAAGCTAGTGTACGCGTTCGTGTTCTGGGTGGTACTCCACAAGGCTGGTTACTTCCTCGCCTGGTTTGCCAGCTACATTAAGGAACAGAAGCAAGAATACCACCATCACCCGACTTATGACTACCACCAACACGGGCCATATAGAAAGAGCTATGGAGTTTGACAATTCAGGCATTCGTAACTTCTCGCTTGGCGCGCAATCAATACTAAACTATTTGCTAAATTTACGTCGTTTGTTAAACGTAATCTGATCTAATTAATATCAGTCATTTATGTAGTAATCTATAGAAAAAAATAAGTTCTGTCCAAATAGTTGTACAGTAGAATCAGATAAAAATATACTTTTTATTTTTAAAGTAGACAAGTAAGTGTCTTTATGTAATATACAGCCGTGTCTTACCGTAAGGTACCGGCAGAGTATAATAGTCTCTCCCTCTGTATCAGGTGCCGTAAGTGGCGACTAAGGTACCAGAACTGACATCCGAATATCCATCCGAATCAGTCTAGCTCAAATGCACAGGTCTGGGATGGGCAACAGCATTCCCACTGCGAAAGCTGCGCTCTGCAATAGCCAACAGTCCAGCAGTGGACTTCCAATGGCTGTAATGATGAATTAGGCCTACCTTAAACTAGCAGGTTCATTAAACGAGACACCAGAAAGGAACCTGCAGATGCAGCCTGTCATTATACATTGTTATCTATTAGAATAATACAGAATTAAGTGGTTTCCACCAAATTCATTTCTTGCATGTGTGCCTATTTGTAACTTTGTTGTTACTTACAATATCAAGTATTTAACTCTTAATTTGCGTAACCTAAAGCAACAGGAGATCATGGGAATGTTTGAGTAGTAAGTGGCAATGCCTGTATTAGTTGTAGTATTTTAGTTATTTAATAAGTGCTTTCACTATTTATTTTTCACAAAATAGAGACAAGTTCCTCCAAGTTTAGTTTTAGAATGTTGTAGGTGCTTAAGAAGTCTTATATATAATCCATAAATTCGCATAGACTTGGAATTTACAATTAAATTTAATATAAATTAAATTTAAAGCTTTAAGGCAGCTGTTCAAAATGACAAATAAGTGTTATAAGTTAACATCTTGTGAACCCGTTAAAAATTTGTTTATTATATGTATTAACTGTAAAATTATTTATTAAATAACTAATTTTTAATAAAAGAACAGACAAGAAAGTAATTAGAGTCATATTTATTATTATCATTTAGTTCTAAACATATTTGTCGTTTTATTAAAGACTGATTTAAAAAACTGTATTTTTATTTTTTAATAATAGTCAATATGTGACTGTGTTTTTGTTGTTGTGACAAACATTAATGTCTCCGAATTAAATTTTCTATCACACTTGTCCAGCGTGGCATTTTGGCAATATCCTTCTTTTTTTGGCAGACAGACACACCAGTAGTGGAAGTTCTACCGCTAGTATGATGATGATGATAATGATGATTAAAGAAAAAAGTAGAAAGGCCATCATGAGGTACCAACCTCATAATGGCCTTTCTTCTCTGCCGGTGCAGAGTGGAATAGTATCTTCCTCTGAATCCGTTATCGTAAGAGGCGACTGATGACTGTATATCCATCCGATACAGAGTAAATGAATGTTTACAACCGCAGAACGCAGCATCTCCGTTGCAAATGCTGCGATTTCAAACACGTTTACCTAGTGCGATAATTATGGAAAAGGAATTGCCCCTTTTTCGAGGAGGCCTATGTCCAGCAGTGGCTGTAATGATGAATCCACTTAGATGCATCCATATGTGTGGATATATATATGTATGTTCGTTATTTACCTTCACGCCTGAACGGCTGAAATAATCTGTATGATATTTTGCACAGGAACGAACGTTTATTCCAGAAAACATGTCTCCGTGGGACTTACGACTTTATACACAGTTATAGAGTGATTTCTTACCTTGATAACAAGAAATCCTTTTGGAATGAGAAATGAAGAAAAGACTCAACTTTTAATAATTCGAAACGTCACTTTACAGATTCATTACGCTCATTAAAACTCAATATTCGTCGGACTGAGTAGCGTCCAAAAGTTTGCAAATATAACGGTATATTTAACGTCTACGATCGAATTCTATGGTAAAATAAAAATTTATTACGATCTAATAATAAAATTTTTAATGCCACTTATCTCGCTATTCATGTGGAAAAGCCACAAAAATCTTCGCCGTCTGAAGCAGCAGTTTGCGAACAAAAAGATAACGTAAAATATAATGCCGAGTTTAATATGAGAGCATTCGCGTGGTAAGTTAGCTTATCAAAAATTTGGCAGAGGTCTGTGGCGCGGTTCCATTGCTGCTTGAAATGGGAACAGCTTGATATATTGACCCTAAGTATTTTATTCACCCGGCGTTGAGGACCGAAGTCCAATGCCTGTTGCATCAGAGACGTACCTGTAAACTCACTTACCACTCGTTGTCGCAATCAACTAATAACGTCTGAATGTTTGTTTCAGACACTGGACAAGCCGATCCCCTTTCTATCTTTTCACATTCCTATGTACTACCGTACATCTCTCCAGGTTTGCCCAAAGCTGCTGGATCAACTGGCAGTCAAGTAACGACTCATGGCACTTCCAGCTATCGGGTGCTGACACGGCAAGGTGCTTTATGGCTGAGTTAACCGACTCCACCAATCAGATAAAGGCTCCTCGGACCTAGCACTCATTCGCATTTACCCATCAGCACTACTAGACTCGTACTTGCTGTGAGTGAGGTTAGGCGCCTGGTCTTAGAGGAAACACAGGGCAGATGCAACATTGCCCTCTACAGCAAATTTGTTTTCAAAACAGAGATACTACGCGACAGAAACCTGACAAGATCTGTCATGCGGTTGAGCTAGTTTGTGAATAAGCAGCATTTAATAGCCTTGAAAGAGAACCCATGGTATCCGTGTAAACCTATCTACTAGGGTATTCTAGGATACTAGTCGATAATGGTGATGAACCCTAGTCCATTGGTAAGACCTGCCACATCTGGTGCTTGCACAGGAATTGGTCCCTGAAAGTGCCGCAAGGTACCTACCGTATGGATGGCGGCTCCGTCATATATAACTGTAAGGTTGGTGAGGAGTGAACGCTATTTACAAATGATCTTCTATTACATAATGTATTGAGTATCATATTAGCCATTAGACACTGCTGGACTTCTCCAAGGAAAGAGGAATTTAGTCCTTAACTGCCTGTCCTTAATATGGATGCTGCTGTCCACCAGGGATGCTGCCGCCTGCCGAAACCTATCGGTTTTGGTACCTCAGTCACCTCTTACGACACCTGTTTTAGGGGACGTAAGAGTACTATTCTACTCTGCCGGTACCCTACAGCAAGATAATAATTACAATAAAAAATCATTTGTTCCCAGGCTTTAGACTAGATTTGAATGCATTATTCCCATGCTGGGAGAATGCACTTCCGTACTGGAAACTTCCAGTACCTCATCGCCTCTTACGACATCTGGTACAGGGGAGGTGTTATTCTAATTACTTTGATGGTACCTCACGGCTTTGCCTTTACGGTTTACATTTATACAAATCTAAAACTTTATATTTTTGAGACTAAGGGAGATAGATATAAGAGTAAGGGAAAAAGTAAGATATGTTAGGAATTTAATTATTTTAATGGTCATTAAAATATTAAGTTTCGAAAATTAATACAAATTATTTATTTTTATCGATATTTACATTATTCGATGTGATTTGTATTGGTATTGTTGTGAATAAAGCATTATGACTAGTAAAATATGAAATGTCAGTTTGTGTTTTAACATTATCTAAATATCAGTTTTTTTTATTGTAGTTTCTAAATGTGTAGTTTCTGTGTTCGGATAATTATTGCAATATACTGTTGCAAACGACGTTATGCAACAGATTTATAATCTAAAGTTCTAATATTTAATTACTAAACAAATACACAAACCAATAACGCGTATTTTTCTCATTGTCTCTATTTTTTCTTTCAATCTTTCTCACAATAGTTCTCTCCCACCTCATTGGTCCATAGCACTGTGTGTGATGCAACGTTCACTCTATCTCACCTTCTCTATCTCACCTTCTCTATCCTACCTTCTCTATTTCACCTTCTCTATCTCACCTTCTCTATCTTACCTTCTCTATCTCACCTTCTCTATCTCACCTTCTCTATCTTATTTTACTCTATCTCACTTTATCTATCTCACTTTATCTATCTTACTTTATCTATCTCACTTTCTCTATCTCACTTTCTCTATCTCACTTTCTCTATCTCACTTTCTCTATCTCACTTTCTCTATCTCACTTTCTCTATCTCACTTTCTCTATCTCACTTTCTCTATCTCACTTTCTCTCTAGATCTTTTTTTCTTGCTTGATCAAATCGATCGATTTGAAAAAACATACGGGCCGCTTGATGATAAAAGTAACGACAAGTAACTCGTGTCATCACAAAAATATCATTAGCGTGTCATCACTGAAAAACTAAGTCACATTTACATTTATTTCACTGCCTCTCACCCTTCAAACCACAACCCAGCAATAGGAATACTGTATATGGCGGTAGAAATAGGTGAAAATAAGATACCAATGAGACGACCTTTGTAAGAGTCTACCTCTAAAATAACGAAGCGACTCAAGAAGTGTCATTTCTATAATTGTGTGAAGATTTTTCTCGTTGTGCAATGGAAACAGTTCCAGGTTGGGCACTTAAAATAAAGGCCTGAAGCTTGGCCGGGCCGTGACAGCCGTGGTGCCAAGCGGAGTAGGGGATTGTAGACTGTAGTATAAACAACGCAGTTAAAAGCTTAACTACAATACTGGTACTTCTAAGACAATAAACGTTGGCTTCGTTTTGTTTAAATTTGTAGTGGGTTCAGTGTCATGACGTTGTGTCCGTGTCGTGTCGTCATGTCGTGAGAGGTGACATATCAGCAGCCACAGATGGTGTATTTCCAGCAAAAAAAATATAGCTCAAATGCAGCAGGTGGAGGGGAGGTGTATCGCAGCTTTACCACAAAAGCCACTATGACTGTCAGTGTGGCTATTTGCTTTTGACAAGAGTTACTTCGAAAATCATGTCAAGTCCATGTGTCAAAACTACATCAAAACTAATATCATAAAAGCGAAGGTAGTTATTGTATGTTATAATAGAAACCCTGATCTTTTTAGATCCCGGAAAATAACGGGATATAAAGTTCAAGAAGGAAGAGCGGAACGTTGTTTACCGGAAAGTTACCAAAGTTGCTTAACATTAACGATCCCGTGGCGGGCGCGTTTAACTCTCCTCGCCATGAGCTTGTTTGTCAATATTGCAGTATAAAATATAATAGAAATTAGTATTCGCATTATAGCATGCTGCTATAAAACGTCTACTGCTGGGTATTGGGCTGCCCAAAAAAAAGGAAATCATGCTTATAATTATGCACTGGGCAGGCGTGGTGGCAAACGCAGTGCGTAGCTTCGCGACGGAGATGCTGCTGCCCAGCACTACCCTGTCACATTTGAGCTGCGCTGTTTTCTGTCCGTTCTGATTCCTTCGCAGCCTCTTACACTTTCCTTTTGTTTGCCCGGGATAATTTTTTATAGACCTATCGCAGTGGGTGCTGCGTCGTTTGTGAGACTGTGCCCTCTTTCGAAATCACCACCTCTCTTCGGTCGGCCCAGTTGTTTTTGCCCTCTTGTTGTGGGGAAATGATAGAGAGACTTGTTATCTCTCCAGACGGCTTGGCATTGTGGAATGCGGATGACGACTGTCCAGTTCGTTATCTGCGTGCCTGCAGAGTTTAGGGTGGAGGAGTCGGAATCGTCTTCTTATCCCCCCCCGACAGTCTTCGTCGAAGCGGGTCCGCGTTGGCTGCGTTTTCACGCGTCCGCTCCGCGGCCTTTCTGTAACATGACGAACTCCCACAAGGAGACCATAGCCTCCTAACAGCCTTTTACGACACCTGGGAGTACCACACTTCCTCCCAGTAAGTAATTATATGAATTACTAAATTATAACGGAATAAAAAATAAATATACACATAGAAAGTAATCTTCTGTTCCAAGTATATAAAGAGGCGATCAGGGTACCGGAAACGACAGATTTATTTATGTACGTTGCTGATACGTGTTAATGCTGGTAGCATTTAATTACATTAATGCAGTAGTACAACTTTCAACACTATATCTAAGAATTAAATGTAACAAACATTAAAGGAGAACACAGCGTGCAAAATAATAAACAATTATTAACAATTAAAACTTAACTGAAATTCCTAAAGAAATCCCAATACAAATACAAGAATACATGAATAGATATTAACTTATATAGATGTCGGTATATCCCCCCGATACAGCGTAACTTAACTGCAGGCAGTGCAGGAATGGGCAGCATCATTTTCGTTGCGGACTTGTACCTTATAGAGGACTAATAGAGGTTTTTGTTGCAAAAATACATAAATGATCTGGTAGTAATAATAGATGTAGCAATGACGTTACTAATTATAATCATTATCATCATACCAGCCATTGGAAGTCCACTGCTGAAACAAGCCTCTCCAAGAAAAGAGGTTTTTTGCACATAGTTGCCGCGTTGGGCAAGCGTGTTGGCAATCGCAGAGCGCAATTATCGCGACGAGGATGCTGCTGCCCATCTCCAACCCGTGTATTTGAGTTGTACTGTTTCGGATAGATATACCGCCATCTGTCGGTTCTATTGTCGCCTCTTACGATACCTGATGCAGGGGGAGATGCTATTCTATTCTGCCGGTACCTCACGATACTAACTAATTATGCTCGAAGCAAAATGTATTATGATCCCAGAGGTATAATAGCATTTGCTGGCCAATGTACAAAGCCCGCGCACTCAGAGATGCTCTTTGATAACAGACAAATCAAATGTCGCTGATAAATTATCAAAGTAATATAGGGTTGCTCATTCCGGCTGAATGTTGACTGAACATGAATTACTAAGCTTTCAACTCGGCTGCATCAGATGCAATGTAGCCTCTCTCAATGTGTCCGGCGCTTATCCCATAGAAAATACTCTGAAAAAAGATTAAATTTACTGCTTACAGTTGACTCCTACCATCTCGATGGATGGCGGTCCACCGCTGTTCGATTTCAGGGCCATAAACTCCCTTAGACCGCTGATCTTGTCTTGTTTTATTTATGTCTTTCACACGTCACTAACCTTACGGCTAAATATGAAGGAGTTGCCGTGAAAATACAATACAAATGACAATTACATTACAGGGAAGGGATGATCTACTCGGTTGTCGTCTGCCATCTCTAGGTCTCCACAATGACGTTTCGTGGATAATGACGTGAAAAGTTTGACGTGAAATAAATAACAGTCACCATAATTAAGTCCAGGCACCATCTGTTAATAATCTCGCTTGTACAGTCAACAATTATAATTAAGGTAGCCACTGAGCTGAATATCAACGATACGCTGGCAGTTTCTATGCGAGTTCACTGTTCGGTGGTTCGTTGCAAACTGAATTGCGATAGACCGAGCGCTACGTCATACTCAGTCTAATGTTTCTAGGTGGCGCTAGCATCTCGTTAATATTGCTAGCCGCTAGTGGCGCTGGCGTTCTAATAACTCCGATATATATATATATATATTTAAGTTATTTAATTTTAAATCCCCCTCTTTTGGGATACTATAACACAATTGATACTACTTGCTTATGTTGGAGTCAGATTAATTGCTAAACTAAAGTTTTTAATTATGAGATATTACTTGAATAAAAAATAATATACCTTTAACAGATATTTAAACATATGTGACTGCCAAAACTGATCGTTTCTTTTTTATGCATAGCTTAAATCACTTGTGCCATCATTTTCAAACAAGGCTTAATTACAACATTAATAAATAATACGCAGAACAATTATAAATATTGATTATAAAAATATTTGTCTTGGGTGAGAATTGATTCCACGACCGTTGGCGCACAAGTACCTACCATCTGCGCCATCGGGACCATCATTGATTGATTGGTCGAAGAGATTGACAATACAAACAGTTGTGTGCTTTCATCCGGGTCCAGTTTGCTTGCCAGGCCTGACAGTAATAGCTGTAGCGTAGCTTAGAGTGCGTTGAGGATGCTGCTGTCTATTGTTACTCTGTTAGAAGAGATCCACTTTTTCATATGCATATTGCACTTCGGGTACATCTGCCAGATCTCTTACAAAAGGAGGTATTAATCTAAACGGCTAGTAAGTGTACTCTCTTTCTCTCTCTCTGTCTTTGTGTGTGTGTGTCTGTGTGTGTGTATGTGTGTATGCGTGAGTGCATGTGTGAAAAATATATGGTCACAGCCGAGGATGTAATATGTTTTTTATTTAATATAATTTAATTAATATACAATTACAATACTAAATTATAACTAGTGATCCGACCGATGTTAGGTACAAGAATGATCAAATAAATATTCTATCTAATTACAACGACGCGGTGTCTGACGTCAATGGGCGCACGAGGCGCAGTGTCAGCATTTCTTGTTGTTGTATGTTGCCAAGGATTATCGAGGGCTTAGCTGCATACGCAGGATTCTTATATTAGGCTTGCGTAATACGTGTAGTTTTATACAAAGGGCCGGTATACAGAACGCGCGCACTCAGCGATGCACTACAATAACATATAAATCAAATGTTGCCGACAAATTGTCAACGTAATGCAGGGCTGCCGCTTGTTCTGACACATTGTTTCCGGCCCATGAAATTTATATAGAAGGAAAAATTATCGTTTTACGCCTATTGAGATTTACGTTGACTAGTCAAGACTCTGGTCCAGCTCAGGAGTTACCGAATGGCGGGCCGCTGACTTGTTCTGTAAATAGATCCTTACAAATATAATTATTAGTGTAGCCACGGGTTACAGGCAGAGTAAAATAGTACCTCTCTCAGTACCAGGTGTCGTAAGAGACGACGATCCACTCAAAACAGCGTAACTCAAGTGCACAGGGCGGTGATGGGCAGCAGTATTCCTGTTGTTAAAGTAACGCTGCGGTTGCCAACACGCTTGTCCAGCGCGGCAATTATGGGTAAAATTCCCCCTGTCTTGAGGAGGCCTGTGTCAAACAGTGGACCTCCAATGGCTGATTTTGATGATAATGTGTGGAGGTCTCGATGTATGTTTTCTATGTATTTACTAAAGGAAGACCTCATACGCTCAAAAGCAACGTTTGCATTGCTGTGTTCTGGTTTGAAGAGTACGAGAATATTACCGCTTAAGTTACAGGGCGATATCTTCAACACAAGGTGTGCAGTGGGCTACTAATATCCTTATGATAATACGAGTGTGTATGTGATAGGCTGCGTGACGCCACGCGAGACGCATGATTGTTTTTCGACTTAGTGCAATAAAAAAAAAAAATATTACCCTCTCACTGGAACGGCTGAAGTTGTCTGGATGGAATTGGGCGCAGAGACTATTAATAGTCTGGAGTAACACATATGATACAATTTATTCTGAAAACATGTTCCCATATATCTAGCTTTTTTATTTTCCTTTATCGGATAGGCACACATTTTTGCACCGTTCAAGTGTCAGTAAAATAGATTTCTTTCCGGGATAACAAGAGATGCTCAGAGATGAGATAAGAAGTAGAGACCAAAGTTGAGAAGAAAGTCGTGGGTGAAAAGCTAGTTTAAATATTTTCGAGTATAATAACTAGAAATAACCCTCTTATAAAATCCTGTTTGCACTGGTGCTGTGACCTCACTATGCTTCACACTCACTTAGGTTAAAGCGGAATAAAAAAAAATTTTACTCAGCACTTGGCCTTGTGAGTCGAGCAATACGACTATCATTATACTTCTAGACTATCATTTTTCAGTTTAGAAAAACGTAGTCATTTCCTTAATTCAATACACATTCACAAGATCATTAATTATAACGTCTAGTGTCTAATTCTACTATAGAAATTCTCTTATCGTGTTCCTGCGCGCCTTCCCCGCCATCTAATATCTATTCTTAAGCCTTTACTAGTACTACTACTGGGAGCCACCTCACCTGTGGCTGCAAACTGTTCAGTGACGTTTGCCAATATTTTGAAGTCAATGTACAGGCAAAGCCGTGACGTAATATCAGAGTAGAATAGTACCTCCCCCTGTGCCACCTGTAAGAGGCGACTAAGGTACAGAACCGATAGATGGTGGTATATCCATTCGAAACAGTGTAGTTTAGTACCTCCTCAGTTCAATCCCTACAAAAGATTTTTATTATGAGTAGTAAACGCGTAAATAGAATAGCCGTCAGGTACCGGCAGAGTAGAATAGTACCATCTGTAAGAGGCGACTAAGGAACAAAACTGACAGATGGCGGTATTCGAAATAGGGTAGTTCAAATGCACAGGGCGGGGATGGGCAGAAATATCACCATCACAAATGCGGCGCTCTGCAATTGTCATCACGCTCAGAACGGCAATTATAGTCAAAATTCCCCATTTTCTTGGAGAGACTTTCAATGGCTGGTATAATGATGAAATGATAGAAAATATCACAGTTTATGATTAAAACTAAATATATAAAATAAGACCGTATTTTATTTTCCGACTCATGTCATTATAAACGTTGAACAAAGTGCGTTATATAAAACCATCAGTCGTCAACCCTAGCGTAATGTGTATATTTATACCTCTGCAGCAAGAGACCAGATAATAATAATATATCAGAGACATTATGCCAGATTACGCGGTGATTTAAACCTTTCCACACTGCAATATGAGCTCGGCAAAATATGAATACGCTGTATAAATAACGGACTTTGTTATTGCGCGTTTACATTATGGATTGGGGAAGTAATAATGTTGTCATACCATTAGACGGACAACGACTTACATAGATTGTGGATAGGAATAAGTTAGAACTTAAATATCCGATTTGAAGAACCTTTTTGAAGTCATCCATTATCATCATCATCATATCAGACATTCGAAGTCCACTGCTGTACTTAAGCCTCCCAAAGAAAAGAAAGGGGGAATTTCGCCCATAGTTGCCGCGATAGACAAGCGTGTAGACACTTTATTGGATAGATATACCGCCATCTGTCGACTCCGGTAACTTAGTCACCTTTTACAACACCAGGTACAGGGGGAGGTACTATTCTACTATGCCGGTAATAGTAGTAAATCCGAGTACCGTGAGGTATCGATGGATTAGAATAGTACCTCCAGCTGTACCCGGCGTCGTAACAGGCGTCTGATGTTATGTAACCGACAGATGGTGATATATCTACTGAAATTGTGTTGCTTAAATGCAGCGCTTACTGAAATTGTGTTGCTAAATTCCTTCTTGGATAGCCAATAGACTATAGATAATCTGAGGTTTCGTTGACGATAACGATAAATCAGAACAAAGGTAAAAAAGTTACTTAAAGTAGGTTTATAAAAGGTACTATTCGATAAATTTCATCATAAAAGCTTTCGTTTTCACGGAAAGTATATCATTATTTGCTTGAACGGATTCGCCTGCCTCACTGCTCAGATGTCTTCGAGAAAAGGGGCTAGTACATGAAATCTAGGTACATCTTGATTATCCACAGAGATGTCTGTAAAGTGTGAACTCCCTCAATGGTCATGGGATCTGAAGAAACTTTTTTTTTATTAGATCAGATCCCCGTGACCAGTAATTTCAGAGAGGCAGTCGTATTTTACCCTTCAAACCGGAACACAGCAATGCGAACATTGCTATGTGACGGTAGGAATAGGTGCGTGAGGACCAATTCAAACGACCTTTATTTAACGTCTACCTTTATTCTAGTTCAGACAATGCACTCTCAAGCGTACGAGAGTCCATGATTGTCGGTGGTTGTTTTTGAAAAGACAAAATCTGAGACGAAAAGAAGGTAGTCAGAGATTTGGAGTTGGAATTAGCTGCTCTGATACCAACAGGGGGATAGTGACAATGAACAAACTACTTTGTATGTATGAAGTCAGCAAACAAGCATACGGTTTGCTGATCGTAAACGTGACCGCGATATATAGACGCTCATGCCATCACAAAGATATCATTAGCGTGTCGCTAACCCTGTGAACTGAAGATACTATCATAAATATACCTAGAAGTTTCACTACCTCTCCTACCCTTCAAAACGGAACACAGAATGCGAACACAGCTATTTGGCGGTAGAAATAGGTGAGAGTGAGGTACCAAGAGACGACCTTTGTACCTCTACCTTTTCTACCTCTTGTATGAATAACAATGTTCAATTTACAAATGAGTTTGTTTAAATTTGAAAGGATGTTGTATATTTCAATTAATAGTCGCCATATATTTTTGATATAATTATAGTTAAGATATACAACGTCTATAAGATACTAATCCTGTAAAAATAATTACCTTTATAAAATATTAAACCGGCATAGCACTGTAGCTGAAAGTTCCATTAGAGTGCCACTCTACCAATTACAAAACCGTAAGTGAAATAGATGTATTGTTTCATTCAATTATAAAAGTGGACACTCAAAGTGTCATGTACGAATGTCAATTTTATATTTTTAATTAATTATAAAGTAAAAAAAAATCATGACGTTTAAAATTAACAAATAAAAGAGAACATTCATTTATTTATTCAATACAATCAACTGTTCATCTTGTCGTAGATTAAATTAAAAAAAACATTTTAAAAGTGTAAACGATCTCAAAAATATATGTAAAGAAATAATATTTCTTTAATTTTGAATTTTGCCGCGCTTACTACATTACTAATGACATTGACAACTGACACTTGGTCTGAGGTCAATGGTCAGTTGAGAGGGTATGGAAAAAATAGCATTGTAAAAGAGATTTATTGTGATAGATTTGTTAATTAAAATAGATAAATAAGAATAATTGGTGGAAGAATAGACTTTAATTGTCGTTTCTTCGTTTTCAGATAAAGTTATAATAATAGGGTAGTTAAATAAGTTATCGTATTTGTTAGAAACTAAAGAAATAAAACTTCGTTTTCAGAAGCAACGCATGAGTTTATTTTTAACCAAAAATTGAAGGATAATCGATATAAAACGACAATTAAAGTTTATTCTTCCACCAATTATTCTTATTTATCTCTCTACTCATAGTAAAGACTCATAGTAAAGACTCATAGTAAAGGCTCACAGTAAAGACTCACAGTAAAGACTCATAGTAAAGACTCATAGTAAAGACTCATAGTAAAGA
>JACJUM010000202.1:1556772-1601473 GCA_020976665.1 Heortia vitessoides
TGACGTACCGGTAGAGTAGAATAGTACCTCCCCCTGTGCCAGGTGTCGTAAGAGGCGACTAAGGAACCGGAAGTGACAGATGGCGGTATATCTATCTAGAACAGAGCAGCTCAAATGCACAGAGCGGGGATGGACGGCAGAATCCCTGTCGCGAAAGCTGCGCTCTACGATTGCCAACACAAACGTGTTGGCAATCGTAGTGGGCAAGCGCCAACGCGGCAATTATGGGCAGAATTCCTGCTTTCTTGGAAGGGCCTATGACCAGTAGTAGACTTTTAATGACCGGTATGATGATGATGATGATACTTCAAGAAATTGTCAATTGGATTAATCACTTAGAGTTACTTATACGCTCTACATCATGGCAATTGCAAGGCGTCTGGCACCATAATCAATTGAATTGGTCGGCGCTGTTTTAAATCAAAATCCACAGATGGGTGGCAGCTACAATTTGTTGATGCCCGGCGGCTAGTTTATATCGTTTTTTTTATTCCTGATCGTTTTAAATACACATATTTTTATTCTTAGTATCTCTTTAGGCGCACTAAAGTGTTAGCTATTCTTTGAAAATTTATCTCGAATTACAAGCTATAAATATTGCAAAATCGTGTCCTTGGTAATTTCCTAGCAAAGTTTTCGCTCTCATCATTGATTTTGAACTACCGAAGATATAAAGTTATCCCGTAAAACTTTTCAAGCACCCAAATTGCCGGCCATGAATTTTATAAAGTGCACGTCTCATTCGCTAGCTTCCGTAAGCCAATTCGCTGGCCTCTCGTTAAACTGGAATTTCTCGTAAAATGCTTGCCTGGTATATACTCGACTATATGGAATATTTCAAATTGTAACAGGCTTATGTCTGTAGATCCTTAATAGATATTGAAGTAAAATAAGGTTGGATATACTTATATTATATCATAAAAAGTACAAATAATTTTTAGTTTAAGAGATTAAAGAATAGCGTAATCATAGATCAATGTGGTGTAAAAGATGATGTGAGAGCGATATAGAAAGGTATATTGAAATGGTTTGGACTAACAGCAATAATGGATAAAAGAAGAATGATATTACAAATAAATAGAGTAGAAGTGAATGAAAGAATTGGACGACCTAGGTGAACCTTAACCAGTTAGAAGAGCGTGTACAAAAGGACTAATGCGAGTTCTTACTCGAGGTTTGCCAAGATCTTAGCAAGTCTTCACTTGCACCTTTTTCCATCCACAGAAAAGGAATTACGTTTAAATTAACCACTCCTGAATTATTTAAGCTTTTATCGGTGTATTATTATCGAATAATTTACTTAAATAGGATTTATTTCGCAACAGGGCAACATAATATTACTTTACGAAACGGCAAACGCTATATTTAGTTCTATAGAACAAATGTTTGATAAATCTTTATCATCATCATTCATATCTATAAATGATGATGTATATTAAATTTACTTTACAACCTATTTCCATTATTTCTTTCAGTGTAATGGTGAGAGAGGCAGTGAAATTCCTGGTTATTGTGACATAATATCCTCAAGTCACAAGGTTGGCAACGCGTTAGTGATATCATTGTCTTGATCCTAGGCTGTGGTGACTCTTACTATCATGTGGAGCATGTGCTTGTTCGTCGACTTAATAATAATAATAATAAATACTTTATTGTACACAAAACATAAAAATACATGAAAAAAAACAGTTATTATAAAGTAAAATGGGCGGCCTTATCGCAAATAGCGGTTTAATTTCTTCCAGACAACCTTTGGATGGAAAGACTAAATGAGAGAAAGAGGTAGTAAGAGGTGTCAATAAGAATGATAGAAAAAATATATTTAATATACATAATATAATTAGGTATAACTATAGTGATAGAAAGTGATCCTTCACCAACCGTTTGAACACAGACAGAGACTGCGTGCTTCTAATATTAAGCGGTTAACTTAGTATAATGAAAAAAAAAACAGTTGAGTCGTTTCTAGAAAAACATCGTTAGACGTGGTTTTGTAAATAAATGCGAAATATTACAATTTAGGCGGCAACCCTAAGACCTCTCTGACTTGACTCTGACGAAAATGGAAGGTTGTTTAGGATATTTTTGAGTTAGCTATCAATGAAAATTTCACCATAGCAAATAAAATCGTCAGAGAAGAATAGTACCTACCATTGTATTAGGTGAAGATAGAGATGGCTAAGGTACCGGAACCGATAAGTAGTGGTATATACAACCGAAACAGTCTGTCAAATGCACAAGGTAGAAATGGTCCGCGGCATGTTCATCGCGAATGTATGTTATGTAATTGAGATCATGCCTCAAATCCCCTTTTTTGGGGGGGCCTATGTCTAATAGTTGATGGATTAAACAAAGCAGAATATTAAGCCGAGTCAGTTATTGCAGGTCACTGCCCCAAAAAGCGATGAGATAAGTATGAGAAATGAGCGTCTCCGGTTATGTAAAGCATTGAGTGTTTTCCCACGAAGATGGCATATAAGTATTATTAACGCTATCTGTTGGGGTTTTACGCTATAAATTTCTCATAGCAATTAGATCCAGATATCGCCACTGTAGTTATTGTCGATGCGAGTTAACCCTAGGTGATGACTGGCTTTGGCGTACCGGTTTGAACCGGTTTAAACCAGTTCAAATAGAAATTACGACACCATAAGACAGATACTAGTACCGATGTAATAAATGTAGAAGATTCTAAGACCCGAAATTGCGAGTACACGAGCGTACTGCCGGCAGCTAGCATTCAGTACGGGTCGCCCGCTCGACCGGAGCCTTCTGCTCAATATAATTTGATGACCACTTCCTGGCTTCGTAACATACTTTATCTTTCGCTTGGAACTTTCTTCATTCGTGAAATAGAAAAGCTTCAGTTTTTATTAGGGTTGTGGCGCAAACAGTCGTACGCTTTACGTGCAATTTATCAATAAATCTGTCGTGTGGTATTTGGCAGAGTAGAATAGTTCAACAATACCAGGTGTTGTAAGAGGCGAGATAGGTCAAAATAATGTATTGTACCCTATAAAAGTCTTCAAAAAAGTTCACGATAGTATATTTCTATCTCTTAAAAGATTTTTTGGTAGATTTCTATCTAAAGATGATCCAAAATAACCACTTTTTATCTTCGCACCCGTGCTAAGCCGGGCTATTTATAATAAACATCCATAATTTCGCATAATAATTAGTAGTGGTGTATGCCTAATAGTTTTTATTATTCGGAACAACAAACAATTGCACTATGCAGTTTCTTGATATAAATCAATTAGCGGTGCCACATTGACCACAGATAGATAATAAAAAAAAAATGTTGATAGTTTAAAACCATTGAGTTCAAAATCCGCTGCAACACACTCATGCAGGCTGATCCGCCACTTTGTGTACTTGATTTATGTATGAATCAGTTAATAAGTGATGTACGTAAATTGACTAATAGTTTGTTTTTTTTTGGGGTAAAAATTATACTGAATTCATAGTATGTGGAGGTACACTTCAGTTAGATTTCAAATTATTATTTTGTACGTTGTGAGCTAAGATGAAACCAAGTTAAATAATTTATTAATTGTCAGTTATCCATTAATAAATTATTTAAATAGGTTGTTCCACTTGTTCCAGCATTTTTCGCGGTAAAAAAAAAAATATTCGTAGTATGTGGAGGTACACCGCAGCTAGATTTCAAAATATAATTTTGTACGTCGTGACCTAAGATGAAATCTAATTTAAAAATGTATTAATTGGCAGTTGTCTCAGCAAAATTACTAGATAATTCAAACAAATTGGTCTAGATTGTACTTAAGGAAATATAATTAGGTATAACTATAGTGATAGAAAGTGATCCTTCACCAACCGTTTGAACACAGGCAGGGACTGCGTGCTTCTAATATTAAGCGGTTAACTTAGTATAATTAAAAAAAAAACAGTTGAGTCGTTTCTAGAAAAACTTCGTGTGACGTTGTTTTGTAAATAAATGCGAAATATTACAATTTAGGCGGCCAACCTAAGATCTCTCTGACTTGACTCTAACGAAAATGGAAGATTGTTTGGGATTTCAAAATATAATTTTGTACGTCGTGACCTAAGATGAAACCTAATTTAAAAATGTATTAATTGGCAGTTGTCTCAGCAAATTACTAAATAATTCACACAAATTGGTGTAGAGATACTCAGTTACTAGTGCAAAGCCGATTCAAGTCACTATGTAATTATATTACTCGTATTGCAATTACAAATAACGATGATTTCTATTAAATTAAATAGAGATCAAATGAAACCAAAAGCAAAATCGTGTCCCGCGGGATTAATACAGAATCTAACTGCAGAGCTTGTGCGTCCGAATAATTCAATTACGTGCATCGCTTTTAGCTCATGAGAAAGAAAGATGTTTAATCCTATTACTTTGGCGTTTAATAAACGTTAACAAGCATTAAATTGTAAAGACAAAACATCGAAATGCCGCCCACAGTACAGCCGTTAAAAAGAAATTTCACTGGAAGAACGTCATACAATTCTAATTTATGAATTAGCAATTGTTTATATGTGACTAGCAACGCCCCGCGGTTTCACCCGCGTTAAATTCTAGAACTTTCATACTAATTTTGCACCCTCTTGTACCCCCTTAAGGGATGATTTGTGAAAAAATATTTTACATGTGCTTCATGACTTCCAATGTAGAACCGTTATACTGAATTGAATTCGAACACTTTAAAAACAGCAAAGTTTTATACTATCTTTGCTTTCACTTTAAGGAGTGAATTTACAAAATTCTTTCTAAATACTTGTCTACGTTATAAATGAAACCTCTGTAAAATATTTCAAGTTTCTAGCCCTTATATTTTAGGCCATGCATTGATAAGATAGTTTGACGCGTTCACTTCTGCTTTTACATTTGTATGTGATTTTTAAAACGGAAGCTGACAGTTAACAAAAACAAAGAAAAAACGCACCGTGAAGCCGTTAAAAAGTCACGGTTTCACTCAAAATACCACATAATATACAAAATAAATAATACACGAATGTAACTATGTACCGATTTACTACCCGATCCAGGCATATAATTTACTTCAATTTGCGATTGATTACAGACAACGCTCGAGCTCGTTAATAAGCTGTCGATGGAACGAACGCTAATAGGATTGAGGATTTGCATGGATTGAACCGCTCGTGTTGCAATGTGATGCTCGTATTTTGCAAAAGATAAAGCACATAAAAATCAGTTAGTTTTACGTTAAAAGTATGGCAGACACTCTAAGGTCCCTATACTTTTGCTATACGGATTTGCGCACTGCCGGCGAATGCGTGCAGTTTTTTTTTCACAGCGTATGCCAGACGAGAACACGAGAACGAGCACCAAATCAGACGACTTTTTGTATGGGTTCTACCACATGTTAGAATGACTCAACAAACTTAAATATATTGACGGGCCTAATGACGCAGATGGTAGTGATCCTATCTTGTGCGCCAAAGGTCGTGGGTTCCATTCCCACCCAGAGCAAATATTTATATAATGATATTTGTGTTCGTATAGTGACTGGATGTTAAATAAATGTATTTAAGTAGTGTAATTCCTCTGTTGCCTGGCGTCCGTAACACAAGTGCTTTAAGCGAGTTACCACGGAGTTAGGTCAATGTGCAAGATGTTATGGGAATTTTATAATTTATATCTCTATAAAACTTCTTTTTCTTTTATGACACCTATTCAATAAGACCATTATTAAACAAGTGTCGAGAGAAATTAAATTAAGGTGGAACTTACAATTTAATTAATTTTGACCATTAGGTCACAAGTCAAATAGTATATAATAAAATTAATTTAAAAAATATGTATTTAAGTAAAAAATATATTTGTGATTTTTCTGTTATCTGGTCTCCATAACGCAAGGCAGGAGGCAGTTCAATGTGTAATAAATTGTGGGAATTTATTAAATTAAATAAAAATCAGTATAATGTGATATATTTAACTTGGTGTTTATAATAAATACTAAAAACAGATTTGGATTAAAAAAATAATTCAGAATACTCTAACAACCCAAATTTCATCAACATCGTCGTAGCAGTCGTAAAACGTCAACTACTAGACACAGGCCTTCCTAAAAGGGGGGGGGGGTTTCCTATAATTGCCGCGCTGGGCAAGGTGGTGGTAATCGCAGAGCTTAACTATCGAAAGCAATGCTCGTGTCCATCTTTCATTTGAGCATTTGAGCTACACAGCTTTGGATAGATATAATTCCATCTGTCTGGTTCTGATGCCTAATTCGCCTCTTACGACACCTGATACTGAGGAAGGTACTATTTTACTCTGCCGGAACCTCACTTACCCTATATATGTAATATATATGTACATATTTATTTACATTTTAAATTTAGTAACATCATCATACCAGCTATTGAAGGTCCACTACTGGACATATGCATCTCCAAGAAAGGAGGTTTATTACCCATAATTGCCGCGCTGGGCAAGCGTGTTGGCAATGGCAGAGCGCAGCTATCACTACGGGGATGCTGCTGCCCATCCCCGTCCTGTGCATTTGAGCTGCACTGTTTCGGATGGATATACCGCCATCGGGAGGTACTATTCTACTCCGCCGGTACTTCACAGCAAAATTTAGTAACATATTTAAATTAATATATCCTAGAAAACATCAACTTGTTCTCTGAAGTCTAAGACAAGTTGATTTTTTTTTGTAAATATTATCTTAAATATAGATAAGTAACATAATTATTTAGAAAATAGTAGAACATTTAAATTACGGTGGCATCCAATCTTTTCAGATGTTCAGTCCAGCGTGGTAACCACATCAAGCCCTGTAAGGCCCTTGTTAGCTTTTAAACTAAGCCCACTTAAGCCTGCATCTTTGAGCATTAAAGCATTTATTATTATTCCCATAGTACTACGTGTCTTTTGTTAGATATTATGTCGCAGGGGATTGGATCGGCTGATTTTCTCAGAATTATAAATCCTTTATGATGAATGACCTCTTCGGTCCGGTCAAGTGAGTTCATGTGTTAGTGGTATAGGGACTTAGGAGTTTTTGTAATTGCATTGAGTATACTATATTTATAGGTTTTTTTAACTAGATAAAACATTCCGAAGGTTTCAGACGCTATCCAATACCAAGTGTATTTTCTTTAGTGATTTAGTTTTAATTGGTAAAGTAATTTTAATAATCATAGTCAATTAACTTCTCATAGATTGATCTGAATTCATCATAAGTGGCTTGAACTTACAAAAAACAAATATAATACTTAAATAAATATTTAACTCCCAGTTTTGCAATCTCATTTGATATTTTTGAGAGTTGTTAATTATAGTGGATAACAGAGTTGGAAATCCTGAACTAGAACCTCAAATAGGTTCTAGGTAAATATTAATTCTTAAAAAAAATCTTGTAAGTAGTCTTACCAAATGTGAGAAAGTATCTCAAATTGCTATGATTCACAAACCTGGAAAAAGGACCTGCATGCAAGATTGATGGCAAAAACCATTGATCGATATTGATTAAATTTAGCCTATGTACATCCATTTCTGTTAGAACCCAGAAAACCATAGAGGCTGCTTAGTCTATTTTGTTATATTTTATAGATTATGTTGGATGACAAGAGCTTTATGTTCTTCTGCTGGCCAGACCGTTGAAATAAAGCCCATTACTGGAAATCTGTTTTCTACCCGTAATTATCTTCATATCAGCCATCGGAAGTCTACTACTGGATACAGGTCTCATCCGCGCCCTGTGTATTTGTGTATTTACCTAACACGTTACGACACCTGGTTCAGAGGGAAGTACTATTCTCTTCTGATAGTACCTCACGGCTAACTGCCGGTACCTCACGCCTAACTATCTGTAGTCGCAATCAACTACTCCCAATGTGCATTTTCATCAAAGGCATCGGAAATGCTTATTCTTTATTTTCCCTAGGAAATACCAAAGTTGTAAGCACGTACACATCCCAATGCATACACGCCTCAGTGTTTGTATCCCCAGATTTTCTAAAGGAACCGAAGCACCGAAGGTTCTTCTTTATAATAATAATTAATTTCCACAACATCTCATACATTGATCTGAATTCGTGGAAAATCGCTTAAAGCACTTGTGTTACGAATGCCAAATAAAAGAGGAATCACAAATATACTACTTAAATACATATATTTTACACCCAGTCACAGAACTAACACAAATATCATCATATAAATATCTGCTCTGGATGGGAATCGAACCCACAACCTTTGGCGCTCTAGACAGAATCACTACCATCAACGCCATCAAGCCTGCGCCGTTGTTTGAATATAAAAATTTGTAAATAAATGTTTTGATTGTATATAGACGCTCATAAATTCAGTTGTCGTAAGGGACAATGTGCAGGTATACAGAAAGGACAAAAAAGAAAATAAAAATAATAAATTGGCCACTGGCGTCCAAGACAGGATCACTACCATCTGCGCCATCGGGCCCGTCTTTTTTTATTGATTTTTATATTGATCAGGTAAGTATCAAATATTTCATCGTTTAGTGACACCAATATGTACGATGACACCAATCATCGACTTTTTTATATGGCTAATCCGACTAACAAGCTAACAATTCACATAATAGTAAACGTCACCGAAGCCTATAGACGCTCATTCATCATAAGGATACCACTAGCATGTCGCTAACCTTGTGTCTTCAAGATATTATGTGCATTTCCCAGTATTTGTTCAGTCTCTCTCACCTTTCAAATCTGAATACTGCAATGCGAACACTGTTTCTTAGCGGTAGAAATGGATAACAGCCTCACTCTACACTCTACTAATACAGATGGTATTTGGATGAGGTAGACCTAAAGTTTTGTCGCCGCAATATACGTTAAACTAATAGTCAATAAAATTATCACACAATTGTTATTCATTTATTATACCAGCCATTGAAAGTCCACTGTTGGACATAGGCTTCTCCAAAAAGGGGGAATTTTACCTATAACTTCCGCGCTGGGCAAGCGAGTTGGCAATCGCAGAGCGCAGCTTTCGCGACGAAAGTGCTGCTGCCCATCCCGCCCTGTGCATTTGAGCTACACTGTTCTAGGTGGATATACCACCATCTGTCGGTTCCGGCACCTTAGTCGTCTCTTACGACACTCTACTATTAGGTACTATTCTACTCTGCCCGTACCTCACGGCTATGTTATTTATTAGATTGTTTTTATTTTTAAACGTGAAACAGAAATGTGACAACATTTTAAAAACGTGCTTGTTGGATACCTTTGTAACTTAAAATAATCAAATACTATCACAAGAACGTCGTGCGTAATAACAGAACAAACAACGATAAATTTATCAAACTAAGAGTTAATTAAAATAGGTGAACTAACCAGCGTTTCCTGGCATTGTTACCTACCTTCAAGTCTGAACAAGATTACCATAGTTTATGCCACCAAACTATTCCAGTAATCGGCTAAGACCCGTCGGCAAAGTTATCGCGATGTAGACGAAATTATTTGCTTAATCCAAGTCTACATTTAGATTCAATGTAGACGTTTGGTTTTCTAGAAAATATTCAATGTTGGACTAGAATATCAAGTTAAAATGAGTTTATCTGTGGACTATTATACCATATTATCGAAAATAGAAGTACATGATTCGAAGTATATAATTGTGTATCTATCTATCATCATCATCATTTTATCATACTGGCCATTGAAAGTCCACTGCTTGACATAGGCCTCCTAAGAAAGGGAAATTTCTTCATAATTGCCGCGCTGGGCTAGTTGTTGGCAATTCCAGAGGTCAGCTTTCGCGACAAGGATGCTGCTGCCCATTCCGCCCTGTGCATTTGAGCTGTACTTTGGATGGATATATCGCCATTTGTCGGTTCTGACACGCCTCTTACGACACCTGCTACAGAGGGAGGTACTTTTCTACCTGCCGGTACCTCACGGCAGTAGTGTATATATATTACATATTGATATAGAACAGCAAGTGCTTTAGGTAAATCTAATACTCTGAATTTTTTTGATTGTATATATTTTAAGACCAGTTTTATTTTAATTTTCTGCATAAAAAGAAGTCATTTTGTTTAAGAAGTAACATATACCGTATATTTCGGAAAATTTTATTTCATTTACTCACTAGCATTTCAGTATTTTTTTTTATAAGAAAACAATTGATACATCATATATTAAATACAGTGTATACATATATATAAACAATAAATACATACATACATATATATAGGTAGGTAAAAGTAAATAATTGATAATTCTTTAAATTAATCACCAATATTTACTTTAGATTTATGTATAAATAGTACAATACAATCCTAGCATAGGATTGTATTGTACTACTTATATCATTTAAAATTGATTAGATATTTTCCTTTTATTAAGTATAGCACAAGAAAACTTATGCCATACTATAATAAAAATAGATACTGCCAGCACTTACTGGGTGGGAACGCGAAAAAAACTAAAAATAAAAATAAAAACTAAAAATAAAATAAATTTATGAATGTAGCCATACTAATTTTCAATTCCTGACACAACACCGTTAGTTAATCTTGAGAAACGTTGAACAAAAAATGTTGAGTATGCCTCGTTTTCATCATTATCATATTAGCCATTGGATGTCGACTGCTGGACATAAGTTTCCCCAGGATAAGGGGAATTTTGCCAATAATTGTCACGCTGAGATAGAGTCGTTTTGGATGGATATACCGCCATCAGTCGGTTCTGGTACCTTAGTCGCTTCTTCGAGCACCATGTACAGGGGAGGTACTATTCTTCTCTGCCCGTACCTCACGGCTTAAGGGTTGTTAAGAGTAGTGTAGAACAGAGTATTTGAGAACTCAAATGTCAGAAAATATGATGTTATAGGCTATAGGCCTTTGCCAAAAAAATAAACGCTTTACTGAACTCAAAACACCCATCGACTCCGCAAGCAAACTCAAAGTAACTGCAGTTAGCGTCTTAACTTGCAGATATCATAACTTCAAGGGTTAAGTTGTTAAATCCGAAGTTACGGAGTTTGTTACAGAGCCAACTGAGCTGAACACTTCATCCCTGCCTTGAGATCTGGGTCAATTGGGATTGCATTATTAATTGTAAGCTTTTTTTAATAAGACATCACGATAAGACACGAGATGCTAGTGATCCTGTCTTGTACGCCAAGGGCCGTGGGTTCGATCTCCACTCAGAACTATTTTTCCTATGGATTAGGACATCGATTTCTTATGTGACTGATACATTATTTATTGGTTTATTTGACGGGCCTGATGGCGCAGATTCGATTCCTACCCTGGACAAATATTTATATGATGATATTTATGGGTGTTAAATATATGTATTTAAATAGTATATTTGTGATTCCTCTGTTGTCTGATGTCCGTAACACAAGTGCATTAAGCGACTTATCAAAGAGTCAGGGCAATGTATGGGATGTTGTGGGTATTTATTTTAACGGCTTTTAATCGTTGTTCTTTTTGATGAGTTCTAATAAAAAACCTGACTACTGACGTAATCTTGTAAACTAAAAATCTCTTATAATCATTTTACAAAAATATGTTGAAAAGTCGTTATTTATTAATTCATAACAGCCATTGGAAGTTAGCAAAAATATTCTCATAATTGCCGCGCTGGGCAGACGTGTTGTCAATCGCAGAGCGCTTTAGCTATAGGGATACTGCTGCCCACCACCACACTCTGTATTTGAGCTACACTGTTCCGGATGGATATACCGCCATCGGTCGGTTTTGGTACCTTAGTCGCCTCTTACGACACCTGGTGCAGTGGGAGGTGGTTCTATTCTGCCGGTACCTAACGGCACATCAATGTTCTAAGTTTAAATCTAAACATCTATACAAGGGAATAAAAGTAACAGGATATTATTTTACTATGTACAGACGAAGTCAGGGCGGGCCGAAAGTATGTAGTATATATGATGATATATATGTATGTATGTATGTAGTATATAAGTATGTAGTATATATATGATAAGTATGTAGTATATATGATGATCCTTGTCATCTTTAACAGTATTAATCCCCTTCTCACTTTTGCCTTTCAAAGCCAAAATTAATTATAACGCGGTCTTTAATCCCTTTCGGCAGGGATACTTTAATACCGCGTATGTAGTATCAGTGAATAAGATCCACATTTCAACGTTTTCTATTAAAATTTGAACTTTATTTACAAACGCTACTTAGGCGGTATTGATATATCTCTAATAACCTGCAAAAAGTATGGCCGGGCTGATTCAAATTTACACGGTGATTTTGTTAAAGATTTTGAAATTCTATTATAGAGTTGATTTTGTTGGTATTGACATTCTTTGACATATTTAATACAAACGACCTCGCGGGAATATATTTATGTGTATTTCTAAAAACGGACGATCACATAATTTCCTATCCATAGGAATAAATAAAATAAATTATAAAATTAGCCGTGGGGTACCGACAGAGTAGAACAGTACCTCCCTTTGTGCCAGTTGTCGTAAGAGGAAACTATGGTTCAGCTAAAGTTCAAAATTTAATTTAATACAAGAATTCTGTTCTAATTCCGTGAGGTACCAGTGGAATATTGCTACCTTCTCTGTAACAGGTGTTGTAAGGGGGCAACTAAGATACCGGATCAGACTGGTGGCGATATTTTCATCTGAAACTGAGAATGTTTATTTTATCCTAATCAATTGGGAGATAGAAGTGTAAATATGTTATAATAATCCCACATCTCATGCAATGAACTGACTCCATGGTAAGTTACTTAAAGCACTTGTTTTATGGGCAAACACGAAAAACACACCCTTGATGCACAAGATAGAATTTGCGCTATCGTGCCCTCTTCAAGCTTTTTTTTTTCTGTCAGCCAGTTCCACCCAGGAGCAAAGACCAATATTTTACAATTTATAATTTTCTGCCGTCTGATACATATGAAAGTACTGTTAGTATTTCATACTTCAATAAAAAACTTAACCCTTTTAGAACAACTCTGTTGTCTGTCTATTCATATGTCTGTTCTGGCCCTGTTTCTCAGGGAAGCGAGAAGTTAACATTTGATACTCATGTTTGCGGTCCTTTGAAGCTGTAGTTTTCTAATCTACTCAATCTAAATATATAGGTACATATAGATTATATATGGTAATTGTCCTACCCTTCGCAGGAAAAATTATCCATAGGGTACTTCACATAGCCCCAGAATCATGATCACAAGATTTGGAAACTTAAATAAGTACGCCTCTTTGTGTACGAGCACAATTTGCACCGACTTTTTTGAATGTCTGATTATTTCGGGTAAAATTTTAAATAGCCGGTCCGATTATGGCAAATTTGAAAGAATAACTTAATAAAAACAAACTTACTTTTATCTAAGTAGGACGCGTGAAGGTATCATTCAAAATGGATAACAACCCAAAACAATGAACAATTTTAAATTTAATTAATAAAACCGTTCGCGGACAAAGTTGGGGAAACCGGTTAGGAAGTAATATATTTTTTTATATCATATGCATTTATTGCATTTATTTATACAAATATGTATGCCACGTTTATCTATTTTGTATTTATATTGTCTGCACCACTATATATATATTATTTTCTGTTTTGTGTAATGGTTGACTGGGAGATAATGCCATCTGGAATTAAGTCCGCCATTTGTACATTTTGTAACATTTTCTGCAATAAAGTTAAATAAATAAAAAAAAAATTACAGCAATAATCGAATACCTACTGCCAAAAATGTTTGTTGCCAATAAAATACATTCTACTCTTTCTGTTTTCATCTTTTGTACAAACTCGACGAAATCGATCACTCGTCCACGGCATTAAATTTCCTACTTAATAAACCTTTTAGGCTCTTTAATTAAGTTTAAAAGGTTTTATAAAATTCTAATGAAAAAAATACGTTCGAATATTTATTTAGATGGTAGTTCTAGAGTTTTAAATCTACAATTGACGCGAGTATCTTACAAAGCAATTGAAATTAACTTTTTTTTTTGATAAAGAAAAAACCTTTTCAAGTTCACTTTTTCCTAATCCATTAAGATGGGATCCTCCTGATGGGATCTATTCAAATGTTCCGACGATCGAAATCTCAAAGGAAATACAGAATTACCCCAGATTATTTCATGCCCAAAGCCTGCCTACACAACTCATTACATTTATCACTTTTTACATGAAACAATTTTCCCCACTCAATGTTCGAAATACGAAACCACTTTCATTTCCAACAAAATGGAAATTTGGGCCGTAAAATTTTTAAAACAGTAAACACGTGGAACGGCGCGCGACTCCACAAAGGATCCAATAATCGTTTCCTAACACACATTAGTCACAGAAATGGAAAAAGCGGCACCAATTTGTTTAACAGCTGAAAACAAAGACAAACTTTCTTCTACAGAACAATTTACACATGCTACATGTGAGTAAATTCTTATTTATTAACGCGAGCGCTGGCAGTACGGTTCGGCATAAGGGAAATTAAAAAAAATATAATTAAAAAAAAAACGGTTAAACGTCAAAAGAGGCGGGAAAATATTTCGATATGTTGAAAAAGTTGAGTGTTGTTTTTATGTTGTTGGCTTGCTGTTACTGTGCAGAAAATGATACCGATTTGGTGGATGAATCCAGGGCCAAAAAGAAAAAGAGTCCAGCCAGACTATGGGGTAAGTAATAAATTAGGAATGCATAGAAGAGTACCGAAAGAGAAGAATACGTTATTCGAGACTAGGTGTCGTTCGGGGCAATCGTGGAATTGGAATTGTCCGGTGGGTCTAATAGAACAGGTATAGGTGGCAGCTTCTCCTTTGGGATCTATTTTGTTGTTTGATAGGTATAGGTCTTTTCATTTATGGAAAATAATTATTAATAATAATAATTCTAATGGTAAAAGATTATTTTAAATCGTAGTTTTTGCTCGAAATACAAACAAACAAGCAAATCTGATCTTTGTTCTCTATTACTAGTAGGATAACATTTTCCATCGGAACAGCGTATTTGCGTGAGATAAGTAGCCAATATTTTAATCTAGACCACAAGTTAACATAGTGTTAAATTTTATTATATTCAATCGGCTATTCTAACAGCAATAACTGATACTTTCTAATACTAAATTTCATTTTTATTAAGATTAAAAATATTTCGCATTAAATTCGCATATAAGATTAAAAATATCTTTGTAAACAATGCCAAATTAAAAATTTCTTCTACCATCATATTCTACCTCTGAAAACCGCAAGAAAATCCATTAATTACTTTCAAGGTTAAAGAAAAAGTTAGTTAAAGTGTGTTAATTTAAGAATTTCGAATCTTTATTTGATGAAATATCAAATAATAAAACGACCTATGTACAACAACATAGGCCTCCCCAAGAAAGTGGGAATTTGGCCGTAATTGCGGCGCTGGGCAAGCGTGGTGAGAATTGCACAGTGTAGCTTCGCGACGGGAACGCTGCAGTCCATCTCCACCCCGTTGCATTTGAGCTACACTACTTCGAAAGGATTTCCTGCCATCTATCGGTTCTGATATCTCTATCGCCTTTTGAGACTTCTGGTTCGGTTTGATAATATCATAGCTTCTTCTTAGTACAATAGTCGCCGATGTGATTAAAGATACAAAATAAATAAATAAATAATACAAAATTAATGCGTTTCAAGGTTATATGCAACTGATGCCTGAACTAGGTATGTAATACCTGTGAAACTGGTCATGGGGCACTATTTCGACATCATATCTTTGTACGTGATCCATGAAGCTATTCCTTAATCACGAACACTTCGCACGCATACTTTTCGTAGATCAGTGAACTGCTTTGGAAGAGTGCGAATGGCAAATGCGTGCAGTCTCTGCACGTCAACGCGTGAATACCGACCGCACTTGTGCGGCTCACTTAGTTCTCCTCTGTTTCTAACAATGTAAATGTCACTCCAGCCAAGGTCCGGCCTCAAAGGCGCCTTACTGTTTGCTGTCAGAAGTATATCATTCGGGGTTTGGGCCAATGTCCAGCTGTGGACATCTAACAGTGGATATGACGAAGATCATATCAGCGGTAGGATATCTATAGAACATAAAGGGATCTTCTAGACATTTCCATATTTTTTCCCCAATACAAAAATATTTTTTGAAGGGTAAGAAAGGCAGTGAAATTACTGGGTATATGTGACATTGTATCTTTAATTCACAAGGTTGGTGACAAGCTAGTGATATCGTTATGATTTCACAATTGTCTATAAGCTGTGGTCAGGTATATCATCAAGCGGACCGTATAAATGTTTGCTGACTTCAAAACATAAAAAAATTGAAAAGGCCATTGAAAATGTTTTATTAGAAGTAGGTTTACTAGTAAATTATATTATACTACGTGGTGACTAACATTTTAATTAATTCATATCTTACAGTTTATTCATAATTAAACAATCACCGCGGTCTAATTTATGTAACATATGAAATATGACAGCATTTTATTGTACTGAGTCATCGAGTTCAATTGAAGATTTAGAAATGAAAAAAAGAAAAATTGAAGCCGTGAGATACCGGCAGAGTAGAATAGTACCTTCCCCTATCTCAGGTGTCATAGGAGGCGTCTAAGTTGAATGGCAGCAGCTTCCTTGTCGCGAAAGCTGCGCTTTAATATTGCGGCGAAATATCCCTATATTGGGGGGCTTATGTCCAGCCGCGGATTTTCTATATGCTTCGAAATAACAAGATAAAATGATGTATGATATTCGTCGATGAAAGAATTTGGCATGGTGGCAAACGCAAAGAACAACAACGCAACGAGGGTGCTCTGCCCATTCCCACTCTGCAGTATTTAAGCTGTGTTGTTTTGGATGGATATATTGCTTACTGTCGGTTCCGATACCTTAGTCGCCTCTTACGACAGTTGGTATAGAGAGAGGGACCTCTACTCCGCGGGTACCTCACGGAATTAAAATTTAACTCTTGTATATAATTCAATTAACCGATTAAAAAAATGACACCTGCACTTAGTTTAATTTTTAGACGGCTATTAAATTGTCTGTAGGATTATTTTACGGAAAAGTAGATCTGATTCCAAATATCTTGTAAACGTCAACGGCATAGCTTACTGGTAGACGTAAACTATTTAAGATTCCAATCCATCAAAGTCGCGGATTGGTGATTAGTATAGATTAATTCTAGCTCATGGGTAGGCTTTTAGGATATTCGACCACTACCCTCCCAAGCAAATTTATTTTCTGTTTTTTATAAATTTAGGCTTTATAAACCAAATTTTATTTTTATTAGACCAGGTCAATAAGCAAGTATATACGCATGATAGTAAGCGTCACTGTAGCCTATAGACGCTTGTAACATCACAAGGATATCACTAACGATTGAGCTGCATTGATTAAAATTTAGTTGTTTATAACTATGATTTTTAATTCGTTTAACAAAAGCTGCTAACAAACTCTTTACCAGCGTAATGAACATAGATATTTTCATGGCCATGGTCTCAATTTAAACAGTGTTTTTCTTTTTATTTCAGCTATGCTCTTACTTCTCGCGTTCTCCAAGGTGGCAATACTCAAGGTAGTGTCATTCTTTATGTTCCTCGGATTCTTCCAGAAGTTGTTCTCCGTAGCCGGGATCTTTCTGAAGTACTTCCTCAACAAACCGCCGAAGGCCCCCCCACAGCCTACGTACGGAGCCCCGCAGGAGTACAACACAGTGGGATACAGCTATGGTCCCCCTGACCATGAGACATTTGACAGTGAAAATTTACCAAGTATAGCTGAGTTTGGCACTCCTTTGAATTGGCTTTTCAATAAGAATCCGTAGGTTATGTTTGATTAAAGTATTTATTTATTGATACAAGTAGTTTTATTGGTCGAAGGCCTAGGCTTTGGTCACAGGTCTGTTGGATTAACTTATAAGCAAAAAAAAAAATACTGTATTTTCCGACTGTGTGTCCGACTCGTGTTCCGACCTTTTTACGGAAACGCGTGGAGTAACCAAGTTGAAACAACCATTTAATTAAAAAACCCTTGTAGCAAAAACTAGTTTCTTAATCACAATCCAATGATACAGCTATTGAACTTTGCTAAATACCCTTTGCTGAGGAATCAACACTTATTCTTAAATATTTCTTATATGCGATACTTTATCATGAGCTATCTTAGGTTTTTGCGGTAGAAATTAAATGCAGAATAATGAATCAAATGTACCATAAAAAAAAAAAATTCATTCAAGTTTTTATGAAACTTTCAGTGCGCGAATGGAAGTGCCTGGAAGAAATCGTTTAATACAAGGCCGCTAAATGTACGATTTCTAGTATGTTTTTACTATTAATATTATTATTTCTGTACAGAATATTGTATTATTATTATCACCAGGTGTCGTAAAAGGCGACTAAAGTACTAGAACCGACAGATGGCGGTATATCCATCCGAAACAATGCAGCTCAAATGCATAGAGCGAAGAAACTGCGCTCTGCGATTGCCAACACGAATTTGCTTGGGAGTGCAGTGGTGAAATATCCTAAAAGCCTATCCATGAGCTAGACTTAATCTATACTAATCACCAATCCGCGACTTTGATGGATTGGAATCATAAACAGTTTCCGTCTACCTGTAAGCTATGCCGTTGAAATTTAAAATACATTTGAAATCAGATCCACTTTTCCGTGAAATAATTCTATCCACAATTAAATTTTTTTTTAAATCGGTTAATTCAATTTAATACAAGAGTTCTATTCTAATTCCGTGAGTTACTGGCGGAGTAGAGGTACCTCCCACTGTATCAACTGTCGTAAGAGGCGACTAAGGTACAAGAACCGACAGATGGCGGTATATCCATCCGAAACAATGCAACTCAAATGCATAGGGCAAAGAAGCTGCTCTCTGCGATTGCCAAAACGTTTTCCCAGCGCGGCAACGAGACTGTAAGTAAGCTGTCTCTTTAAGTAAGCCTCAAGAAGTATGTCCACAATTATTGAACCCCAAAGTAGTAACTGAACAAAGCCAATCGACCGAAGGCGCCTAATTAGCATAGTAATAATGTCTTTGTATAGTTACAGAGTTATCTGTTGTGTCAAACAACTTACCTGACTTTGTGTTACTGGGACGAAAGTAAAATACTTAAATAGGAGAAAATTTTGTAACGAATACACAATACGGCACACTGACATTTGACGACATTTGCGGAATGTTGTTTTTTTGTTTTAGAATAAAACGTTAGTTCGTCATTTGAATTACAATATGAACATTCCTAGCAACATTTGGTAAATTGTCAGACTCAATGGCGCTGATGGTAGTGATCCTGTCTTATGCGCCAAAAATCGTGGCTTCGATCCCCACTTAATAATATTTGTATGATTATATTTATGCTTGTCCTGTGTCTGGGTGTTAAATATATGTGGTTAAGTAGCATATTTGTAATTGAGCGACTTGTTACGGAATCAGGTCAATGTATGAGTGGTTGTAAAAAAAACTCTTTTTAAAATAACAATGAATTGAAGTGTATTTATAATATATCTGGGTAAAACCATCATCATCATCGCTATAGTGATATTATAGTGATATTACAAGTGCCTGTAGTGATATTATAGTGATATTACAAGTGCCTATAGTGATATTATAGTGATATTACAAGTGCCTATAGTGATATTATAGTGATATTACAAGTGCCTATAGTGATATTATAGTGATATTACAAGTGCCTATAGGCTTCGTTGATGCTTATTATCACGCGGGCTGTCTATCATGCTCGTCTGTCGACCAGGTCTAATATTTAAAAAATTATTGAAACGAGAATGACAGCGATTACTCAGGCCAGGCTCTAAGGCACGGAGTACGGTTTTAAAACTAGGGTGAAAGTGCAACAATGGTATGTGATGACCTGGTGATATTTAGTAGAATAAAAGTCTACTTATGTGATCTGGGTGGGATATCTACGAAAGATAGTGCACAGTTGAAGACCTTACTACGAAATCACTTCAAAGACGGGCCTAATAGTAAATAGAGTGCTAAAAACTCAAATAATATTACATTTCCACCTTTATAAATAAATAAAGAAATTCCCACAACATCTCATACATTGATCTGTGATAAATCGCTTAAAGTATTAGTGTTACGGACATCAGACAATAGAGGAACCACAAATATACTATTTAAATTCATATATTTAACACCCAAATACATAACAAACATAAATATAATCATATAAATATTTGTCCTGGGTGGGAATTGAACCCACGACCTTTTACTCACAAGAAAGGATTACTACCATCTTCGTCATGGGGCCCCGTCAATTTAAAAAATAAAAATTTATCTCACTCTTTAATCCATTTTAAGTCCGTTGGGAAATCATACAGGACTGGACTGGAAACATGGAATGTCTTCTGACTGACAGCTAACGATGTTCTTTCTAACTAATTGTTCATAGAAGAACACGGTACCAGGATATTATTTTGAGGTAGGTAGGAAGCAAGGTACTTTATTTATACAAATAAATAATTTGGACGAACTGCTTACTACTTTACTCACTAAATGTGCGTCACAAAATTGTTTCAAAACATGTTTGTTTTTTCTAGCATACGGAAAATACCGCTGGACTACAAAGCTCTGTATTTAAGTAGTATTTTATTTTTGGATAATGAATTAAATATCACCCATATATAGCACTCTCGAAATCGTGCAGAAAATCTATATTAGATACAATATTAAGAAAGTTTCATAGCCAGGACATACCAGACTATAGAGAGGGCAATGCTCATTCTCTTTGTACGATCGAAGCAGAAGAGTGCCGTAGAAGAACCAATGTTACCGAAATAACTCAGTGGATTACGTTACGCACGTTAGTACGCAAAGCAGTTCCACGATGAGTCGTAAGGTTTTGGAATGGAAGCTAATTAACAAGGGCAACGTTGGACGTCCACCCACAAGGTGGACACACGGTCTGACTAAAGCTGCAGGGTCGCGCTTGAGGCAGGCCACATACTACTGGTCCTATTGGAAAAATTCTTAGAGAGGCCTATGTCTATCAGTGGACGTTCTGCGGCTGATATGAATACGATGAAACAAGACATAACAATTCTAACTAAACTGAGAACTGTGTGTTTGCAGATTGCCTTGGACTATTTTTGCCATTAATACTCGTAGTAGTACCAGACAATAATATTATTTGGATCTGTCGCAAAGAACTGAATCCAAAGTGTTAGTTTAATTAACAAATAGATACATTGGAAACAGATTTAGTACCGGCAGAGTAGAATAGTACCTACTATTGCGCTAGGTGTCGTAAGAGGCGACTAAGGTTCCGGAACCGACAGAGTGCGGAAACAGTGCAGAACAAATGCACAGGGTGGGGATAGGCAACAGCATCCCTGTCGCTAAAGCTGTGCTCTGTGATTGCCAACACGCCTGCCCAGCGCAGCAGTTATGGGCAAAAAATCTTTTGTGGAGAGGCCTATGTCCAGCAGTGGACTTTCAATGGCTGATATGATGATGATGATGATAGATTGGATCCAAACTGTTTGTTTAATTGACAAATATATACTAGAGAATACAAAGCCCCATGTTTTAAGCCAAAAGGCCACAATTCAAGCCAACTGCCCTATCTCCAGTGATTGCACCATTCTCCAAAGTGCCGGCCGTGCGGCGGGCCGGTTCGTTTCCCGCCGGCCGGGCCGTTTTGGTCTGAACTCGTTTGTATAATGGCTGGTTTAGGATGACATCTAATTGCGTGTTTACATGACGCGCGAAATTGTGTCGCGCCTGAATCACGTGTAGTGCCAAATTGTGTCAAGCTTGAGTTGAGACGAGGAGTTATCGCTAATGGAAGAGGCCAATCGCTGCATAAAGCCTCGGAATAAAACGCAAGGCAACAGCGTTTTTTATAAAATATAAAAATTAATACAACAACGAAGATTTGAATAATGTGTTTTTTTTAACGAGCAAATATATCACTTGAGCATTTTTTAATCACTGATTGCATATACATGAGGTAGACTGTGGTCTATAACTAAATACCGCCTAATAGCAATGTTCGAATTGCTGTTTGCAAGTTGAGAGTGGCAGGGAAGTTAAAGTGATATATCTTTAAATGCTAATAATGGGCATTATTCCCCCTTTTTTGGGGAATCCAGCAGTGGACTTTCAATAGCTGATATGATGAAATATCTTGAAATCACAAGGTATATCATAGGTACGTTATATATAAATACGACAGCCCCCATGGCACAGACTATAATGATCTTATCTTGTGTGTCAAGGGTCGTGTGTTCGATACCCACCCATAGCATTTATATGATGATATTTGTATTTTTCTGTGTCTGCGTGATAAATATATGTACTTAACTAGTATTTGTAATACCTCTGTTGTCTGGCGTCTGGAACGCAAGTGCATTAAGCGACTTAACACGGAGTCAGGTCAATGTATGAGATATATATTGTCGGAATTTATTTATTTAAGTAGCTAGTAAGGCCGCTAGTTAAACCTAAATCATGACATAATTTGGCATTATCCCTTATCTAAATACCGCACGATTTCCCACGTCATGTCAACATGCAATTAGACGTCACCATAAACTAGACTATAAACAAACAGAACAATCCTAAGCCTAACTGATTTAGATTACATTCATGAACCTGTCATCTGGCTATAAGGTTTAGTGAACCGTCTCATTGTACCGGCCGTGTTGAATTTTAATCAAAAGAAAATTAAATTTCAATCATCATTATCATTACAGCCATTGGAAGTCCACTGCTGGACATAGGCGTCCCTAAGAAAGGGGAAATTTTGCTCATTATTGCCGCGCCTGGCAAGCGTGTTGGCATTGGATATACCGCCATCTGTCGGTTGCAGCAGCAGCCTCTTAAGACACTTGGTTCAGATGGAGGATCTATTCTACTCTGCCAGTATCTCACGACAATCATTTTAATAATAATAATGATATTATTTATTGTACACACCATGAACAACAAAAATCATTCAAATAACGTAGAAAAACATACAACAGTAAGTACAATAGGCGGCCTTATTGCATCAAGCGATCTCTTCCAGGGAACCTTTGGACAGAAAAGAAATACAACAATAATTAGGCAGTTTGAAGTGTAATACTATAATGAAATTTACGCAAAGAAAAACTGAGAATAACAAATCGGGAGGACACAAAATAAGAACAACTGTTGCTTTCAGTTTCAGGAAATGGTTGCTGAATTTAAGTAGTCAAGTGTCTGCACGAACTGCAGGAACAAAATTGTTTGTTGTCTCCCTAATCATTAAGCGTTGTCATTTTTCACAAACCCCTCGAGGAACTTAAACGATCGAGTTTTAACTAGCACGGACCAAGAGAAATCAATTTAAACAAGAAAGAAACTCTAGGAACTCTTCTTTTAAAGCGGAGCGGCTTAATGAATACAAACTAACCAGGGCTGGTGCGATGCGAGTTTTATACACGTAATTCATTAGTATTCCTTTTTTAATTTTATTACACTTTTGTGTACTATTTATAAAGAGTCAGTTGCCGTGTGGTACCGACTGACTAGAATAGTACCTCCCCCTGTAAAAAGTGTCGTAAGAGGCAACTAAGGTACCAGAAACCACAGATGGTGGTGTAAGCTTCCATGGTAGTGTAGCTTAAATGCACAGGGTGGGGAAGGGCAGCTGCATCTTGATCGCGAAGCTGCGTTCTGCAATAGCCAGCACGCTTGCCCAATGCTGCAATCATCAAGGCATCATTCTGGCTTTCTTGGCCTAGGCCAACATTGGACTTCATTGGCTGATAATATATTATGATGTTTAACAAAGTGTAATGTAATCGTAAATGTAAATGAAAATTGCTTAATAACATGAAAAATAAGCATACGGTCCGCTTGATGATAAAAATAAACGCAGACGCTGGTGTCATCACAAATATAAAACCAACGTGTCGTCAACCTTGTAAACTGAAGACACAATGTCACATTTAACCAGTAATTTCCCTGATTTGCTCACCCTTGAAACCGTAACGCAATGCGAACACTGCTACTTGGAGATAGAAATAGGTGAGAGTGAGGTACCTATGTACACGACCTTTGTAAGAGGTCGACCTCTAATAAATATAATTTTTAGTAAATAATATATAGGAAGTATACTTACTTATAACCAAGTAGATATACCTAAATAAGATTGTGTTGTCTAATATCCGTTATAAAAGTGCTTCAGGCGACTTATCTCCGATAGGTCAATGATGAGATGATGAAGTTATTGTTATAATATAATAATAAGGTCGACTACTAAAGAAGTCAGTATAAAACTGTGTTGGCACTAATGTTATTACAAATGTATGAATTAAGTTCGACAACCCTTGAATTGGTAGATAAGTCGACTCCAACGAACTATAAGCGAGTTAGTAAATTAACCTCTGTTGTTTTTCCACTTGAGGTAAGCCACTATGCTTGCTTAGTACCAAACGCATTTTTTATGTCACATTTGCAATTGCTTTATCGACATCTTGATGAAGTCTTATATAAGACGCATATAATAGCTATTTAATTTTATTATAGACTTATTATATGACTTTTTTATATATTACGAAGTCAGCGAACAAGCGTCTATAGGCTGCGGTCACGTTTATTTTAAGCGGACCGCAGCCTATAGACGCAGTGGCCTCTCCGAAATGTCAGCCAGTATACCGTGTCACATTTATCCAGTAAATTTACTAAATTACCGGGTAGATCTGACACGGTATCTTCAGTTCATGAAATATCTTTGATCAATTCTTATAAGATATCTTTGTAATGATACAAGCGTCTATATAGGCTGCAGTCACGTTTTCTTTAAGCGGACCGTATGTTTGTTTGCTTACTTCCTAATTCAGTTCTTATTGTTCAATTATCATTTAGTGTAATTACTGGGTAAATGTGACTTGGTACACAGGGTGAGAGAGGCAGTGGCCTCTCTGACTCTTCAAACCGGAACAAAGCAATGCGAACACTGCTAATTGGCGGTATTAATAGGTGAGAGTGGGCTACCTTTTTTACCAACGCAGATGATCTTTGCAAGAGGTCTATCTCTAGTAAACTAAGTCTATACTCTAAGTTTACAAAGAACCATATAGTCCACATGATAGTAAGCATTTCTGCAGGCTGTTGACACTCGTAATATTACGTATATTTATAATATTAAGTATATCGCGTCATCATCCTTAAGCTTGATAGTATAGCACATTAACCAATCATTTCATTGCCTATGTCCAAAGTTGATTTTAATCTTATTCGTTAGAAACAGTTATAAAAATCTTTTCTTTTCAATCACAATAAAAAGTCGCACAACATCTCATACATTGACCTGACTCTGAGATAAGTCACTGAAAGCACTTAAATATTTAGTACATAGACACAGAATAAACACAAATATTTCTCATATAAATATTTGTACTGGGTGCGCATCGAACTCAAGATCTTAGGCGCACAAGATAAGATGACTAATATCTGCGCTATCGGGCCCGTGACATAAAAACATTACCTACCATACGAACAAAACGAAAGAACACATAAGCTTTTACCTTTATAGATTAACCTTGATTGACGTTTATTCTTAAGCGAGTCAAAATAGGCCCAAAGAGAAAGCAGTGGGCAATCATGAATTAGACCGGTCGTAAAACACAGGGATCGTGGCCACCCATCATCTGAATGCAATAAGAGTGCTACCTTCACTCAGTCTTAATGACTCGGGAGGGAAGCCGCTCGTAAATTTGCTCTGTCTACTTTTATTTCGTATAATAGAGAATCTACTTTGTTGCAAGAAAACAGACAATAGAGTAAAGATCAAATTAAAAGAAGTACTTCAGAAAAAGCACCATTTGCCTCCACCATCGAATATCTATAATTTTACGAGCTCGATGACGGAAATGGTAGTCCTATCTTGTGCACAAAGCTCGTGAGTTCGATCCCCAACCAGGATAAATAATTGTATGATTAAATATTTATAAATAATAAGAATTACATATAAGCCGTGAGGTACCGACAGAATAGAATAGTACTACCCGCTGTACCAGGTGTCGTAAGAGCCGACTAAGGTACCAGAACCGACTGACAGTATATCTATCCGGAACAGGGAAAGGTAGGTTCAACAGTGGACTTCCAAAGATAAAGTATATTATATTTATCCTCTATTGTCTGATGGTTGTGACATAAGTGCTTTAAGCTTTCTCAAAGTCACGTCAATGTATGTGATGTTGTATAAATGTTATTATTATTTGTTATTTTATTTATTGAATGTTTGTCGGTTTTATTTATAGATTATATATTATGTTGAACTTTTTATTTTATAAATATATACACATAGGTTTATAATGGACATGGCCTCTCCAAGTGATTTCCAATAGGACCGATTGTATGTGGCCTGCGTCCAGCGCGATCCTGCAGTTTTAATCAGACAGACGATCTAAGTGGAGTTCTACGCTACGCTTGCCGGTACGTGGTCTTCTTCAGAACCTTACGATTCCATCGTTCATCGGTTCTGCGTGCTAAGTGCCCTGCCCACTGCCACTTCCAATTGCTAATCCGCCGGACTATGTCGGTAACTAGTTCTTTTACAGATCTTCTTATTTCTGATTCGATCACATAAAATGACTCCAAGCATTGCCCTTTCCATAGCTCGTTGGGGTATTTTAGGTTGGCTAATAAGGCTAATATTTAGAGACTACGTTTCGCTGCCATAAGTCATAGCTGGTGTTCGACTTTTGGCAGTTCTACCAATGTGTGTTATTGGTCGAAGACTTTCGACTTGATACACTGAGGTATGTCCAACAAGAAAATGTTATTAGATCTTTATTATAAAGTTATACTAATTAAATTATAAGATAAGAACCTACCGGAACAACTGGTGGTGACATTGGTGTTAACACCTGGGTTTTTGTCAATGGAACCTCAACTAATTAAAAATAAACTGGTTTTACCGTTGTCTCAAAAACCATTCCAAAACTGACTTTCAGTTCTCCAGCTGAACGATAAACGGTTGACATAAATACAGTAGCGATCCTCAGTCGTCTTTAAACGACACGGCCTATAAGTACCGCCCGGGGCTGGGAGGTCGCGTTTTTCACGAAATGAATCCAATTACTTATGTTACCTATTCTTATTTCTCACCCGGGCCCGCGTATTACTTACGTGCTGAAGATATCGCTAATAGGGACGGGGAAGTGTGTGTGGCTTGTATGGAACGGGTTCAATAAATTCTTAATTTCTTAACCTATTACGGCCGTCTGTTTGTCTATCAGGCCGTCGTCTATGTAGAGTTTACTCATATCGCATCAAAGAGATTTTTTACTGAAATTAAAAAGAGAAAAGTAACCTTTATATTTTCCTGGGAGAGTGAAGTACCGGTGGAGAAGAATAGTACCTTGCCCTGTACCACGTGTTGTAAGAGGCGACTAAGCTACCAGAACCGAATGATGGCGGTATATATATCCAAAATATTGCTGCAGCTCAAAAGGACAGAGCGGGGATGGGCAGCAGCATCACCGTCGCGAACACTGCGCTCCGCGATTGCCAACACGCTTGCCCAGCGCAGCAATTATGGGCAACATTTCCCCTCTTTTTTGGGGAAGCCTATGTCCAGCAGTGGACTTTTAATTGGCTGGTATGATGCACATTTCATTTCCAAATTTTATGATAATCAATTTAAATTCCTTAGTTTCAAGACAAAAGTCATGGCAGTTTTTCTTGTAGGCTTTTTTAACCAAGACCCGTCTTTTGTTTGTATTATAAATTATAAATATTAATACCACAGTCAAACCCTGGAATAATTAGAATGGGAGGTAATGCTCCTTTACCAACTTTTTAAATGAGTACAGGAACTGCATTCATTTGTTGGGATGCACAGACATTTCTATTTTGATTTCTGTAATAAACAAAAAGGAACCCTAAACTCTAAGCGTATTAAATCTCTTACAGTCACGGAGTCCCGTGGATTCGCTCCACGTGTCTTGATAAAAATATTTTCTCTCGTTACCATACCACTTATGTAGCTTCGTTACACGGTTCAAATATCTTGAAAATATATAATTTGTATATTGAAGATATATTGTAAGTAGCATTAAACCTTTTTTCAAACACTATATGAAATGTTCTTTTTTCGTTCGTTGAAAGGTAAAATATTACTTACAAACCGTTTATGACGAAATTAATGGTTAGAAAACAACAAGAAAAGTGTGTATCAGTGGTTATAGAGTATTTTTTATTTATTTTTTTAGACCACGCCGATGAGCAAGCGTATAATCCGCATGATAGTAAGTATCACTTAGCTAGCTTATAGCTTATAGACGCTCGTAATACCACAAGGATATCACTAACGCTTTGACGACCTTGTGACTTAAGGTTACTCGTATTATAGCACATCGTCCAATAAATTCACTGCCTCTCTCACCATTCAGACCAGAATATACAGATAGAAAGCCCCATTTTTTACTGATAATTCCTTTTTGTTCTATTCATATTGTTGGAGGGATTATCGCAGGTAACTTGTAAAAACTAAGTTTAGGTGTTATCTTTTCCTTCATTTTGTATGTTTTAATGAATAGGAATCATAGTTTGGTTGTATGCAAATTGTATTTCTTGATTATTTTCAAAAAAAGTATTTTTATTTCTATTTCTATGATAAATTTACCAGTTCTTGGAAATCTGATTTTCTTAGAAATGGAATATCCATTGTCGCCTTTTTCTGGAATTTTTGTGGCATGATTCCAAGTTCTATAATCTGTTCTGTAGAAAATTAATTTACTTTTATTAACTAAAGGAATGCTGAAAATTAACATAGACTAATTCAGTGCAATTTATTATTACTTTACATTGGTATAGAATAATGATATTTACACTTAATGCTTCTTTGCCGTGAGGTATAGGCTAAGTAGAACAGTACCTCCCACTACATCAGGTGTCGTAAGACGTTATAAGAGGTAACTAGGGTACTGGAACCGACAGATAGCGGTATATCCATTCGGAACAAGCTACTCAAATGCACAGGGTGGGTATGGGCAGCAGTATTCCCGTCGCAAAAGCTGTGCTCTGTAATTGCCAACACGCTTGCCCAACGTGGCAATTATGGGCCAAAAACCCTCCTTTCTTGGAGAGGCCTATGGTCAGCAGGGGACTTCCATGGATGTCATGATGATAATGATGACTTCTGAAATTATTAATAGAAAATATCACATTTAGACAATTTTGCAATCATATTTTGAACGCAGTAGATTTTTTGTACCTTACATAGACAATAATGCCACCCGGTGAACGAAGAAGGTAAAACAAACTGTTTAATGACATTTGGCAACATTTTCTCTATGTCCATCGATGTTTGCTGCGTTTCGTTCAGTATATTCCGCTACACTGTTTGTGCAAAAATTAAATAAGTTTCAATGGCTTGTTGTTGACTTGAATGTTTTTGAGTGTACCTCTTTCGCTTTCCCCTTTTATATAAAAATATAATTTTGTATTATTGTCTTTATTGTTGTATAAATGATGTGTTTATCTATAAATATCATATTTAGTTCTAAACTTCTTGTTTGTATAAATGTATATATCCATTTAAATAATATGAAATTGAACTAAATTGTGATACGTTTTTTAAATTAAGTAAAATGAAGTACACTTTTGTAAATTGAATGCGGGGAGCGCAGTTCTATCTTGAATTTTCTGTCATTGATTACTGCTTAGCTACTGGTCCGCCGGCTTGCCTGACTTAAAGCCGATAGAGCACGTGTGGGAAGCTCTTAAACAAGCTGTGTGATAACGTCAGCCACCTCTTTAGATAGAGCCAGAGATAAGAAGAGCCACCGTTGAAGAAAGGGTTACCGCAAAAATATGTGGATCATTTGAAACACGGAACGCATAGTAGAGTCTCTCAATATGATCGAGCTAGAGAAAGAGTTATTTTGTAGTAAATTGAATTAATTAAAAAACTTATTCTTAATAGATGTTAATTCTCTTATAGGTATTGCAAAGTTTGGATAAACTCTTATCTTCTTCCCATTATTTCTATGATTGTCTATACAATTGCATCAGGATGGAATAATTTAAATGTCATCATATATATTTCTTATTTACGTGCATTATTATTTAAAAGAAAATACAGTATAAATCCTTTGTAAAGTATTTTTTTTAAAACATCAACTCTTGCTAGTGATTTGTAATAAAAATACGATATGTGTTCACTTAACAAAGGATTGCCTGACTTAACAAAACCCATGCAATTATGAAACGAATTGCATACACATAAAAAAGCTGCTATTTTATTATTAGCTAGCAGCGCCCCACGATTTCACCCGCGTAGTTTCCGCTTCCGTGTGAATAATAAACAAATAAAAGTATAAGTAATAAAAATAATTATTAAGTTTCTCTTTGTATCATTAATTATCCGCCAGTGATATTTCTATTAAATTTGGTTCAGCTGTTTCAAAATCCACCACAAACAGATGGATAGATATAAAAAATAATTTTTTTATTAGTTTTATTATAAGTACTGTTTGAAAAGCTGTTATATTCACTTTATAAATAGATACTTAAATTGTATTTAAATGTTTATAGGTAGGTAAGCAAGCATGTGACAGCTACATGTGAAAAGAAAGATATGTTGTATTCTCTTGGAGAGTCTGATCAATATGGAGTGAAATATAACGATATTTCCCTCTCTGTTACTCTTCAGACTTGAATACTGCATAATAACACAGCATATTTTAATAGGCCAGATGGCGCAAATGGTAATGATCCTATCTGATGTGCCGAAAGTCATAGGTTCGACCCAGAGAAAAAATTTATATGATGATTATTATATATTTGTGTTAGTTCTGTATCTGGGTGGTAAATATATGTATTTAAGTAGTATATTTGTGATTCCTCTGTTGTCTGGCGTCTGTGACACAAATGCTTCAAGCGACTTACCACGGAGTCAAGTCAATGTATGGAATGTTGTGGGAATTTATTAATATATCCGTTGAAATTAAGTGAGGAATTTTTACTGACGACTATTGTAAGAAAAATCGCGCTAGCAACAGTGCTCGGATGGCTTTATTCTGTTTTTATTGGTAAGTGACAATGAAATTACTGTGCTATTTTACTTAATATCTGTCATAAGATTGGGCGTATTTATATTTTACCATTAACTATAGGCTAAAATAAATTTACAAGCAAGATACAGTCCTAATCATGTCAGAAGGTATTAGTTATAAAAGTGGGATATGGTTGCGTCATGTAGGTACACGGCCGCTTTTTTCTTGTTTTGTATTGACATTATTAAATTACTATTGATCTTGAATAATTATAATTTTATTTTTCGTATATCTATGTAAAATATTCTTATCTTTTTTTTATAACTTGCTCTTGTCAAATTGTAGTGCTATGTATTTTTTATATATGTGCTAAAATTAAGATTTAAATAAACAACGTTGTTTCTCCGAGTCAAAAGTTATACTAATTTTAAATCTCACATCCTTAGAAAAATAAAGTCGAAGTGGCGGCGTTTTTGGAGTAGGAAACACCGCGCACGATTTGTCTAGAGTACATTATTTAATTTTAAATTAATAAATTAGATTCAAAACGACAACGCTAAGGTGCATTCTGATTTTGTTATCATAAGGTTTTTTAGATTGGACCGTATGGTAGAAAATTAAATATATATATATATATGTTAAGAGCAAAGCAAATAATGCGTTTGCTTCACTTTTGAGATGCTTGCAAAACTTAGTCACTTAACCTTCACCACACTACAAGGCAACTATAGGACACTATGAGCACGACAGTCTGGTTCTTCCGCCATTTTGTTAAAGGGATAGTGAGAAGTGACGTCACTAATCAAGTCGAGATAAACCCGGGGCATTATTACACCGGCTATTATTGGTGGCGGCAGATTAATTTCCTTAACCACATCGCCGCGTCCGCCGTCCATCAAAACGAACACACATTACGGTTCTTAAGAACATCATGATAGTAGTGAGGGAAACTTATTGGTAAGGTGTTTTATCGATATTCTGCTGTCATAACATGTACAATACGAAAATATCGAGAAGTAAACGTTTTTCGTATTAGACGTTACAAATACGTTATACAGGTTGAGTTATTGCAAACACTAATACCTATTTATGAAAATAATAGAAGACATTTAGACAAAATAACTATTCTTACTTTAACATACCCGCTAACAAAACTCGATTAGACTTACATATTTTGTAAGGGAAGAAGTGCGTTGCTATACTTGAGCATTTTTAAATCGACTAAGAAAAGTCCCACAATTTTCTAGGCGATGTCAAATGTTTTTCGATAACATGTCATCCTGTACCAGGTGTCGAAAGAGGCGACTAAGATAACACAACCGACAGATGGCGATATATCCATAAGAGACAGTGTAGCTCATATGCATAGAGTGGGAATGGGCAGCAGCATTCCTGTCGCATTTCACATTCAAAAGATAGCTCGTAAATTCCTATTATGAACCGCTACTATTTTACGAATGCGCGTTTCATAGCACCTATAATGTCCTACACCCTTGCAGACTTTTACGTTTTTTGAGTGAAAATAAAGATAATAATCAGATCATTTAGCGACCGCCAGCACCAGTTGGGTCTTAAATCGTCAGTTTTTAGCAGGTTTATTATGCCAACCACCAGAAAAGAACTTGCAAGACAAACTGATGACGATAAATGTTCTACTTACACCTAGCATTTGCTGTTATTAGTAACCTTCTTTCCTTATGTTTAAAATTACAGGGATAAATCCCTTCGAAGGAATATTCGATATCACTCTGAACATCCTTACCGTGTCATATTGTCTGCGTCGTAAAGTCGAACAGATCATTATTTCGGAATTTAACGATGATTGCCGCACGCGCCGGCGCTCGCGATATTACTGCACGAATCTCAACTGGGAATTGACAAAATTAACCACTCTCATACAACTCGTTTGAAGGTTGTAACCACCAATATTACGTGGGCAGATTGGAAAGAAAATGCTTCCTTCCTGACTAAAAATAATGACGAAATAAACATTTTTCTTTTATTTGGCAAAAAAATTCGTTCCTGAAATTGTTTTTCTCGGCCCCCGCATTTTTGTATAAAAGAGTTCTTATTTATCAATAATAATTGAGCAATATAGCGAAATAATTTTAATGCCATTTGAAGAGGACCCAGCGACCTTAGACTAACGTATTTTGGTATATAAGATAATTAGAAAGTAATAAACCTTTTACATGATTAGCGGTGAAGTACCAGCAGCGTAGAATAGTACGTCCCTCTCAGGTGCCGTAAGAAGCGATTTAGGTACCGGAACTGATAGATAATATATCCGCCGGAAAAAGCGTAGCATAATTGTAACAGGATAGGGATGGGCAGCAGAATCCCTATCACCCCTGAGGCTTCGCTCTGCAATTGCCGCTACGTCTGCCCTCGACGATAATCATAGGCAAAATTCCCCCTTTGGGGAGGCCTTTATTCAGCAGGGGACGTTCTCCGCCTGATGTGATAATGATATATATCTAATCATTAGTCATTAGTTAATGATTTTTCTTCCTAATTTGGTAATTCAAAGTAGCCCTAGCTATAAAGTTTCTTTGATCGAAACAGGTATGAAAGAGTCCATACATGAAACAAAATAACAAAACGGCTAAGCGGATTAGCAATTTCCCGTCGAAAGCAAGAAAAGATAGGGTCAAACGGTCTTCTTTACATGTCCAAACCTCTCAGTATGTATTCACCATACCGCAGCATGCCCTTTCAAATATTTCAAGTTATGTTACCCTGGACATCGTGCAGACTTAATTAATTATTTTAATTAATTAATAATATATTTGTCAAGAGAATCAGACAAATCCTATGTCCAACAGTGGGACATAGGCCTGCCCAAGAAAAGGGGTAAATACCCATGATCGCAGCACTGGGCAAGCGTGATAACAATCGCAGAACGTAGCTTCTAGACGGGTGTGCTGCTGCCCATCCCAGCCAATTAAGCCAGTATTTAACTGCAGCTACATTGTTTTGAGTGGATATACCGCCAAGCCGATTTATTAAAATTTCAACACAGGAATCGGTCAAATTTGGATTCCAGTATTTATAAAATAAATCTCATTCGTGATGCTAAATGACATTAGGACATTTATAATAAAGGATCTTACATTTGAACATTACTGGAGATTTGCAATAAAATAGTAAATGCTCGTTGTATTTTCTTTGCCAATACTAAGTATAATTGGTACTCTGTAGGAGCGAACAAACGGTGGCTCAGGATTCGGTTTCTTTTGTGAAAAGCGTTCCGTTTCCCCCTCAGTCCGAGGGAAAAAATCTTTAAGGATATTGTTTGGAGGGAAATATTACATGCATGTTAAACATATATATTTGTTGACCTCTATGTGTGTGAAGGACTTTGCATCAATACGAGTTTATGTAATACATAAACAAAATATATGTTTCATTATATCAGCTATTAAAAGTCCACTGATGAATATATAGCGTCCCTAAGATAAGGAATATTTTGCTTATAATTGCCGCACTGGGCAGGCGTGGTGGCAATCGTAGAGCGCATCTGCGCGACGAGGATGCTGCTGCTCATATCCTTCGTTTTAAGCTTAAGTTTATTTAGTTGCGTTGTGTCGGATATACCGACATTTGTCAGATCCGGTACCTCAGTTGCCTATTACGACATCTGGTACAGAGACAGGTACTATTCCACTCCGTACCCCGCAATTTATTTGTTTGATGACCATAAAATATAATTACTTTGTAATTCACTTACTACTGCCATGACTGTCGCCACGCTGGTTCGGTTTTCAGCTGCACCAGTTATCGTTAGTTGATTGTATATACTTTGATGATTGAATATATAAATTAATGAAATATAGCGGCCTTATGATCAATTGCAATCTCTTTAAGGCAACCTTAGGGCGTATATATATGACTGGTATGGTGTAGATAGTCTGAGTTGGTGTACCTAGATTAACATTAGCGAAGGCAGTTAAATATAATACACATTAGAAATTGAAAACTAAAAAGGGTGCTCTTTGACTAACGTTTAATAAGATAATTCGTACATAGGTATGCGGTGCTTACATAAAAACCTATGCACATGTGCTTATGTATTGTTATGTCATTTTGATAAAAAGTAATCAATGATTCTTAATAGTTTTAGTGCAAATAAACCTTACTATATGTCACTGGTTGTCAGCGGATCCAAATTCAAAGGCGATGGCTAGTGAATGGTAAAACAGGAACACTGTAAATATTTGAATATAGTAGCCTATTATATCGTAGTCCAGTTCTGTAGTAAATGGTTATTTTAGTAGTAATATATGCTTTAAAATTACAATGGGATCGAAAGCCAAAGAGTTTCGAAACGTGCAATCTATTCAAAATCGCAAACGTTTCAGGGACCGGTGACAATACAATAATTCGATAAAATTTTTCATTATCATTTAATTTTAAAGAAAATTATTCTGTTTGTAACTAAAATTTTATTATAATTTCATTCAAGGTTATTAATTATGATTGATTGTTCGATCTTATGTTAAGGTAATATAAACTCAAAAAGCGTGCTTTTTTTTAAAAAAAATTAACTATTATTTTTAAGCATGTTACTTATTGACTAAATTTATTTCTTGTTTGCATTCTGAATCGCATTTATATAAATGTTAATCACCACGTCAAACATACGTAACAATTTCAAAACAACTCTCCACTATGGTTTGCACAGTGTGAAAATTCTCTAATGCAATATAATTCAGTGTCACTGAACACTTTCACGGTATATTAGCACATTTATTATCACTAAAGTACTTCAGATGACTTCGTGCTATAATGGTCATTACATTACTACACCTTGTAGAGTACTGATCGATTTGTCATTTTTTAAATCACCTTTTTAAAAATAGAATCAATTCTCATCCCAACTTCAAAGAGGTTTAAAAAAGTACGAACAGGCGTGAACATATCACTTAATCCTGGCAATTCGTGTTTCGCTGCAATATGAAAAACACGATACTACTTGTTTTTGTCTCTTTAACTGTGAGCTTTGTCGAATCCCATGAGATGGAAGAAGTGAGAAATATTATCGAAGCGAGAGGCAAAGGGAAATACGCGCTGTTGAGTAAGTACATTTTTTTTCTTTTGCAATTTTACTGAGAGCTGCTTTTGCCTTTTATCTTGGATGCATTGAAGAGATTTCTTAACAGGGATATGCTTTGTGTATTATTTAAATCCGAATATTGGCTATAATAAAACCATTATCTTAGTATTGTACGAGTATTTGCACTTTGAGCGACGTTGTTTATTTTATTATATAAAGTATTATTTTATTGGTGGAGATTTATTTTTATGATTTATTTTTTTAATATCCCTACTACAGAGCAACAGCTTACCATATTAATGAATAAAGAGCATGTTATTTAATCCAAAATTCAGACCCTAAGCCAAGAATAGCTAAGTGTAAGTTTTCAAGCATTGAGAAGCTGGATTAAACAATTTTCTTGTCCGAAAACCATTCCGAATATTGCTTTTGTAACTTTAAAGACTGCTTACACATTTACTATAACTAAGACTAGCACTAAGAGTTCCTATATGCCAAAATGTACTCACTTACTTTTATATTTACCTACCATATATATCGATAAACAAGCAGCATCAGTAATAGTAAGCATTACCGAAGGTGTAGCTTGTACAATGTACACAGAGAGCAATATGCTTTCACTAGCGCGTTGCCTTATATCTTGAAGATATTACATCACATTACCCAGTAATTTTACCGTCTCTCACCATTCGAACCGGAACCTATCAATGAAAATACTGCTGTTTGATGGCAGAAATAGATATATAGGAGAGTAAGGTATACAGAAGACATTTGTTTAAGTGACCTTATACAATTGTCTTATTTACTATATTCTACTTATAAATATACTTTCATCAAGTAAATTGATAAAATGTAGTTTAATAACTGCCGTGGTACCTGTAGAGTAGAATAGTACCTCTGACTGTACCAGATGTCGTAAAAGGTGACTGAGGTACCAGAACCGACAGATGGCGTTATATCCATGCAGAAGAGCCAGCTCAAATGCACAGGACGGGGATGGGCTGCAGCATCGCCGTCGGAAAAGCTGTGCTCTGCGATTACCAGCACGCTTGTCAAGCGCGGCAATTATGGGCAACATATCCCCTTCCTTGGGGAGGCCTAGGTCCAACTGTAGACTATTATTGGCTGCAAAGATGAGTTTAGTTAATATACTTAAATATACACCCAGCTTCTTTGGTATTTCGATTGGTATTGAATAGTGTACACCAAAAAAAAAGAACGGCAGATTTAACAAGATCTAGTGGCAAAATAAAAATCTCGTGAGTGATTACTATCATATGGTTAATAATGTTTAAATTATACATATTTGCGGGAGTTTTATATTATTATTTTGGATATCCCGATGTCCAGAAATATATGGCCTATGGTCATCGACTTTATAGACTCCGCAATGGATTGATTTTGTTTTATATTATTCTAACAAAACGCATACAAATACTAAATAATTAAAAATTTTACATTAAAAACCATGTGATTGCGAAGTCTATATAGAACAGAACGTCTAAGAAGCATAGAGTAAAAGACGATATTGTGACAACACTAGAGAAAGAAATATTGAGATGGTTTGGACATGTAGAAAGGATGGATTAAAGTAGAATGACTGCACAGATATATAGAACGGAAGAGAATGGAGGAGTTGGTATAGGATGACCTCGGCGAACATATCAGAAGTATAAGTATGCCGTAGTAAGTGGAAATATATAGTTTTTGCCCACTCCGATTAGACACAAGTGTGATATACTCGTATGTATGCATATACTTTACATACAAACTTGTAATTTTACTATTTAAAAGATTTAATTTTCGCAAAACCGTTTTGTATGATACCCATTGAATTGTTAAATCCGAGAAAGAAAGTTCAAAAGTGAAAATTTAATTTAAAAGTTAAAAATGAAGACGCACTGAATCCCGGCTGCATTCAGGCTAGGTGTAGGCTACTCCGGTATTCAGAAAAAGACTAAAAAGTTACCTAGATTAATCCTGAATAGTGGTAAATTGAAAAATTCCATTCTGAAGGCGGGGTGCCAGGTTTTCTATTAAGGGCATTTTTTGTGCAAACTCCAGTTCGGTGAGGTTTGTTATTGCCTTAGCGTAATTATTAAAGTAAATGGAAGCTTATCCGTCGCAACATTTTTAGAAAAATTTAAGAAGACAAGGCATAGTTTGGAGCATTTATGATGGGTTAATAAAATACCTGCTATTTATCGTCACCATCAGAACTTTTGTATGCGATTAATATATATCTATACATATCCCTGAGCCGTGAGGAACCGCCGGTGTAGAATAGTACCTCCCTCTTCACCAGATGTCGTAAGAGGCAACTAAGGTACGAGAACCGATAGATGGCGGTATATCAATCTGAAACAATACAGTTCAAATGCACAGGGCAGGGATGGGCAGCAGCATCCCCGTTGCGAAAGATCCGCTATACAATTGCCAACACGCTTGCCCAACATGCCAATTATGGGTAAAATCCTCATTTCTAGAGGAAGCCTATGTCCAACAGCGGACTTCCAATGGCTATCATAATGATGATGATATCCATCTGAAACAGCTCAATGTAAATACTACAGGGTAGAGTTGGGCAGCAGCATCCTAGTCACGAATGCTGCGCTCTGCGATTGCCAGCACACTTGCACAGCGCGACAATTATGGGAAAATGTTCCCTTTATTTTGGATATCTATCACCAACACTCGACTTCCAATTGCTGATTTCATGATGATGAAGTAAAAGTCTGACGTAGAACAGTTTGTAAAACAGAATAAACAACAGAAATACTTATGTTCATAAAAATTACGTGTTTCAAATCACGGTGTTTATCCGGGTTGAACTTCTAAACTATTGAACTGATTGTTTTCTGCTTACTGTTACAGTTTGGTCTGTAAGATATATCGTAATATTGTTTTCACGACAAACATAGGTATAATAATAATAATAAACTCCTTCAACATATATATATTAACCGACTCCGTGGTTGGTCGCTTAAAGTACTTGTATTACGGATAGAGTACAACAGATGAATCACAAATATACTACCGAAATACTTATATTAATAACGTTAACACCTAGACACAGAGCTAACACAAATATCATCATATAAATGCTTGCTCTGGGTGGGAATCCAACCCACGACTCGTGGCACTCAAGATAGGATCACTACCGTCTGCAAGTTCGGGCACGATATATAGTCAGCGACTATACTAATATCTGTTACATAAAAGCGATAGTTATACAAGTGAAACATGCATTTCAAATGTACATCTGTGTACAAGGCTATTTATATATTTTTTTTATTACGTAATATCACATTTTCAGAATTGTTTTTCTTGAGAAATATGTAAGAGATTCACTGAATAAGCCATTAGGGTGAATAATATTTGAAAGTATATCAGTGAGGGTGCAAGTAGAAATAAATCTGTTTGTTTGTTGCAGCGAATTTAGGGATAGCGCTGGTCGCCAAAGTGGGACTTTACAAAATATTCCTGGGGATTGCCTTAATTGTAGCTGCGATGAAAATGATCGTCATAATGGCATGGGCTCTCGCCATTTTCAAATACGTCCCAGATGTGTGGCCACATTATAAAAACACACATTTCACCAGTTCCCACTATGACTATTTTGTAGACAAAATTGAGAAAAGACCGGTGTATCCCGGAAATGAAAGTGCGATGGACTGGTTCCTTAAGATTTTTAGGAGGCAAGATTAATAGGTGCGTTGCTTGTATATTTTTTTTTAGGAATCATAGGACGGCTTGATGGCGCCAATGGCAGTGATTCTATCTTGGGCGCGAACATTGGGTTCGATACCCACCGAGAACAAACATTTTAATGATGATATTTGTATTTGCTGTATATGTTTGTTAAAAATGTATTTAAGAATTATATTTGTAATTCCCTTGTTGTTTGATGTCCGTAACACATCTGCTTTAAGCGATTTATTTCAACGTCAGAATATAAGCTGCTGTATGAATTAATATTAAATAAAATAATATAACAAAAGAAACCCGAAAGTAAAATTAATGTTATTTTTTTAAACATTTTTAAAGCTGAGTGACACAGGACATGTTTAAAAATACAGTAATAGGAGATTGGTTAGGAAATGGATATTTATGACTTAGATTTAAAAGGGTTTTTATCATCATAATAACATCTGTATTCCATCCACTGCTGGACATAGGCCTTCCTAAGAAATTTGGAATTTGCCCATAATTACCGAGCTGGGCACGCGTTGCGGCAATGGCAGAGTGTAGATTTAGAACGGTTATGTTGCCCCTGGTCTGCTGCATTTAAGCTGCGTTTTGGGTGGGTATACCGCCATCTGTCAGTTCCGGTACCCTAGTCAGCACTTATGATAGCAAGTGCAGAGGGAGTGATATATATTCTTACTTATATATAATACTAACCGGGTTGGGTACCCCGGTTTCGGTCGAGTACAATGAGATAGACATATACCTCCGCGGACTTTTTGTAGACATTTTTATGGTGTACAATACTGTATGTATTACATAACTAAGATCTATTTCGTTGGGTTTAGTCAGCGTTTGCAATGTAATTGTAAATGTATGTGTTTATTTACACAGATATCAAATTTAATACTTCCTTAAATAATTTGTGTTTCACAACTTTATTATGTACGTATTATACATACCTCTTGAATTACTCTATCTATTAAAAAACACATCAAAACGTTGTGTAGTTTCAAAGATCTAGGCATACATAAGACCAGACCGACAGTTCAAACTGATTTTGTTTTATACTACGAGTGATATACTCGTAGTATAAAACAAAATCAGTGATATACACTAATGGATTGGAAGTGAATGAATAAAAGATAAAAAAATATTAAAGTTGTCTACTCGTGGAATGTCTCAACAATACATCAATATCAACATAATCGTTTATTCCGTCAATTATAATCATTCAAGCGGATAGTTGACTGTACCCGACTATAACCTTAGAATCGCGCTGAATGCAGGCGATCCTACCCAAAATCTCTAAAGGAGACCATGATGATAATGTGTACATGCATGTTATTGTATATATCTTGTGTGGATGTTTTGTTAAACAAAAAATTGTAAACCCAAACTTTTTTAATGTACTTGTCATTGTTGACTACAACATACCTAAAGTTAATTTTTATTAATTATTCATCTCGTTAATAAATACAATTTTATTACTAGATTTCAATTTATAACACTGTTAAATTATTAGTAATTTTTGACTTTAACAAAAGAATGCGGACTCATATAACTCATGCCAAACTTGTTTTTTAACAATTTTTAATGTTAAATTTAATGACAATGTTTTATGTTTGCTAATTAAATTTGTAAAGAAGACAAATTTATATTACTTTTTCAATAATAAATACTGTTAAAAACACAATAGGCTTACGGTTACATTTTATTTTAATTTTCAATATTTAATGTCAATATTGAAGAGAATAAATATCATGTGGTCTAATTAAAATTAATCGAAAATGTTCTCTCTTTGTTTACAGTTCATTTTTTCTACGTTGCCGCAACAAAGTTATTCATCCTAAAGATCGTTTATGGTATAATTTTCTACATACTATTAACAAAAGGCTGGCACTTCGTTCTATGGTTCATCCACTACCTGAAGCAAAACAAGAAGCACGTCGAGTATATTGAACACGAGCCGTTGTATCACGGACATCACGAACACGGTTATCACGACCATGGATATCACGATCATGAAGGATACGATGGACCTTATCGCGGATACGACAAGTCCGGATATGGAACAATTGACTATCAACCAAGTTACAAGAAAGGAGTATACGACTCTGACGGATCTTATTCTGTAAAAAGTTCGAGACGTGTTTTGAGGCAGCATTAGATGCATTTCTTCATTAATTTCAGAAAGGAAAAAACATTTTATCAATCGGAATATGTTTATTGTTATAGAGTTATTTTTCGTTTTATGGTTATATTGAAATAAGTGATGCGAGTCTCAAAAAACTATTCTTTTTCCTATTCCACCTTTTCCAAAACTGTGGAGAGGTAGCCTACCAAAGTTGTTTAAGGAGGTCAAGAAAAAATGCGGATATAAAGAGAAAGTGACAATAATATAGAGAAAAAATGTTGTTTTGTGACTTGACAGATATGAGTTTAAACGAGATCAGAGTTCGGCATACGAAGATGACGCAGTTCGACGCCACTCGGTTATTTCAACTTAATCTTATGCAAGAACAAACGGGTATTAAAGTATCTTAATTTGTATGTGATTAGAAATGTATATAAATGTGCGAAAAAAAATTAATTTTGTTGTTAAGCGCATGCAAACAATAACACACTTAGGATTGCTATTACAAACTAAGTACTCTGTCCAGTTTCGAGACCCATCAAGTGAAGGCAGTCTAACTTTGAGATGCTTGCAGCACTATGACAAATTTGATAATGTAACTCTATGTGCGCATCGTATTACTTAGACTTTTAACGAGATCAGACATGACTGAATAAAACATATTTTGATTATAACCGAATTTGAAACGCTCGGAAAGTATTGCACCTATCATAAGAATATTCAAGTTAAGTCAAGGTTATAAGGGTCATAAAATATTTTTTAAATATACCTATCTCGTTGATCCGAATACTGCCTTAAGACAGATGGGCATTCAGTGAGGCACTTAATACCGGTTGGAAAATCATACGTATAAACACATAGCCTGGATTCTTGTCCTAGGTTTTGAAACACATACGAGGCGGTTTCTAATGCGTCTACAAGTCGTCGCACTTACCAAGGCGTTCATGATATCGCGAAGATATAACTTGTGCATCGCTATTTTTATACCGGTAGATAAGTAACACTGGTATGCAGCCTTTTAATGGGTAACTCCTCTTTCGCCTCAACTATACTTTGATATTTTTTTTGTATTAAAGCTTTTTATATTGAACCTACTTGGTTCTATATTAAAAGCAGATACATTATTACATTACATTCCCTTACAAACTTCTCTGTGACTTCTACCTTCTTTATTGGAGGTAGGATTGAGGATGCAGTCAGCCTTTATGATGGGTAATAATATTCTATTTCTCCTCCACTGCCTTAGTGATATTTCATAACTTTGTTTGCGTTGTAAAGAGTAAGTGTTCCGATATTAAAAGCATGATAAACCTGCGGCACAAGACGAAAGCGTTTTGAAACTATGTCCATTAAATGCATAGTGCATTAGAGAGAAACCTCCTTAGATGGGTGAACATTTTACATTGTATTAGAGTGCCTCGGTTGATAAAGATGTATTTATCTTGCTTTGTCTTGGACCCTGCTCAGTCCGAGGTAAGAATTTATGTTCCATTTGTGTTATGTTCGGTTACATTAAGTAAAGTATTAAATAACTTATAAACTGAGAAATTTATTTTCTATTATTTTAAATAGATACTACAAACGAGTATATAAGCTTTAATTACATACCATTATGTATTAATTAAGTTGGTAAATGATTAGGTATTTATTGTGTATATATAAAGTTATGCTCTGTTAGTAATTTATATTTAGTGTTTATATGTATAAGTGTATTTGAATTTGGAATAAATTATGTTATGTAATGTTTTGTTGTTTATATATTAAATGCATATCAGAAATCTATACTAATATAGAATTGTTGAAGAGTTTGTTTTTTTATTTAAACGCGCAAATCTCAGGAACAGCTGGTCTGATTTGAAAAATTCTTTTAGTGTTGAATAGCCTAATTATTGGGAAGGGTTATATAACATCACACTAGGACCGATAACAGCGTAACATTAAAAAGACTAGGTTTGTTTGAGAACTGTTGCCGCAGGTAAAACTATAATGGTATACTATTATGTCCTGTGAATGTTTGTTATAAAGACACAAATAATATTTGGCTTAAGAACTGTTTGTAGTCTATTTAGAATGCTATTTATGTGACTTATTATACTGAGTATTTTACATTTCTTAACGAAACGATATGAGTTTTTGTGCTGGTCAAGCGTGTTGGCAACCGCAGAGCGCAGCTTTCGCGACGGGGATGCTGCTGCCTATCGCGGCACGGTGTATATGAGCTGCACTGATTCAAATAGATATACCGTCATACATCTGTTCTGGTACCTAAGTCACCTTTTAGACACATGGTACAGGAGGAGGTACTATTCTACTCTGCCGGTACATCATGGCTGAAAAGCTACATTTTCATCAAGTAATATAATCTATATTTTAGTCGTGAACTCCGATGGTAACTTCGCGAGTAAAACCGTGGGGCAATGATAGTATGTTTTATATTTAAAGCGCGTAATAGCTTGTAAGCCAAAACAATTGAGAGTACCGGTTGACATTGACTGTGAAGAATCCCCCTCACACGGGATGGGGGGCTCTTATCTAATTCTGCGAGTAATCAATCTATTAGGTGCGATCTTGTTGGTAGGGAGAGATGGTAAGGCTTTTGTTCTATAGGAATAACGACTTTTAGGTTTACTTGGATAGCGATAAATCAGAAAATAAATATATATATTTATTGTAGGACCTTCAGCGGTAGACCTATTACGAAGGTCGTCTACATTTGTACCCCACTTTTAACTATTTCTACCGACAAATAGTAGTGTTCGCATTGCTGTGTTCCGGTCTGAAGAGTGGTAGATGAATTGAAATTATTGGGTAAATGTGACAAAGTATCCTTAGTTTGCAGAGTTGGTGACCCGCTAGTGATATCCTTGAGATAACACTAACGTCTA
>JACJUM010000202.1:1601483-1615027 GCA_020976665.1 Heortia vitessoides
ACGCTTGCCCAGTGCGGCAATTATAGGCAAAATTCCCTCTTTCTTGGGGAGGCCTGTGTAAAACAGTGGCTTTCAATGGCTGGTATGATGATGACGACGAATATATATATATATATATACACAATATAACTAATATTTTGAATAGTATGACAAGCCCGATGGCACGGATGTCAGTGATACTATTAATATTTATATTATGATGGTAGTGATCCTATATTATGTGCCAAGGGTCGTGGGTTCGATCCCCACCCAGGACAAACATTATGATAAATAAATATCATCACATAAATATTATGTATATAATTAATATTTATTTGTCCTGGGTATTAAAAATATGTATTTAAGTATTATATTTGAGGTACCGGCAGAATAGTACCTCCTACCGCACCACCAGAGGCGACTAAGGTACCGGGGCGGGTATGGGCAGCAGCATCCCCGTCGCGATAGCTGCGCTCTGCGATTGCCAACATGCTTGCCCAGCGTGGCAACTACGGGCAGAAAACCTCCTTTCTTAGAGAGTCTTATATCCAGCAGTGGACTTTTAATTGCTGCTCTTTTATCTATATTAATGTGATTGATCGATAGTAAGATAAACAAAAGCTATAAATTGCCATGTGGACGCGAACCCCAAACCTCAAGGGCAAGTAAATCTGTCTCGGAAAGATAACAGCATCAAAAGATACGGACGGAATAATCCCACGGGATCCGGATAGGGATGTTATGAGAATTCCGATCAGCCTAGTTTAGGATCAGGGAATTTGAGGAATGGATTACTCCTAAAGGAATTCTATTGAATACAATGAACTAAAGATTTGTGTTTTTCTAGATACGGTTTTTACAACGAATTAGCATTACAAAAGCACTCTGTTAACGGCATTGTACAGAGTTTATTTTACTTTTTATAATTTCAGTCCGAAGTTTTATATGAGATGTTGAGGGTTTGTTTGATAAGAGATTGCGTAAATGTTAGAAATTATTATAAAATCAACATTAAGTATTAAAATATATTACGCTTAATACGTCCGTTTGATTATTGTTACTTGAACGATGTGCCGTGAGGTACCGGCAAAGTAGAATAGTACCTTCCTCTGTACCAGGTGTCGTAAAAGGCGACTAAGGTACAAAAACCGACAGATGGCGGTATATCCATCCGAAACAGAACAAATACAGAGTGTGGTGGAGGGCAGCAGTATCCCTATCGCGAAAGCGCTCTGCGATTGCCAACACGTCTGCCCAGCGCGGCAATTATGGGAAAAATTTTTATCTAACTTCCAATGGCTGTAATGAAGAATAAAGAACGACTTTTATACATTTATTTGTAAAATGATTATAAGAGATATTTAGAACTTATTCAGTAGTTCTGACTTAATTGTTAAATAAGGGAAATTATTATCTCTAGATTTTGGCAAAAATAAAGCACCAAGCAAAATTTGAGTCTCCTCTAGTACAAGTGATTTTTACTTTTATATTGACATCGTCATAGCAGCTGCAGAACATCCTTTGACACGTAGGACTTCCTAAAAAAGGAAGAATTTTAGCCATAATTGCTATCCTGAAGTAAGAAGAGGGGCGTGGTGGTAGCTTCGTGAAAGAATATTGCCGCAAATCCCTTTTTGCATTTGCATTTGTAGTAGACTATCGCTGAATATACCGCCATCTGTGGGTTGCGATACCTTAGTCGCCGCTTGCGACACCTGGTGCAGGGAAAGGTACTATTTTCTTCTTTGCCGGTCCTCCGCGAAAAGCTATATTTTATTTACTTTTAATAAGTGAAATAATAGTTATGGAAACTCAACATTAAAAAGTTATAAATAGCGCGTGACCTTCTTTTTGTCTTTTTAACAATCGTTATTCAAGCGAAATTACAAAACAATACATTAGTTGCAACATATAAAATCGCCAACTCAAGCAATATGTAACACGAACTTATCGCTATATCGAGTTTATTATGAAATAACCCGAGTAAAGTAATAGAACAGATCTAGAACAATCGCAATCTGACGCCGAAGCAGGCGAAACCATTTGCAGACAATGTATTTTTACTGTGGGGGATTTTTAAACGAGGCTCTATTGCTACTCTATTTGTAGTCTGGTCTGGATTAATAAAAATTAACAATACAAGAGACTATCATACGATAGATAATTTGAATGTAGAGCCAAAGTTATTGAACCATGTGTCATTTATTTTCCGACCGAGCTCACAAAGATGCATTAAGTCCACGTGATAGTTAGTGTTAGCGTAGGCTATAGACGCTCGTAATATCACAAAGATATCGCTAACGTGTTGCAAAACTTGTAACTTAAAGGTATTATGTCACATTACCCAGTAATTTCACAGCTCCGTAAATAATGCTATTTGGCGGTATAAATAGGTGAGAGTAAGCTACCGACGCAGAAGATCTTTTTTGGGATCTACTTAATGTTAAGTTCTGGAATGGAGACCACACAAACCTGCAGCAAAGATCTGCACCCATTGGTTATGGGTGAATTTACCACCATTTATCATTTTTCTACCTTAGTCTCTTATGACAACTTGCACAAAGGGAGGTACACTTGCACAAATTCTTTTTGTACGTACGTACACACTCATTCACACGCGCAAACGCGCGCCCACATACGAACACACACATACATACACAGATTTTTATCACAATTGGAATGATATTATGATAAAAGCTAATTATGAAAAAAATAATTATAAAGCGACTATATTTTTAAGGTAGACCGGTGTCTCCGGGCAAAGGCTTCATTAAACTTAAAAGGAGGCACTGTTCACTTTATATATGTTACTAACCATGTTTAAGCCAAAAACACATTTTTCATTTGATTTATATGATTAAATAGCGTTTGTGATTTCTCGACTTACATTTGTATTCCTTTTATATATTGAAGAAATTCTCGTGAAGTTTCTATTTAGATCCTATTGATTCAATAGATAAAAACCTACCTATCACAGTTTTAAAGATTAAACTTTTTTATCATCGACACCATCACGTCAATCGCAAGACTTCCACTGCTGGACAAAAGGCCTCTTTAAATGATTTCCAATGGGTCCGGTTGAAGTTTTAGGCAAACTGCAGGATCGCGCCGGACTTCTGACCATCTTGCGGGTGGACGAAATGCGCTGCTCTTGCCGGTACATGGTCTCCATTCCAGAACCTTATAACTCTATAGTCCATAGTGTGCTAGGTGCCTTGCCCACTGCCATTTAATTTGCTAAACCAGCAGGCTATGACATTAACTTTGGTTCTTTTACGGATCTCTTCAGTTTTATCGCGTAAAGAGACTCTGAACATTGCCTTCTACAGGCTTGTTGGGCTTTTTAGAGTTCGCTAATAAGACCAATTGTTAGAGACCACGTTTGTATGCAACGTGGTCTCTAATTTAAATGAGTTATTTATATTATAATATAATTGAGCTAAGTTTAGCTCACCCCGGTATTCACCAGTATTTGTGAATATCTTAGAATATTCTGTGACAGTCATATTTCACAAGTTAGTCATAATACAAAGGTCGCTTGCATTGGTGACTTAAAGTAACCTATTTCTTTTGCCGAATATTGTTCGCATTGCTGAATTCCGATTTGAAGGGTAAGAGAAGCAGTGAAATTACTGGGTAATGTGACGTAATATCCTTACATCACAAGGTTGGTAACGCGCTGGGGTTACCCCGGTGATATTACGAGCGTTTATAGGCTGCGGTGACACTTATTAAGTGATTATTTGTCGACCAGATCAAATAAAAAAATGAGAATATAATTTCGTTTAGGATTACTCTCTGTTAAGTTACTATTTTCTCAAATATAAGGTCTTCCCTAAAGATACAGGACGTGTACTCGTCTCAAGTCGATTTTGCTGAGTGTGTGCACTTTACTGACTTCTCTACACATTTGGCTCGGCGGTTTCTTAAAACAAGAGCCGCATATAATGTAATATTCAGATGACGCAGTTGGTGTTTGTATTTACGCTACACACGTGCATGCTTGTAGGCGGAGAGAACACTTATAAATATTCAATGAGTTTTTTGGGAACAGTGACGTACGTAGTAATAGTTTTTAAGGGGTTAAAGGATATGGGTTAAATGGTATGTTCGATACCATTTACTGTGTCAAAACTATTTCGTTTATATTGTTTTATAGTGATCGTCGGGTTCAGCTAGCGTTAGTTTGTAATTGCATGTGCTTATTTGCGACTTCACATTGGAAGCTCTATATTTATCAGTGTTTCTCTCCTATATCGACGGGCCCAATGGCGCAGATGGTAGTGATCCTGTCTTGTGCACCAGGGGTCGTGGGTTCGATTCCCACCCAGAGCAAATATTTATATGATGATATTTGTGTTTGCTCTGTGTATGGGTGTAAAATATATGTATTTAAGTAGTATATTTGTGATTCCTCTGTTGTCTGGCATTCGTAACACAAGTGCTTTAAGCGACTTACCTCGGAGTCAGGTCAATGTATGAGGGGATGTTGTGGGAATTTATTATTATTATTATTATTATTATTATTATTATTATTATTATTATATAACGCATGTATTATACGTATAAACCTTACTCTTGAATCAATTGAGAAAAGTCGTATCAAAATCCTTTGCGTAGTTTTAAAGATCTAAGCATAAATAAGGACAGACAGCGGCAAGTGACTTTGTTTTACACTATATATTTTCAATACTTTTGATCCGTACGCACCAATTTACTTAAAGGACAGATTCCAATTCCTATCTTCCTCTCACGAACGTAATCTCCGTTCTTCTAATACTCTCTCGCTCTTAACTCCTTCTCATCACAAGTTTTTTGACAAACTCTTTTACAGTGACAGCTATACGACTTTGGATCGAGCTTCCGTTGAATATTAAGCAATCCCCAAACAAATTTATCCTGAAACGCTGTCTCGTACTTTATTTACTGATGCTGCTTCTCTAACTTTATAACCTTATTTCTGATGTACGTTATTATATATATATATATATATATATATATATATATATATCATATGCATTTATTGCGTTTATTTATACTATGCCACGCTGTGCTATATATTTTTTCTGTTTTGTGTAATGGTTAACTAAGAAATAATGCCATGTGGCATTAAGTCCGCCATTTGTACATTATGTATTTATGTAACATTTTGTGCAATAAAGTTAAATAAATAAAATAAATATAGTCATAATACTGTCTATAAAAACAGCGGTATAGAAATAACGTGTGTATCTATGGGAATGTTATATTTCAAGGAATAGTGTACGCCTAGTTACACATAAGCTAGCACACAGAAAGTCCTTCCCACGAACGTGAGAACTGACGGTATGTACACACTATGTAGACTTGTAGACTAAACGCATAACCGACATGGGCACGTGAGATTGTATGAAACAAAACGCCAAGTTTTTTTTCTTTATGAAATTACGAAAAACCGAAATTATTAACAAAGAATGAGTTAAGACCGTAAGTTTTTGGAATGGAGAACGCATATGCAAGCGCATTCTAGGACGTACACCCACGATTTTAGATGAGGTAGACCTTACACGAAGAATACCTTCTTTGGTACCTTACTTTCACTTATTTCTAACGTTAAATAAGTAGAGTTCCGAGAAAGGTTGCGAGAGCCAGGGAAATGACTGGATATTTGTAAGTCACAAGCATTGCAACGCAATAATACGAGCGTCTTTAGGCTGCGGTGACTTACTATCAAGCAGAACGTATACTTGGCTGACGTATCTATCATCATCATCATTACAGCCATTGGAAGTCCGCTGCATAGACTTCCCCAAGAAAGAGGAAATTTGCTGTGCTAGGCAAGCGTATTAGCAATCGCAGTGCGCAGCTTCCGCGACGGGGATCCTGCTGCTGCCCATCTCCGCCCTATGCATTTGAGCTGCACAGTTTTGAATGGATATCTGTCCGTTCTGGTACCTTAGTCGCCTCTTACGACACCTGGTACAAGGGGAGGTACTGTTCTACTCTGCCGGTACTTTACGGTAAAATAAAATAAAATAGCTTAAACACAATTAAAACTAGTTTTTCAAATAAAGCAATAAAGAATAAATAGCTTTTTTTTATTCTTCGTGTAAACCTGTACATTGTCCCCTACGGCAATTTAATTTATGACCATAAAATAGATTTTATACACCGTGAAGTGTCAGAAAGTATAGACGCACGTCGCAGTAGTCTTCATACAATATACAGCGATGTTTGTGAGTCTTTGCAACTAACTTCACATGTTTGTTGACAACTTCACTTTTGCTGGACCCGATGGCACAGATAGTAATGATCCTGACTTGAAGGGCAAAGGTCGTTGGTTCGATTCCACCCACAAAAAATATTTACATGATAATATTTATGTTTGTTCTGTGTCTGGGTATTATATATATGTATTTAAGTATTAATTTTATTTATTTATTTATTATTCTCGAGAGATACATAACGGTGAAGTGTTGCGTTAGCTGATTAGGTTAATTGCACATTACACATGACTAACCACTTAAGCGGAGTTAATTATTCATATGATGTTAGCAGGTACATTAGCATGAATAAAAAATATCTAACACTAACCGGAGGGTTTCAGTCTTATATGAAAGTAAATTAACACATTTTTATTAACTGGAGAAGCGAAACCAAACATGTACTGATACTGGTGGTAGAAGAATATCGTCTATAATTCGGTAACGTTTGTTAAAACTCTTTCATAATTTGCCCGACATTCAACTGGCAATTGTTTACTTAATTTTATTTTATCAATTTATTATTTTAACTATTATGTTATGATTATTTTTATAATTTAATCTATTTTTTTACAAGAAATAGTTTTATGCTCACTTGTTCTTCACATAAATTCTTTAATTGTGCAGTTTCACATTCACCCGTTCGCGCAACTTCCTTAAAATGGTGTAAAATATTTCAATTCACGTATAAGTTGTTAAATAATATTTTTGCAAAAATAAATATGCTCTAAAACGATTGAACTAGTTTTGGATCGTTATTATATTAGCCATTGGAAGTCATCTATCTGTCAGTTCTGGTACCTCAGTCGCCTATTATGACACCTGGTCCATGTGGAGTTGCTATTCTCCTCAGCCAGTACCACACGAATTATTTTTCACTTATAAAATATTACATCCTTCTGGAGTAATATAGGTTATATGAATTCAAAAAGAGTTATATAGTATCCTACCTAAAATGCGTATATGCACGTTCTATGACTGATATGATAGTGTTATATTTATTATTTTATTAAATTATACAATGAAATATTAAGCACAACCAACAAAGTCATATCCCCATATAGCTTGACAGATACAAGGACAGTCGTGTTCACGGTTGCTGCGGAAACCTTATAAAAGTGAAGTTGGAAGCATAATGCATATTTGTATAAAAATATATGACGACAATGGTATATTTATATTATGCTACTTACATACGAAGTTTTATTTGGTATACAAATTCACACTTCTCTTTCGAATCTATTACTGAAGTTATCTTCTGCAGTGAAAAAAATTGGTTGCCTGTAAAGTCGGTATACGGGCGAAAGTTTTACGTGACAACGACTTTGAATGGTAAAATAATTTTAATGTGAATATTCATTCGTATAGTAGGAATAAGGATGAAATAATAGTAACAATTTAAAACATTTATTTATACAAAGAATTATATTTAAAACATTAATTTATACAAAGAATCTCGCACTGAAATTCATATTAACAAAATTGTATTTTTACCTTTACACATACATACGTATTTATTTACAAATATACATACAATAACTTGCAATACATTTGCGTAACACACGTCACAATGAGAGCGAGTGAGCGCATAACGTGAGCGGAGCGTAACGCAGTTTCTTGAAGTGTCACCCGGCAAACCAATTTATAAGACGTTGTCACGTCAAAAAGTAACCAAATACGGATACTCAAATAACCTTGGTACGAAATCAGGAGTGTTTCAATTTCAATTCAACATTTATAGTTGAATAGTTATCTATTACGAAACTGCTGCAGTGAAAAAATTAACCCAATATTTTGACTAACTTAACTGTTCACAAAGTTAAAATGACTGATGTCAACTAATGCGCTTTGGTTGGTTTTCAACTGTTGCTTTCTCGAGTGTGCTATAATTATGTATTGTACAATGCACCGGCAGACCATGAATTGCAATGCTCGCATTTTACCGTCGAAGCCTTCCCGCGATACTATTACCCATGGGCATGTTATATTACGACCCGTTCCGGGATTCATTCCAAAGTTGAATTTACGAGCGTGGTATAAAGATAAATAGCAATTTAATTTTACTGTATATTTCGATGTATGCATACAATGCTGCTGTTTATTAAGGCACTATTTTTTTATTTGCTAACTTTTATTTATACGTAGTCATTTGTTTTCCGAGGATAATGACACTCCTTGTAAGCTGTGGAACTTCCAATGCTGGAGAGACGCCTGCCCAAGAAAAGGGAATTATAATCCGTAATTGTCGCATGGTACCGGCAGAGTAGAATAGTATCTCCCCCTGTAACAGGTGTCGTAAAACGCGACTGAGTTATCGAAACCGACAGATGGCGGTATAACCACCCGAAACAGTGTAGCTCAAATGCACAGGGTGGGGATGGGCACCCCCGTCGCGAAAGTTGCGCTCGCCCAGCGTATAAGGCTTGAAATTATTGAAATAAATTATGGGCATAATCCCACTTTCTTTGGGATGCCTGTGTCCAGCAGTGGAGTTCTTGCGGTCGCTGTGATAATTGCCCGTAATTGCCGTGCTGGCAAGCGCAGACCTTCGCGTCGGGAATTCTGCTGATCCTTCGAAATCTGTTAAATTTGAGATATGCTGTTTCGAGTGGGTTCCCCTCTTATAAAACCTGATTAAGGGGGAGGAAATATTCTTTTATATTGGTATCCTACGGCTTATTGTGGTTACTCATATAAATAGATGAAAATTTAATAAAAAATGTAACAGGCTAATGTGACAATTGTTTTTTTTAATTATCGAGTCTTTTATTCCCTTTTGTTACTTTTGTAAGGTCTATATATGATTTGTTTTTTTATTCAACAGAAGGAGAAATTCAAAGAAACAATGTTTAAAAGTTTTGATTTGCATTTTTTGAGCAACCAAAAACTACTGCATGTAATTGTTTTTAATTATATTATTCCTAGAGGTTGTTATTTTCACGTATCGTATTTTAATGAACATATAGCTACAAATCGATCTATCCGAAGCTTCTCAATTGATAATCAATTCTAATAGGTGGATATTCAGTTCAAAATAGGCTTAGATATTTTAACAAGTATGTATTTGTAATTGTGTCGGTCCTCTACCTAAGTATTTTTATTCGTGTTAAAAAATCTAAATACTGCATGCTTGCATTACCCTATTTTATGGTTGCAACAAAAAATATTTATTAAAAATACCTTCGTCAATCATCCTCGAATTGACCATAGGGGAAGACATCTAGAAAGTGACAAAATCGTTGCAAAACATCATTAGACATTTTTTAAATAAATACTAATAAATATATTATTTGTAAATATTAATGAATACGTCAAATACTTATATATATGTTAACCGGTACCGGTAATCATAATCTTTCAAAACGCAATTACTCTGCTTGTAATATTTGTGTAAGAAAGCAATTACTCAAGCAAAAATGAAATTTTACTTGTATTTCTTCTTATAGCGCATACTAATGGTTCTTCGGTTTTATTACACTACTTACGGTAGGCTGTCTGTTATGCAATATGATTTGTTGATGAAAATATTTCACAAGCTCAGCCTCCATTAAATCCAGAGCGTGTACAGATAAACATGTTCCATACATCAAAACCATCGTAGAAACCTCAGCGCCCTAACGATCACCGTAAAAATTATAGTGCCATAAAACAAAACATTACCAGATATTACTCGTTCATAGAGCGAAATGAAACTAAACGTCTACTTACAATAAATAACATCTTTATTCATAAAACAAATAACTTTTATATATCCGTTCCAACAACACACTGGTTAGTGACCGGTTTAATTCCGGTATACGTTTTTCACTCAAACACGTGGACCAGTTTAAAGCTTCATTCAGTCTTAGACGCACAACCATTTATTTATATTCACTCATCGGCTTCTATGAGAGCGTAGTCTAACACGTTGCCTTCTCCGCCCTTCGTCACTTCATTGTCTTTTGTCGTTTTGGTCATTGTTTTCAACTCCTTCTTCCGTATCTTTCCGACGTGTGTAGTCGCTTCGGTTAAGTCCAATTGCACTAACGGCACCCCAGTTGTGGTCAGGATTTCTTTTTTCTCTGTAGCTATCTCAGCGTTCTCGTCTTTCTCGGTAGTTTTTTCTTCTTTTTCCGTCGTCTTCTCCGGTAGTCTCACTTCAATTGGGACTTCGCGGTCCTTAGGTGGTGGCGGCAACTCATGTTTAGGCGCTGAAATGCTCAGGATTCCAGTTTCATTCAACACAGCTTTCACCTCCTCCTGCTTGCTTCCCGGGGGTAGAGCGAACCGTTGGACGAAATGGTTGGCCATGAACTGCTTGTCTTGGTCGGGCTCATTGTGTTTTCCTTCCACGATTATATATCGGTTCTTCACTTTGACCCTCAACTCGTCCGGCTTGAACCTCTTCACGTTCAGTTTGATTTCGAATTTCTCCGCATCGGACACTATTTGTGGCTCCTCGAGGAAGTATTCGGCGTCCAACGCCGCCGCTGCCCGGAATAACTGGTTCCACGGCCATAGGTAGTGGTGTGCCAGGGTGTGAGTTATATGCCTGTCGAGGAGTGCGAAGGGATCTTCATTTTTGTGTCGTCTCGCTTCATCGCATGTGACGGCGCTGAGGATGCAAATAAGTGGGATTGCGTGTTTGAACATTGCTTCGTCGAGTATTCGCAGGTGTGTTTCGATTCGCTATCGTAATACTTATAGGCGGTGCAGGCGGTTTGGGGCTTATATAGCGTCGGCGGGCGTGGGGGACAGTTCGAGAAGGTACTCCGGTTTATTTCATTGATAACTGCAGCGGTAACCGGCAGGGGCGCGCAACTGTTGACGTTCGAAAGCTGTTTATTTAGTAAACATGACTCACGCCGATTCATGTTGTGGACTGAGTTTCTTGACTTTAGACGTTTGTTTGCATAATGAGTTGCGAGAAATGGGAGTGATGTGATAAACACTTTCCATTTATGTCTTGTTGTTTTGTGAGTGGTTGTTAATTAAGTTTTATTTGAGTTAATATTTTTTTTAAACTCATTATTCGCTACTAATCTGTAATAAACAAGATTTATACACGTTTTTGGAGAGATAATTAATTCTAGATGCAAATCGGTAACAGAATTCATTTTGTGGATCTGACTGGTTCCAGATTGGACACAATTAGCCCCATTAGCCTAGCCCCAATCTCTATGTACAGTATACTTGTTATGGTTCATGCGACGATTTAATTCTCAACTTAATATTGTATCTTATATATAATTCAAGAGTTAAGTGTAATCTTTGTTTATATTTTCAATGTGTCATTCAAAGGCAATAAGAAAGCATTCCTTTCTCATTTCTCACAACCGATGAAGATTCTGAGAAACAAACAAATACCAAAGCTAGAACAAACAATTTCTTGGCATTTTCCTCAACCGACTGTGATGTAAGAGACCACGTGTTTGCGACTCCTGCGCAATCGTACCAGGGCGACGACCGCGTCTGTGTGCGTGTACCGTTAGCACGCGCTGGTGTGTATGCACTCTTGCTTTCCTTTGGCTTCCTTTCAAGAGTTGATCCTATTTGGGAGATGTCTTTAATGTTTTATGCTGCACGCGTCGTAACTTCCTAGTAATATATATATATATATTCATATGGAGAAGATAATTCAGTATATAGGAATAATGATTACCTATTTTAAAGGTGGTTGAGGAGTTTGACTTGTTTAGTGCAAGTTATTATTGATCAAATTGTATTTATCTATTAAAGAAGACATTTACCAGCCGCATCATAAAACTGATCTTCAGTTGTAATTATGAAGAAAAAGATCATCACATGCCAGGTAACTAGAAATATAAGTGTATCTTTAACATCAGTTTACAAATATGATTATCTTATATATGTAACCAATGTATGACCGACTAAGAGGTCAGAAAATATTTCTTTTTATTCAATAAAAATTATATTAACAAATATATATTCATATTTCACAATAGTTTTTTTCAACTTCTATTCTTAATTGCCGTGAGGTACCGATAGATATGAATAGACCTCCTGTACCAGGTGTCGTAAGAGGCGACTAAGGTACCAGAACCGGTATGGCGGTATATCCATGCAAAAAAGTCAGCTCAAATGTACAGGGGCGGGGATGGGCAGCAGCTTCCCCGTCGCGAAAGCTGCGCTATGCGATTACCAACACGCTTACCCAGCGCGTCAATTATGGGCAACATACCCCCTTTCTTGGGGAGGCCTATGCCCAACAGTAGACTTTTTATGGCTGGTGTGATAATTATGATGATACTGATGAAACCGCAGAGCACTGTTGGTGTAATATTTATAAAACAAAATAAATGGAACTCTGAAATCCCCTTTATTTGAAATATAGTTAGATATTTTAATTTGTATAACATATTTTTTTTTCCGACTGTACTTACTGTATTGCAAATGCAAATTAATAGGCATATAGTACGTCCTACAGTCAATGCAATTGAAGAAAATTTAAGCTTTATTCTAAGTCATCAAAGCATACTTTCATTTGTTTCAAATATTGACATAAATCGCCTTGTTCTGCACACTGTTGTAAGTGTATTACGGCATATCCGTTTAAGTTACGATAGGGAGATTTAGTAAGTAATTGCCTATAATTAAGGTTCAAATTCCAATGCAAGGTATATAAATATGTTACTGTTTTCTAGAAGTTTCTACATGCTCCGATGGCGGTAAATAGTAAACAAATATAGTATGCAACAGGTTGGCGTTGTACGTTTGGGGGACATTAATTTATCGGGGGAACTGGGCAATGTGACGTTAGTTACAATCAATGGAAATATTTGATTTATATATTGTATCATATAAAATTATATTTACATGAGGTAGACCTCATACAAAAGGTCGCCTGCATTGTTACCTCACTTTCACTTGTATCTACCGCTAAATAGCAATGTTTGCATTGCTGTGTTCCGGTCTGAAGGTTGAGAGAGGCAGTGAATTGACTAGATATTGTGGCATAAAGCATTGTGGCATAAAGCATTGTGGCAATAAGCGTTTATAGGCTGCAGTGACGCTTATTACTAACACGCTGGCTGTATATTTATTTATCGAGGTGGTGTAATAATACATATATATATATATATATATATATATATATATATATATGTATTAAAGGTTTAGGCATGGAGGCCATGTAATGGCAATGGCACCGAAGACAAAGATCGCGCTGAATGCAGGCCATATGCTATCGAAAACAACTGGTAATCTCTTTGGAAAGTCTATGTCTAGCAGAGAAAGTATTTTGAAAAAGTTCATAATTGTTACATTAAAACTCCTGTATTACTCAATGTATCTACATAGTATCATACAAAATCTTTAAAACTA
>JACJUM010000202.1:1615037-1750441 GCA_020976665.1 Heortia vitessoides
TATTACTCAATGTATCTACATAGTATCATACAAAATCTTTAAAACTACGCAATGGATTTTGATTTGGTTTGCTTGATAGATAGAGTGATTCAAGAGGAAAGTTTAAATCACTACTAATATAATAAATGCGAAAGTAACTCTGTCTGTCTGTCTGTTTCCGCTAAAACCTCTAAACGGATTTTGATGAAATTTGGCATACACAATCTTTCGACCCTAAAAAAGGACATAGGCTATTTTTTATTTTGAAAAAACCTCTATTTGAAGCCATTGGTTCGATATAAGTTAAGAGTTAAGGTAAAGAGGTATGGTACCCAAAAAAAAACTATTACACGCGAACGCAGTCGCGGGCACAGTTAGTGTATAGTAAAAGCATTATAAAAAAGACAAACACTGATAATATTAGAAGTTCCTGATGTGATGTCGTAATCTAAAAAAAAAATTCGATTACATTTGCAGATACCGACTGAAACCGACGATATAGAGTGAGGTGAGTGTCTTCATCTCTTAAGGATGAACCACAACAACAATTTTTTATTCTCATTGCAGAAATAAGAAGCCGGGACAGGTCGCTGCTTCTTTATAAAGTTGTTAAATGTTTTATTTCTATGAATTTTTCTTGCATTTCCTTTAATTAACAACTGAATCAACGGTCAATTTATTATAAAAATAACAAAGGTCAACAAAAGGTCAGATTTTGAAAGTGACATATGCAGTAAAAAAAAATTCACACACTTTAAAGGTGGCCGATAAGTATCCGTTAATTAAATGTCCTTTATGATAAGTTTTATTTCGAAATTATTCAAAGATATAAGAAACTTCAATCAACATTTAAAATATTATATAATGTATTCTAAAATTAGCTTTTTATATTCTATATATAGATATTTGAACCTTTTTATTATAATACAATATAAACTCACATAAGGTAGACCTCTTACAAAGGTTAGTATTGGAACCTTATTGTTAGTTATTTCTACCGCCAAATAGCAGTATTCGCATTGTTGTGTCCCGGTTTGAAGGGTGAGAGAGGCAGTGAAATGACTAGGTAAAACTGACATAGTCTCTTCAGTTCACAGGGTTGGCGACACGCTAGAAATATTCCAATAATGACACTAGCGTTTATAGGCTGCGGTCACATTTCCCATTAAGCAGACCGTATACTTATTTGACTTCGTAATATTAATAATCATTAAATAAGTTATATATTTAAATAATTTAAAAATATGCACCGATGTTTTTTCTATTTTCATCTCTCTAAACTCTAATTTAAAATTGAAATCGATTCAAATTTATCGATCACTGAAATAAAAACTGAAACCGACAATCACTCGGTCGAGTCGCATGTTTTTGTTACATTATAAAAATACATTCCTTACAATGTTCTAATTTAAGAATAAAATAGTATAATTAGAAAATCGACTCGGTTATTGCACTTCTTATTCTACGAAAGAAAGAAACACAATTGTCCCCGTGTTACCCAGCCTAGTAATTGGGGAGGAATTGGATGATTGCAGACATTACTGAGCAAGAGCCATTTTTTTCTAGACCACTGATATGTTCTAGATCTTTTATAATGCGTCGTTAGGTAGAATATACGAGTTATTTCTATCCGTTATTATGTGGAGTTGGATTGAAATTAGTGGGTGAACTCCTTTCTAATTTTAGAATGTTTTGTGAATGAACGGACCATTGAATATTGAGGTAAATAAAGATATTGATTTTTAACTTTAATATTTTTTATCCATCCCAACGTTTGACTCACCAGGACTAATATACGAGTATGTATAATTATATCTGTGTTTGTTCTGTGTCTCGGTGTTTATTATACTAATTTAGGTATTATATTTGTCATTCCTCTGTTGTCCGATGTTCGTAACACTAGTGATTTAGGCTATTTATTTTGGAGTCAAGTCAATATACGAGATGTAGTGCGAATTCATTATCTATTTTTATTTTATTTGTAATCGTATGCAAACCCGTACACACGTACTACAGGTTTGGGCTCGTGAAACTGAAAGAGACTTTTGACTTGTAAAAACTTGCATAAAAATAACCTGAGACAAGTTGATTTTGTTTTTGTAAAATATAATTTTAAGTGTAATTCAATATTTTCTATGAATAAAACCTCTTAAAGTATTAGATAATTTTAGGTAAATTTATGGGAAACGCGGTAACTTTTATAGATTTTTATATACAATTCGTAATGAACCATTTAACTTCTGTACAGATTTTAATATTTTTTTGATTACTGCGTACAGTTTAATCCAACTTGAAGTAAATCATAGTTCTACTTTTGTATGATAAACATATAAATATAGTGAAACAGTTCAATGAAAGTATTTATGATAGAAATAATAAGATGTAGTATAAATTCTCAATAAAAAAACAAAACGATTTAAAAAAAAAGTTGTATACGCCGTCGCAGTCTTATTGAAGTTGATAGTGATATAACTGCTGGATAGAGTTCTCCCCAAGAAACGAGGTATCCGCCCGTAATTTCATTTTAAACAAAGCGTAGCTTCGCGATGGGAACGCTGCTGCTTATTTCTGATCTGTTGCATTTGAGCTATACTGCTTCGGATTGATGTACCGCTATCTGTCGGTACCGGTACCTCAGTCAGCTCTTACGACACCTGGTACAGAGGGAGGTACTATTCTACTCTGCCGGTACTGCGGCACGGCTTTATGCATATGCACAGAGTAAAAAAAGTTTATTATTAATGTTAGAAAAACAGTTTCAAATAAACCTATAATTTCAGACTGCATTGATTTCAAAGTTTGATTACTACACTTAAATTTAAGAATTATTCGTTAATTTTAACTTACACTTTCATGCGTTTCTGAGAATAATTATATAAGTAAACCGTTAATCCTTTTGATGTATGGTACATGAAATAGCTACTAATAATGCGTACTATGGAATTTATTTAGACCAGGTCGACAAACATGCATACTCTTCGCGTGATGGTAAGCGTCACAGCAGCCTATCGTTGCTCGTAATATTGCTTGGATATGATTAGCCATTTCCAATGTTGACTTGATATTATGTCACATTACCCAGTAATTTCACTGACTCTCTCACCCTTTGAACGGGAACTCAGCAATGCGCATACCACTATTTGGCGGTACAAATAGGTCAGGTAAGTGTCCGTGTGTTGTCAGTGAGGTCAGGTAATGGAGACTACTTAATGAGGTCTACTTAATGTAAAGATAGAATTTAATGGATTTCGTTGAGGAAACTTCTTCGTAGTTCCAACAGTTGTTCAGCTATAGTGCTTATTGTAAGTATGTTAATATTATTATTACAAGTTACAGCCTTCCAACTGCATTTTGCACAAACAAAACGAGCGGAATTTCTTCTTGTTTTCCCCAACCACCGTCGAGAATCGAACCGGGGAAGATTGCTTTCACAATATTTACTTTCTCCGGGCAATGATTCATTGTGGACAGTCAACTTCAGAATTGCTTGGTGAGAAAATGCCTTTTTCTCTCTCGCCTTTTATTGTTCATCTGGGTATTTGAGTAAATTAACAGCTTTGTGACCGAGAATTCCCGTTTATGGCGATTGCTTGACCAATTCTCTTCAATTAGATTGTATGATATGTTTTTTGGTACGTAGCCTATGTTAGTTTGTGCAATATCATTTATCTGTTACAGTTTATTAGATTTGAAAAAAACAGGTTTAACTGTTTTTGATCTAGCTGGAATGATTGGCTTATTATTGTTTGTAAAAACAAATCATTTGACAAATTTATATTTTGCAAACACATTAGTTTAAAATAATCATGAGACATAATACAGGTGCTGTGTCAATGTGTATATATAAATATATTAGACTAGTAGTTTCTTAAACAATGAATTGTAAATGATAAATTTATCCGGGCTGCACCAGGTGTCGTAAAAAGCCACAAAGGTACCAGAACCGATAGATGGCGGTATATCTATCCGAAAGTGCAGCTCAAATGCACAGGGCGGGGACGGGCAGCAGCACCCCGTCGCGAAGGCTGCGCTCTGCTATTGCTGGTTGCCCAGCGCGGCAATTATGGGCAACAGGCCTATATCCAGCAGTAGACCGGAACTTATATCTGATATTTATACCATAAACATTTTTGTTGCAAAACACAAAAACTGTCTTGTCCAGAACAAGGCCCTTTTTAGGCTTCAATAGGTAATACCGATTTTGCAGTAACTTACACTGAAGTAACCCAGCCTTAAGACATTTCTTATGTCTTTGAATTAAAAGAAGAAATTAGGGTTCCGTGAAACTAATGAAATTGTGTACAAGAACCTGTTACATAACGTGGTTAAGCTAGACCTTATATAAAAGGTTGTCTGCTAGTACTTCGCTCTTACCTATTTATACCGCAAAATAACAGTGTTCGCATTGCTTTATTCCGGTTTGAAGGGTCAGAGAGAAAGTGATATTACTGGGTAATGTGACAAAATATCTTCAAGTCACGTTGGCGACGCGCTAGTAATATCCTTGTAATATTACGAGCGTCTATAGGCTGCTGTAACGCTTACTATCTCGCGGACAATATGCTTGTCGACCTGATTTGAATATAATATATAACTGTCGGGGAATTGACCGATTAATTGATATTTGTAAAAGTATATGTATTGTCGTGAATTTTACAATTTAATATTTTTTTTATTACGGCCATTAACCACAGTTTTATATCGTATCCCTCAGGATTTTATGCTGGGATCATCACATTTAAAATTTCATCAAAATCGTTCATCGTTATCCGCGAAAGTATAATATGCTGACATTATTTTTTAAATAATAACATAAAATTAACACAATCTATCGTATCAATGTGTGACTGCAATAAGTGGGTAAAAGCACTTGTTATCCGAATATAATACTTAAATAAATATTTAACAACCATAATAAAAATACAAATATTTATCATAAAAATGTTAGTCTGTTAAAGTTATGTTTGGGTAGGAATGAGATAGGGTCCCTATCTCATACGCTAAACGTACCATCGGGTCATTTGCATTTATAATATTGGAGTTTTCGAACTCAAGCTTTAAGTCAGCGATTGTACCTAGTGATTCTTTATTTCCTTTTTCGCGAAAACTATTAAAGTGGAGTTGAAAGTACTAACTGTGATTGCTTCGTGCCAAAAACGGCTTAATGACTAGCCGCTGAGATTACCTCCGGGTCTGAGCTTATTTAGTATTGGGACGTCGGCTATTCTTAGATACGCGTGAATTGTGATGTTAACTGGGTAATAAATAAATAAATGACTCATACTTTGACGTGACTCCGAAATACGCAGGGATTTACAAATGAGGAGGAATTACAAATATATTACTTAAATAGTTTTGGATAATACACACCGTACGTTTCCCAATCATTTCAAAGCCACACCATTTAGATCGGAACACAGAAATGCAAACACTATTGTTTGGCGATAGAAACATGCGAGAGTGTTGTTTCAACGCAAACGACCTTTGTATGAAGTTTGTACTTCTTTCTTTGTACGATGTCTACCTATTCTTCTAATCGAGTGAACCAAACTCCAAATATAATCCAGTGAGAGGATTTGTAAAGAAATGAGAACTTATAAAGGTTTCCGGCGACGACCAACATTTTCGATTTAAATATAATGCTGGGAGAAATGTGTTTTTGCCTTCCGTAAAAATCATTCTCACAACATCTCATACTTCGATTTGACTCCGTGATAATATTAATTAATTAGAGCACTTGTGTCATAGAGTTCAATCAACAGTGGAATCACAAATATTATACTTTAATACATACTACTACTATATACTAACTTTACACCCTCTTTTTACTCCCTTAACACACGTGTAAAATATTTTTTCGGAACCGTACCGTTTTCAAAATAATATTTTACACTTGCTTCATGGGTTTTAATGAGGAACCTTCATACTAAATTTCTTTTGAATAACTTAAAAACTTGCAAGGCTTCATACAAAATTTGCAATGCTATTCTACACCCTTAGAAGGTGAATTTTTAAAATTATAAATAATAATTAATAATGGTTATAAAAGGTTGCAATAAATTATGTTTCTAACCCTTATAGTTTAGACCCTGCATTTAAAATGTCAGTCAGTAAACTTCTCCTTTTTATATAAATACTAGCTGATGCCCGTGACTTCGTCTGCGAATGATTAGTACTTCGTAAAGCCTATTTTTTTTCCAATTGTACTAATTTATCTTTATGCAACCAAAATTAATTAAAACTGGTTCTGTGGTTAACATAAGAGATTCTAATCACACAAACTGTTATAATATCCAAATGAAGTTGTACGAATTTGGTGAGAGTCCAAAATTAAGTAATTATATACAAAGACAAAAGTTCGTTCCTGTCTGCATATCGAACACAACACGATTAAAAGTAGATTTGCGGATAAAAGTCGGCTGGCGTTTGGCTATATTATATATATTAGTCTTAGCATGATATTGTATATATGATATAGCATATAGCCTTTTTCGATAAATGGCCTATTCAACACTGAAATTTTTTTAAAAATCGAATCAACGAACTCTGAGATTTGCGCGATCAAACAAATAAACTCTTCAGCTTTATAGTATTAGTAAAGATATAGATTGTCTCATACATCTATTTATAAGGAAGCTAGCTACAACAAAAGGAATAGGAAAATATTAATTGACCAAAGTTTCAAAAACATCAATTAGATGACCTTCTCTGCATAGGATACAGCAATATAATATTATATCTTTACTAAAAGTACATCTCATACAAAGATCGTCAGCATTAGTACCCCCCCTCCTAATCTTTTTCTTCCGCCAAATAGCAGTGTTCACATAGCTGTGTTCCGGTTGCAAGGGTGATAGAGGAAATGAAATCACTGGGTAAATGGACATGATATCTTTACAAGGTGGGCAACGCCATGATGATATTGTAACATACATCATTCATTCGCATCATTGTACTGGGCCTGTTTGATTGTCTGTTTTTACTAGTAGAGTACTCCTAAAGATCAATAGATGTCGCTATGTGATTTTAAAGCGTTAGCGGATAAAAACTAAAATAATCAGAACATTCCTATCGGATTCAACTTTTGACGTGACAACGTCTTATAATTCGCTGTAGTCGGCTGCGCACACGAAAAAACATAACTCATGCGGCGTTACCGTATCGCTTTGAGGTGTTCTGTTAAAGGCTTGAAGAGCAAGCGAGAGCGCGGGACGAGCGACAAAGAGGCATAATGCGCCCGCGCGGATAGCTGATATACAATAATACATTTTCATAAATAAAATTAAAACGTTCTTATAAAAAATGCAACAATTTCACCAGTATTTTCTTATGACGCTGTCACGTTCAACTATTGTCAGTAAACCGACTTTACAGACAACTTTTTTTTTATCTCAACTTACGTACGTGTTTATAAATGTTAAAGACCTTTTGTTGCGTCTTCACTCTTTATCTACTTAAACAATTTTAGTGAAATTTCATAAGGAAGGAAAATATTATATAATAACTAAATAGGATAAAGTATAGGTACTGTTTTCATAAAAATATTCACGGCTTAAGCTGCGGGTGCCATCAACACATCAACCGCTGAACGTCCACTGCTTTTTGCGCGAGCAAGCGTTGTGGCAATCTCAGAGCGTAGCTTCACGAAAGGAATGCTATTGCCCATACCCGCTTAGTTGCAATTGAGTTACACCGCTTTAAATGGATAAACCGCCACCTATCGGTTCCGGCACCTCAGTCGCCTCTTACACCTGAAACAGGAGAAGGTACTATTCTACTCTGCTGGTACCTCACGGTGATGATTGGGGACAATCTTCAAGTTATTATTGTTTTTATAATAACAAATTTATGTGGCGAGTCTAATTTTAACGAATTAATGCAACTTAGTAATACTGAAAGTCTCGTCTTCAGATTCATTTTCTAATATTTTTAATTTTAATGACTGAGAGATTATAAACCAGGGTATATTTGCTCACACAGCAAAATAGCTGCTTATTTATTTTTTTTAATAATAATAATAATCAACCAACATTTCATACATTAACCTGACTTCTAAGTAAGTAGCTTAAAGCGCTTGTGTTACGGGCATCAAACTTCTGTGGAATTACAGAATAATATTTAAATACATATTTTCATCACCCAGGCACAGAACAAACAAAAATATCATCGTATAAATGTTTATCCTTGGCGTGTATGATACTATCTGGCCCCTTAATATTAGAATATAATTTCTTTACTACATAAAGATAAACTTAAATAGGGTCTGCATCAGTGTTGCCGCAAAAACCACACGATTCAACTCGGGGGCTCCGCATTGATTTGCGACAAAAACAATTGGGAATACTAGATCCACAATCAGAGACCCGTAGGCGTCAGCAAAACATTATCTTGGCTTTGTTTAGTAGACATAATATAGATTAAAGTATATTGCAAACGTTGTTGTTAGTATAAGAAAACACATTTTCTTTTTAATTAGACTACATCGATAAACAAGCATACAGTCCGCGTGGTAGTAAACGTCACCGCAGCCTATAGACGCTCATAATATTACAATGATATCACTACCGCGTTGCCAACCTTGTGACTTTAAGATATTGTGTCACATTACTCAGTAATTTCACTGCTTCTCTCACCCTCACGGGACACAGCGATGCCATCACTGCTATGTGGTGATAGAAATAGGTTAGAGTGAGGAAACAAGAATAACCTACTTCATTTAAAGAAAATTAATAATTAACAATCTAGAGTCGGCTAGAGCCAAATCATAATAATAGACGATCGATTAAATATCACAATTAAGCTGTCTAGAAATTGAACTTTGGTATCGGTCTCTAGTACTCGACTCGAGTCTTATACTAAATTCGTACGTCTAGGCATTAAAATATTACTATTTCTTTTTTCTTGTTCCCACTAGCAGTTCTCTGCAGTATCAATCGCGTTAAATTGTAGATCGAATCGAAGATAGATACTACCCTTTTACCCCCCCCCCCCCCCCTTAAAGGATGATTTTCGAAAAAATATATACACGTAATTTCATTCGAGTATCATCAAAAACAGTAACTTTGTATTGTAACTTTGTACCCACGTTTGACCTCTTTTAGGGGTAAATTTTCCAAAATCATTACTTGCTGCTCTCCTTCGTTATAAGTAAGTTTGGGCTCTGCGTTGATGTGTGAAATAAGACTACACTACAATGTACCAGGTGCCTTAAGATGCGACTAAGGTACCACAACCGACAGATAGCGATATATGCATCAGAAACAGTGAAGCTCAGAACAGAAGAACGGACAGAGCAGAAATGGGCAACAGCATCCCTGTGACGAAAGATGCACTCTGCGATTGCCAACACGCTTGTCCAGCTTGGCAATTATAGGCAATATTTCCCCTTTCCAGGTCCAGAAGTGGATTTCCAATGGCTGATATGATGATGATAAATTAAAATAACTACTAGTTCGTTGCTACATGTCAATGATTGCCGGGTCAGCTTATATCTAATATATAATAATGTCGTTTTTTTCTAATAACAACAAAAGGTTGGCTAATATGTGCCTGTTATACTAAGCTTTAATACAAAAATAACTTTTATGTGAGTAATAGGACATCAGAAAGGTCGCACGCAAAAACTAAGTTTCCGATAAAAACAATTTCTTATCTTCGGATGGTACGAGAGGAAATAAAAGACAGTTCGCCAACGATTATGATTTATGTTTTGTCCACCGTCCGCACTTTATGTGATATTTATAAGAGTACAAGATATTAGTAACGATAACTGGGAAGCTCTAATTTCTTTAGCTTTTCAACAATTAGTGAAGACAAATATATGGAAGGAAATAATAATTTATAGACTCGTTTGCTGCCCGCAACTTTGTCTACAAGTTTTTTTTAATTCACACCTCATCATCTTCAGCTGCAGGACGGATTATTCCACTGCTACATCAAGGCCTCCTCTAGGGATCAATTAGAATATTAGGACCGCTTGTATGCAATCTGTGACCGCAACATAGAATGAGCTAAAGTGACAAAATGTGCAAGAGAACGTCTTCGTGTCTTCAGGATAATAAGTTGCCTGTGTCATGCCAGACAATCAATAATTTCTTGCAGAAATCCATCCAGATATGTTTAGAGTAAAAGAGTAACAAACGTCTATACATATAATCATTATCCATACAAGTTTTTACGTTCATAACATTAGATAAAATAAATAAAAAAGTCTAACACATGCATAATTACAACTATACATTATTTAGTTTACACTAGAAGTTGTCACAGCTGTGTCTAGTTTAAGATGTCAAAGATTATATAATAAAGACTCGGATGGTACGTGTACCTAATTTAAATATGGCTTTATGTATATTTAGAGTAATAGTAGCCACAGTAATTCAATACCATACCTGGATAATCTATGTATGGTATTGAATTACGACGGATTATAGAATGAATACCTTAATTGCATTACATCTGTTAATCTCATTAATACTGAGATTAGTTTAATGTTAATTCCTGGGATTTTTGGAGAAGAAACTGAAGGGTTTTTCGAGTGTAGAATGCCAGTTTTTTACATATAAACCGTAGATTTTGTCGGTTCTGATGGCGCAGGTAGTGATAAGTAGATTTGGTGGTCTTGTGCGCAACACAACGATCCCAAAATAATGCTATGCTATTTGTATTTGTTCTACGTCTGAGTGTAATGTTTAGAATAGGGCCAATGTATGAGATGTTGTTGGATTTTATATAAAGCATTCCGTGTCAATTATGATAGGTTGTCCAACTCGGTCAAGTGATTTCTAATATAACCGGTTGTATGCGGGCTGCATCTAGTGCAGTTTGACGGGCCCAATGGCGCGTATTTTTGTCATCCTATCTTGTGCGCCAAGAGTCGTGGTTCGATCTCCACCCAGGACAAACATTTACACAATGAATATTTAGATTTGAGTGTTAAATATTATATTTGTATTCTGGCGTCTTTAGTACATATCTGTAGTCTGATGTTCGAAACAAGTGCTTTACGCGCACAAATACAACAGAAAGATCACAAAAACAATACTTAAATACACACACACGTATGTACTTAGTATACGCACTATGATGATATTACACATATTATAATTGTGCCAGATTACAATAATTAATCTGTTCACCTGTCGTTGCCAAATTTGCTGCAAATTTACCACAACACGAATGAATACATAATGTGAATTACAATACAATCCACTATATAAAATGATATCTGCTATTGCATGCACTATATTAAAAAATAGTAATACTTACCTAACTTAAAACCTACAGTACTATTTAAAAGTTACTCAAAGCGAAATATGCGTGGTAGAACAAAAAAAATACAGTAAGTTTGCTTCTGCGAGCCGTCAACTTCTTGGCCTAATTAGGTTTACCCAAAGCATTACCTAGATACAGAACAATGGCAGTGAAGCCACAGTTCAAATCTAGTTATAATTTTAAGTCATAAGTCCACGATTCAATGCAAATAAACATCGTCTGAACGTCGACACTAAGATTAGATAGTGAGCCCCAATAGGCCTCTCGCTTTGTTTAGACGCCTCTCGCTGGCTTTGATCTCAGCTTGGTAAACTGCCGAATATAACAAAGGCTCAAGAGATAAACTCACCATTGCCTCCAATGTTTCCAAGATATGATCGTGATTGATGGTTTTAGTAAATACCACCAAACTGGTATTTCACATTATATTAACTTCCTATCTCTCTATAATTTGTGCAGTCTTTTTACTTACGTCTATCCTTTAATCTAATTACCTACTTTACAGCCTCTATAAACAATAGAAAAATCGATATTCTAAATTAACCTAAAAAAGATAACACCATTTACGCCTAAAAATAACGCATGTTTCGACATCTCATTGCAATAAATTCATAGGTACTTTCTGTAGACCTAGAAGCATGAAAATTCCAAAACTATGAAAGATACGAAAAGAATCCAAATATATTTGGAATAAAATAATTAGAAAATAACTAGAAGTAGCTTTTTATTTTGTATATTAGGAAGTTAACTAGCAAGCATACGGTCCGATTGATGGCAATAGTGACCACAGCGTATAGACAGGCATTCGTATCATATTATAACCATGATATCACCAGCGTGTCGCTTACCTTTTGGACTGAAGATACTATGTCACAAATGCTCGGGAATTTTATTGCCTCTTTCACCCTTGCCAGTGAGAATGTAAGAGAGAGATAGAGATGTAAGAGGTCTACCTCTAGTCTAGCGCACACTTGTCCTTTTTTCCTCATTGTTCAACCAGATCAATTATTTCTATGATGATATTTGTGTTTGTTCTAGGTCTGGGTGTTAAATATATGTATTTAATTATTATATTTATGAATTCTCTGTTGTCTAGCGTCTGTGACACATGTGCTTAAAGCGACTTACCGCGGAGTCAGGTCAATGTATGAGATGATGTGGGAATTTATTATAATTATTTATTTATCTCGAAGGGGAATGTGGCCATTACATTTGTTTTTAAATATGGTGTTTCTGGTTTTCCCTCGTAAATATAATGTTTAGTATTAATTATGAGTACCATGAACATGGTTTGAATTTAAAATTTGATTTGAAAATTACCCTTAACTCATTGTACAAGAGCATAATTATTGGATTCTATTTTTGGGCGGATTCTTTCACAGGTTCTTTGTTAAGTATTGAAGGTCGGCGTACGGTGTTTTTCGTTAAATATTATTAAAGGATCTTATTTGAAAATGCTTCTCGAAAATATAGGAAAAGAATATATGTATAAATTCTTTGCAAAAACTCTTTGAGCGTCCTGGTATTTATCGGCAAAGTTAGGTTAGGTCTTTGGGGATATTAATTTCCACGGTACAATGCACGCAACAACAAAACAAACCACGTAATTGCATTATGTATGACAAAGCGATGAAACGTAAACTAATTTTGTGAACAATTAGTTTTATAATCTAATTAATTTCGATCATCATTTAATTATATTTTAGCACGGTAGATGTAGTACCGGCTGGGTGCAAATTAATACACAGGATGGAGAATGGTACGTTCTGCTTGCCCAATGCGGCAATTATGGGCAAAATGCACTTTTCTTTTTGGGACCTATGACCAACTGTAAATTATGTAATATTATATCCATTAGAAACAGCGTAATTCAAATGCAAAAGGCAGGGTTGGACAGCAGCATCACTGTCGCGAAAGTTGCTCGCTGCGATTGCCAATACGCTTGCTTAGCGCGGCAGTTATGGGTAAAATCCCCCTTTTCTTAGGAAGGCTTATGTCTTGCAGTGGATTTCCAATAGCTGATAATATGATGTTGATGATGATACAAATCTATTCGGCAAATATACTCGTCTTGTTAATACCCCTTTTTTATCGTCTATCGATGAATATATCTAAATAATACTATGGTAATGTCGAGTCATTGCCGTGTTAGCGTAAATCGCTTACTCAGCGCCGGCTTACCGCTGTAACAGCGTGATATCAAAATGTGCTGATTGTCATCATGACGCTGCTTGTTCGTAGCTGGGTTAACAGCTACGGACAGATGTCGCCACAGGTTTATAAAACAATAGGAAGGCAAATACTGTGAGATATGTGAGAAAAAAATGTAAGCAGTCTCTTAAGCATGTTTGTTTATTTTTTTTAGTGTAGAAAAGTAATTGTTTACCATTTCTAACAAGTTACTTTTTTATTTGTTATAAGCGTAGTTATAGTTAGCCGTGAGGTACCGGCAAAGTAGAATAGTATCTCCCAATGTACCAGGTGTCGTAAGAGGCGACTAACATACCAGAACCGAATGTGTAGTTTAAATACACAGGACAGGGTGGGCAGCAGCATCTCTGTCGCGAAAGAAAGCTGCGCTTTGCGATTGACAACCCGCCTGCCCAGCGTGGCAATTATAGGCAAAATTCTTCATTTCTTGGGAAGTCCTGTCCAGTAGTGGACTTCCAATGGCTGATATGATGATGATGGTTAAACTCGAGGTTAGATGTATTTGGTTATTTTAGTTTAGTTATTTTAGTTTCTCAGAGAAGACTTATTTTCAAAAAATATTTATGCGCTTATAAAGCAATATCTGTTGATACCTTAATTTATACACATATAGTGGTGATTTATAAATATATATGTAGTGATCCTATCTGAATCGAAAAAAGTTAGTTCCCCACCCAGAAAAAGCATTTATTTTAAGAATAATTTAAGTTTGCGTATATAAAATGAATTTTAGGTTTATATTTGTGGTTCCTTAATACGTTTAATAAAAAAATGCTTTAAGTGACTTATTTCAGAGTAAGATCAATGCGTGAGAAAAAGAGTCAGATTTATTTTTGTCTGTCTGAACTTTCTACCCTTATTCAAAGGGATGCAAAAAAGCGTTTTAATTTCGATATGATAACTCCACATTTAACCCAATTTAATTAATTAATTTAGATGAAAAATATCCTGTTTGGTATTCAAGACTATAATACATCTCTGCTGCAAATTCAATGTAATTCCGTTCAGTTGTTTTGACGTGAAAATCTAACAAACATTCATACATCACAAACTGTCACATTTATAATGAAAGTAGGATATCCCAAAATCACACGAGATTTTGCGTTATTTTGAAAATTCGCACAAGCAAACTTTTTACGAAGGTAATATACATACTTTTTTTAATGACAGATCTCAATGCAGTAGCGTCCTACGAGTTATATCAATTTGCATTATGGTATTTGACACGATCATTTGCTATCAATATTGTTTATATTACAACCTCACTGTCTATTCTACTCTGCCGTATGGTACCAGCAGAGTATAATAGTACCTCCTCCTATACCAGGCATCGTCAGAGGCGACTGAGGTGCACGACCCGACAGATGGCGGTATATCCATCCAAGACAGCGTGGCTCAAATGCAAAGGGTGGGGATGGCTAGCAGTATCTCTGTCGTGAATCTGCGCTCTATGACTGCCAACACGCTTGCCAAGCACGGCAATTAAGGTGAAAACTTCCTCTTTGTTGGGGAGGCCGATGTCTAACTGTGAATCAAATAGCTGATATGATGACATTACAAAGGTTTCACATATACAGCATCCCTACTATTTTATTAAGAACACAACAATATATAAGTATGAAAGTACGAATGTATGGTTATTACTCTTTCGCGCCGGGACGGCAAAATAAATCTGAAATAACACAATACTTTTTATCTCAAAAACATATTCCCGTAGGATAGATCTGGCTTATATATACATTTACTTCTTCCTGGGATAACAAGAATGCTCAGGCATGAGATATATAGCAAGACCTCGTAGACAAAGTCGCGGGCAGAAAGCCAGTATTATATAAAGTTGAGACAAAAACTAATAACAATAATATAACTTAAAAATACGTAAGTTTGACAGCTGTCATTTCTTTCAAGCTATATTTAAATGACTTTAATAACATCTCTCGGGCCCATTCGTAAGTTTTTCAAAATTAACGTCATTCATGTCGAGTAACAAACTTTTAAGACAAAAACATGTCAAAATATGTATATCTTACATAACAAACAGGCCTTAGTAACGATTCGACCAACTCGCTTCCACTAAGGTCAATGTCACAATAAGCTCGTCCCTCAAATCCAAGGGCGCAGTTGTTCCGAATTTAGTCCGAATGCTTCGCAAAGGTCGCTCGTTACTGCCTTATCGGGGAAGGATGTACTACTCACCGTGGAGGAGACAAAGTTTCCTTGTTCATGAAGTAATTCGGACAATGTTACAAGAAGTTAGAATTGTATGCCAACATTTTCTTTTAATGTATCGAATAACATAATACGTATGTCCAAAATTGCGAGCGGTACCGGTAATGTAGTACACGATCCGACAGGTGGCAGAATATTATATTAATCCGGAACAGCGTAATTTAACGCAAATAAAATATACGCGTCCGTCGATTGATGGGCCTGATGGCGTATAAGAAGAATATTTGTATTTGTAATGTGTATTTTCGATGTATCTAAATATTTATATTTTTTATATATAATATTAACTGGATGGTAACCTAGGAGGTGTGTACACGATATTTTTTAATTCATTTATTTTGTTTTATTTTTTTAAAATTAAAATTCTAATTACTTTGTTTTCTAATATTTGTAACACTAGTGGTTTAAGTTACTTATCTCTTATGTATGTACCTTTTATCCACTGAATTTTGTTGGAGTGTGTCTAGTTATTGCAAGATCTTGTCAAAATGTGGCAACGTCATAGAATTTAGTCTGTAAAAGCACTTAGCATAATTTATCCTGGAAAAATGGATGGCTCCCGTGGGATAGATTTGGTTCTCTTTCTTATAAATGAATTTCAGTTGCAGAAAGGTGTAGTACATAAATATAAAAAGAGCTACTTTAGACTACCGGGAAACGGAAATAGCTTTTGTCCATCGTTGCCCTATTGTAATAGAACTACACTGCTTCTAAGGCAGAACCAAATTAATGTAAATTTTTGTAACGGTTTGACCAATTCGCTTAGTATTTTTCCTTAAATGACACGGAACATTTTTTCCTACCGCAGTAAACTATAGGTGGGCACATGAGCGATTTTCTTTGACAAACCAAAGGCATTTGGAAAAGTCTGTCACAATAGCTTAATGTATAAGCTGTACCAACTTAACGTGCAAGAGAAACTCATTCCCGTCGGCTAATCATCTCAATTATTTCATAGGCAAGTGAAGTAAAATGTTCCTCCGTCAAGAAGACTGTTTCGTAAGCGTTGTTCGTTTCCACGCGGGTCAGTTACATATTAAAAACCTATAGGTCATTCAAATTCGATTTTTAAAAAGCACAACCGTTTAGCCATAGTGTTCACCACCGCAAACAACGGTTTATACCGCGACCTAGATCCAAGATCCCCTCGATTCGATTAGTGAGTTTATGGGTGATGTTTCTCATTGTTACTTCAAACTTAATGCTGGAATACGCAGACGTCAATTCCTGCGCCACGCTTGTTAGTGATCCTGTGCCCGTATTCACCTGCGTGCCCCTTGGTGACGACCGCGCGTTTAGCACCAGTCGCCCCTGTATTACGTAACTGATTTACGTATTTACGTAATTGATTTAGTACTAACGTGATTATACCCTCTCCCTTAGCACACGGGCTGTAATTGCAACTCTTGTCTTGTACCTAAAATTATACAACACGAAGGCCACTCAAGTAGAGGTCCCAGACTCATATCCGGATGAGTGATCACCGTCGGTCTCGTTCTGATCCCGCAAAAATTTCCAGGGGTTTGGAAAGTGCGCAGGCATTATGAGTTGCCTGGCCTCTATCCTTCGGTGATGCTAGGACTGACATCAAAGTCAACAAGTATTAAGTTTAAAAGAGAAAGAAAAAATACACGTGTTTTTTTAACGAAGAGCAAAATAGTGATAGTGTAATTAAAACATAATTTATCTGTGCGTGGTCGTTCTTGGTTTTTGTATGTTTTCAGTTCTCTTCAACAAAACGTGTTTTTTTTGTTGAAGCGAAGAACAAAAGAAAATAAGTGGTTCTTTCTCGTAAATTGCCAACGTTGATCTGAACAAAACATATTAAAACTCGCAACATAACAAAATCGACAGGATAGAAGGACGAAGGACGACGACGAAGTAAAATTTCATAGTGGTGGACAACAGTAGACGTTTTACCACTGATATGATAAAACTGATATGATTAAAAACAAAATGTTCGGGAAAAATTCGTGATATAGACCAGTTGTTTGACGGGCCTAAAGGTGCAGATGTTGATCGTGCTAAACACTTGTGTTATGGATATCAGAAAAAGAAGAATTACCAATATGATACTCAAATACACATAAATAACACCTAGACACAGAACAAATACAAATATTCATCACATAAATAGATCTTTATGGGGATTGAACCCACAAATTTTGGCGAACAAAATAGGATCAGGAGTTTTGTCAGTAATCACCGTAAGTTAACCGAAACGGATAACAAAATGTTTAAGAAACGACGTTATAAAGCCGTTAACACGCCGTTTTATTATGAGTAGTTAAAGTAGTTATCTTAGGAGAATATTATATTTGACGTCTTAAACATGCCTTGTCCAATCGTTCCATTTTTCTTAGCTCTATTACCAGGGCAGAGATGACGGCAGCCGTGGCACCGTCAGCGGAACACAACGGCTGCATAAAAAATAATACCCCCGCTGACATTCTTAACCTGGCTATAGAGAGAACCTGGCGACAAGGAGTTATTATGCAAGGATCATTCGTTTTGGTGCGGCTGAAGAAAAAGTATTTATTCAATTGTTTTTCTCAATTAAGTTATAACATAAAATATAATTAAAATGTTAAGTACAGCCGAAATTATCTTATAAAATTATTAGTTTCATTGTAAATTATTTCTTCATATCTGACGAGGTTACTCGTTTTGAGAGCGTCTGGTACTTCACTCTCACCTATTTCTATCGCCAAATAGTGATGTTCATATTACTGTGTTACAGTTGGAAAGGTGAGTGAGACAGTGGAATTACAAAGTCATAAGTTTGACAACGCACTAGTGATATCCTTGTGATATTGAAAATGTCTACAGGCTGCAGTAACGCTTACTATCACGAGGACAGTACGCTTAGTTGTCAGACAGGTGAAATTAAAAAATAAATGCATACCAAGCCATACGAATATAATAATAGGGCTTCTAATAATATATAGATACACACATCACGCCTGTGTCCCATCGAGGTAGGCAGAGACTATGGATTTCCACATTTAGAGATCTTGGCATACCTCTCTCGCTTCCTTTATCCGCATTAGTCTTTTCATACACGCTCGTTTATGCATGTTATTTCTGACATGGCCTTTCCTAAATACCTCATCTACCTACGTTTACCAACCCTTCCATTCACTTCCGCTCTATATATTTGTGTATTTATTCTACTTTCATCCATCTCTCTATATGTCCAAATTATCTTAACATTCCTTTCTCTATTGTGGTTACGACATCATCGTATCAACATAGTTTGATAAGAAACATGTGGGATTTTATAACACTATTATTTAATCTATCTCTCAAACGTACTCCACACATATTGTGAAATGCTCTAATTTAACAGCATTTATTTTACTCGCGTGCTTCTTTTGCCATGCCGTTATGTATATTTTACAATAAGTATATCTTTAGGAATTTTAATCTTTATATTAATGGGTAATGATGAAGAAAGAAGATACTTTTATTATTTAACCAGCTTTCCTCTCACAATATTTTCCGCTAAGGCTTTACTTTGAGAAAATTTCTATGCCACTCCATGACTGCTGACCTGCACCATATATACATAATACGTGCCAATTTTGATGATGAAACCTAATAAAATATTGTATTAAAATACAATACATATGTACTGAATATTTTACATTAATATATCGTTAGTGACATTTCAAAATCGCGTATGTAGCATTTGTAGATACGTTTCAAATTTCACTATTTATTTCACAGATTTTAAACGCTGTTTATTTTACTGCTACTTTGTATGCTGGTATTTACTAGCATGCATTTTTTTAAACTCGCATCTTTATTGAAGAACAGAGACAACAATTTATTTCGGACGAATCTATTACTGGCCTACTTAGGCGTCATTTCTAGCGTCATGAGCGAGAGAGAAAGAGGTGAGAGTGCGAGGTTACTCATTTATAAGCGATCCTGTGCCTGTATTCACCAGCGTGCCTTGTCTTGCTACGGTCACATTCGAGGATTCGAGGATCGACGGCGGTCACTCGAGGGCGCGTCTGAGTCTCGGACTGGGCTTGGATGGCCATCATAGGTGATATTTGTGGCTCGTTGCATACACTTTATATTTATAAATAACAACAATTACTGAAAACTCTTCTTTTTTGGAGAGGCCTATGTCCAGCAGTGGACTTCTAATGGTAACTATGATGATGATGATGATAACTGACGCAAAAAGCTGGCGCACAGTCGTATGAGGTTAAGCAGAAGACCACTTAACCTTATACGACGACGAGTAAGATACTCCAATGGTTTAGAAGCTAATCTGTCTCCATTTCAAATTTTAAGGCAAGAATTTGTCTCATTTATATCTAATACTAGCGACCCGGGGTGGGTCGCTAGTATTAGATACTAGCTTAGATATAAATGTTTTTTTTGTTTTGCACACACACACAAGTTTTGCACGGATACAATAAGGATAAATAATGGTTATTGTGGGTTATCCCTAATAGAAAGACATATATTAAGCCGGACTTTTTTGTACCCTTATTCAATTATTTTGATCTACCTCGTCAGATTTAGCCAGTATTAGTAAAAAAATGTATTTTTTTACAACATCACATCGGAAAACTCTAAAGTTATTGTATTATGTGTATATACGAGTATATACTGTTGAAGAGCAGCCTTCCATAGACAAATGAAATTGGTCATCCCATGTAAACTTTTGAAAAGTAGCCTTCCATAGAAAAATGGAATTGGTCATCCTATGTATACTTTTGAAGAGCAGCCTTCCATAGACAAATAGAATTGGTCATCCCATGTATACTTTTGAAGAGCAGCCTTCCATAGACAAATGGAATTGGTCATCCCATTTATACTTTTGAAGAGCAGCCTTCCATAGACAAATGGAATTGGTCATCTCATGTATACTTTTGAAGAGCAGCCTTCCATAGACAAATGGAATTGGTCATCTCATGTATACTTTTGAAGAGCAGCCTTCCAAAGACAAATGGAATTGGTCATTCCATATATACTTTTGACGAGCAACCTTCCATAGACAAAGCGCGCAAGTATCAGACGCTGTTCTAGGCAGTCTATAATTCAGGAAACAGAACTGTTGCGGTGCGACCCGGAAATTATTTCAGTGATCTATTATGCAAAGCCTGCGGCCGCATTGTGGATCCATTTCCGTGTAAATGAAATGCCTCCATTTAGTATACATAACTATTATTTGCAATTTGAATGTAATTTTGATGAAATTTGAAAAAATTTGATGCTGTGAGGTACCGGCTGAGTAGAATAGTTATAATAGTTAATTCCAATTCCTATCTTCCTCTCACGAACGTAATCTCCGTTCTTCTAATACTCTCTTGTTCTTAACTCCGTCTCGTCACTCTAGTTTTTTGACAAACTGTTCTACAGTGACAGCTATACGACTCTGGATTTAGCTTCTGTTGAATATTAAGCAATCCCCAAACAAATTTATCCTGAAACACTGTCTCCGTAGTTTATTTACTGATGCTGCTTCTCTAACTTTATAACCCTATTTCTGATGTATGTTATTTCATATATTTTTTATATCATATGCATTTATTGCGTTTATATATACAAATATGTATGTCACGTTTATCTATTTTGTATATATATTGTCTGCACCACTATATATATATATATTTTCTGTTTCGTGTAATGGTTGACTGGGAGATAATGCCATCTGGCATTGAGTCCGCCATTTGCCATAAAGTTGAAATTTTTATTTATTTAACTTTATGCCATCTGGCATAAAGTTAAATAAATAAAAAATAGTACCTCCTTCTGTACCAGGTGTCGTAAGAGGCGACTAAAGTACCAGAACCGACCGATGGCGGTGTATCCATCCAATACTGTGTAGCTCAAATGCGAGTGGGGATGGGCAGCAGCATCCACATCGCGAAAGCTGCACTTTGCAATAATCAACGTGCTTGCCCAGTATGAAAATTATGGGCAAAATTCCCCCTCTCTTGGGGAGGCCTATGTTCAACAGAGGACTTCCAATGGCTGTATTGTAATTTGCAATTTCGCGGTCGAATAATTTAGTCATGAATTGTCCACTTAAGTTTTCGTTGATGCACTAATTACCCGTTGTCTATTGTAATTAGTGTTACAATGTTGTTTTCATGATGCCTCTTTTATGATGATAGGGTATAATGACCGGCTATGAGCGTGGTTTTAAGACCTGTTTTTTGACGGGGTCGATGGTGTATTTGTTACTTTGCAAACCATCGGGGTTCAAACATTTGTATGATGAAAGTTTGCGATTGTATTGTTCTACTATACTACAAAATAGAAAAAATACTATGTACTACATTTTTCCAGTAAAAAAGACTTTGTACCATTCTCATTTGCAATTTTAAACCCTTCTGGTCATTTTGATACCATATCAATATTTTGAGAAATCTAAGGCTTGTAGCACAGTTTTTAATTAGCGCAGGCTTCAGAATTGCAATTGAAAGTCGCATGTAACTGTTGATGAATAAATTTATTATTGTTATTATATTTGTGATTCCTCTGTTAACTGAAGACCGTAGCAGAACCTATGGACTTCGAGTTAACAGAGGTTATAAACGACTTATCATAGTCAGGTCAATGTATGAGTTGCTTTGTAAATTTAATAAAGCTTGTATGCACCAGGAGATCAGACGACCGAGAGAGAGAAAGACAATTGTATCGATACTGTCTGTTCAACACATGTTCTCTGTTTTTTGTTTAGTGATATATCTGCTACTTGGTGATGCAAGTTAACATAATAAGCCAAGTATTTGGCAATATTTTCTTACATTAAAGCGTTCGCCACACATGATAAAACTACGTTTATAACACGGTTTATTTCACTTTTTAAATTAAAAAAAACACTGAAATTCACACACAATAAAAAGATCTCTTGCTGTACTTTTTACAAAAAAATATTTAATCTATTGCACAGTGACAGAGCAGGCATATCTAGCAGTGGACGTTTTACGGCGACTGTGATGGTAATAATAATAATCGCGTTCTATACCTTCCACGGTATTTAGTCAAATATAAAGGACTAGCTGTGTCCGAGACTTGGTCAGCATGGACTAGATTTTTTTCGGGTACTATACCTCTTTACCTTAACTTATATAAACATTGAATGTCATATTTATTTAAATTGGAGCAATGGTTTAAAAAATAAGTTTCATGTTTCTAGCTCTATAAATAGCGATACTTTTATTAAACACGTTCATCCTCCTTTTAACCCTTTATAACCCTTATTTTGAATGTAAATATAGCCTATGTCCTTTCTCAGGGTCTAAAGATTGTCTGTGCCAAACTTCATCAAAATTGGTTGAGAGGTTTAAGCGGAAAAGCGTAAGACAAACATACAGAGTTACTTTCGCATTTATGATATTAGTAGGGAAAATAAATTAATATTAATATACATCATTATTTGCCTTATATCAAATGCCATTTACAAATACAAACAGCTAGATTTTTCATAAAAATAAGTACTCAAACTCTTACCTTAGCCTGTTGAAATAATAAGACCCAAAGAGTATATCCAAATGATTCGCTATAGAAACGACAACTAAATTACTTATACAAATATAAATAAAGTTTTAAAGCATGTAATAAAAATCCAGTTTATCTAGAGAAACATAAGCAGTTTAATTCAGTATAACAGTATAATAAAAGAAAGAGAACGAGCCACGCAACCTATTTAGAAGGAGAGTACCTACAAATAAGCACTATAGAATTTTCAATTTCAACCTAAATCCTCAGTCGGGTCCATTCCCGTATTTCCATTCGATGTTCGGATGCTCTTACCGGGTTCTTATGTGCTTAGATCAAAGTTTATGGCGTGCAAGCCAGACTGGTCTGCGCATGACACAGAATAGAATTGTACAGTTTGGAAATATGAATGTACTGATGTTTTGATGCAGTTGACAGCAGCATTATTGTCGCGAAAGCTGCGCTCTGCGATTGCCAATAAGCTTGCCCAGCGTGGCAATTATGGATAAAAATCCTCCTTTCTTAGAGAGGCAGAGAACTTCTAATGGCTAATGATTTGTATACGAAATGATTTTTAAAACTAGCAGTTCAATTAGGTGTGCTGTTTAAAATAAAAACGAATGTTGGGTATGGCAGAATAAGCATGCGAGTAGAATAAACCTGTTGAAATGGAAGCACTTTAAAGTATGTATGGTTCGAGTTTGAGAGATAGGTTAAAGAAAAGTGTGATGAGAAATCAATGAGTAAAAAATGATTCTTTGACAACAAAGATGATGTTGTAAGAAAAGAATATTGAAAAGACTAGTGCGAGTGAGAGATGCGAGAGAGGTATGCCAAGATCGTAGCAAGTGGAGATCTATGGTCTCTGACTACGATTATGCCCGTGATAATGAAGCTAAAATGTGCAAATTATACTTACAAACTCTAATATTGGGTTTGTAAGTAGGCGACATGATTATAATTGGTAAAAAACTGAGGTCCTAAAGTATCCTGAGGGTTCTGAAGGACTTTGAAGGCGATGGGGCATATCAAAATATAATGTAAATACGGAATAATATATAACCTTTTTGCAGGCAAAATAGCAGGTTAATTCTCCCATACATTTTCAAAACCAAATTTAAATTTATTGACTTACGCCAAAACATTAAAGGTTCATCTCTAACTTTGAGTACTTTATCTGCTATTTCAACTAACCTATGTTTATGAAACAAAGATCAGATGCATTGAAATATGCCTTTGGACTTCTTAAAAGACATATGAAGAATTTTCATCAAATTTCTCAAAAGAGAAGTAATTCTTAAGTGAATCTGGTATTGTTTGATATTAAAAAAGGCTTGCATCTAAACAATTATGTAACACTCATTCAATATACAGTCCGAACTTTTACGATGATTCAAACATATTCTTATACATATATATATATATCTATAATCTGGCCGTGAGGTACCATCGTAGCAGAATAGTACCTCCTCACCTTTTAGTTGTCATAAGAGGTGCCTGTGGCACTGTTAACGACTATTGCGGTATTTGCACTTAAAACAGTGTATGTCAAATGTGACAGGACGGGTATCGGCAGCAGCATTCTAAGCCTGCAATTATGGGTAAAATTCCCTCTATCTTGACGATAAGTCCTAATCTGCTCAAGATATTTAATTTTTTTATATTAATTAGATTTTTTTATATATACTTGTTTACTTCTATTTACTTACTCTGCCGTGATATTAAAACTGTCGCTTGCATTAACGTAGGCTGTGGTCCCACCACAATTTTGCCGCAAATACCCTAGACCACCGCTCGATGTCCGTCTTCCATTGAACGCTACTTTGCTAACTGTTACATCCTAACGAAATGGAAATGCTATTATTTTATTCAATGGATATAGTATTAATGTATTCGATCTGAGTATAGATTTATGATCGAGAGGCGGGTAGGGAAGGTCGTGGGGATTTGAATTTTAAAGTGATATTTTCCCCTTAACATACCTGTTCAATTTATGGAAGTAAATTTGTAGCCCGTTTGCTTTAAGGTAGATTTATATAAAGTATTTTACGCTACAGGGGCATGAATTATGATTAAGATAGTTTAATGTTGTAATCATATTGCACAAGCATCAACGCTCAAACGCACGGTCACTCACACATAGACACACACACACACACACAATTTGAATTATATAGTTATAAAGCGAGTATCTTTTTAAGAAAGGGAGGTGTCTCTGGTCACAGGCTTCATTAAACTTAAAAGTAATCATTGGTCAGTTTATTTATGTTACTCATCATGTTTGAGCCTAACAAATAAAAATGTTCAATTTTTCAGTCAAATTTTTGGCATTTTAATGTAGTAGCCACCTATAAGAACAATTTTATGAAACTAGCTGTTCCCATTTGGAAAAAATAACTCGAATCATTGCTCGCTCCATTTTTGTTCTTACTTAGCGTTCTTTCTAAAGTTTTTCTTTTGCTCACCTTCTTTCGGTGATGATTATAATAACACCTAGACGTTTTTTTATCATTTCCAGACATATCTAGAAATAGTGTGTTTTATTTTGTAACTTTTTATTTATTGACCAGGAATTAAAATTTACACAACATCTCATACATTGACCTAACTCCGAGATAAGTCCGTCAACTTATGTTACGGACATCAGACTGCAGAGCAATCACCAATATAATATTTTAATACATATCTAACAATTAGCTGTGCCCGCGACTTCGTCCGCGTGGAATATTTTTTTTAGGAACCCTACCTCTTTAACTTAACTTATGTAAACTTTGAACGTCATGTTTATTTATATCGAATCAATGGCCTGAAAAATAAGTTTCAAGTTTCTAGCTCTAAAAATAGCGACATTTCTATACAACTTATCATCCTCTTTTTGACCCCTTACAACCCTTATTTCGAATATTAAAAAAAATCCTTGTCTTTTCTCAGGGTCCTTAGAGGTTCAGAGTTGAGAGGTTAAGGCAGCAAAGCGTAGCAGACAGGTAGACAAAGTTACTTTCGCATTCATTATATTAGTAGGGATTACAAATAGAACAAACATAAATATTCATCGGCCATCGGGTCTTAAAATTGTAAATAAAAATGACAAATAGCACTTTATAAAGCTTAAATGAAATCAGTAGGACGCACAGGCACGTGACGTCACATGCCTGCATGCGTGCGAGCGAGACGGCGCTAGCTTTGATTACTATCTCTACGTCTTAGACTTATCCATTTACCAAAAACATTTAATGATTTTAAGTTTACCTTACAAGTAAAATCCTTATAAATGTTACGTAAAGAAGACAAATCGGTTCTAGTTAATCAGCCCATTAGAGCGCTTTTCTTAAGTAAATTTTAATCGATAAATACATGAAGCTATTTTTGTAGGAACTTCTTCATGTATTTGTACACAAAACCCCTTACAAAATATGAAATCCAATAATGCGTACATACTTTATTGCTATACAGAATTGAATTAACCAAACGCCTCTTTAAATTTATTCTTCGTCCTCAACACTTTTAATTTTAAGTTAAAGTTTTAAGAATTCAAAATAAAAAATAGAACTTTTTTACGAATTCAAAAGAGAAAATCAATCGTCAGTAATACTTTAGCCATGGTATACCGGATGAGCAGAATGGTATTTCTCTTTGTATCTACTGTCGTAAGAGGCGATATAGGTACCGGAACCGACAGACGGCGGTATATCAATCCGAAACAGTGTAGCTCAAATGCTGGAATGGGCAGCAGCATCCCCGTCCAACCTCCATTCAAGGGATGGCGGAAGTCTATGTCAATCAGTGGACTCACAACGGCTGATGTGATGATGATGACATTGAATTCCTCAATAAAGGGTTACGAATTTTTGTGATCGATAATCCACGATCAGGAAGCACGTCATTGAATGGACTTCACGTCAAGATAAAATTTAAAAATGACATGTAAGGAACGCCTTGTAATTGGGCAATATAATTTTCTTTAAAAAGTATAATCATCTGAAAAGTTTTATCTTTAAGGTTCATTGAACCGGATGACCTGATGGGTTGGATTGTAATAATTTATGTAATTAACTTTACTTTGTGTTTGGGTGTAAAAAAATCTATTTATGCTTCATATTTTTAATACCTCTGCTGTCTGATATTCGCAACACAAGTGCTTTAAGCTACTTCTCACAGAAGCAGGTCAAAGTATGACATGTGAATTTCATATTATTATCATACAATTCTACAGTCGGATGTCAATGTACGTTGTATGTACGTTTTTTTTATAAAAAATACATTTTGATACTTAGGTACCTAAACTAGGTCTAGCCTGTTCTTATAGGTACCTAGATAGCAACTTACAATAATATTTCTATATACTATTCCCACAACATCTCACACATTGACCTGACTCCGTGGTAAGTCGCTTAAAGCACTTGTGTTACGGACGCCAGACAACAAAGGAATCACAAATATACTACTTAAATACATATATTTTACACCCATACACAGAGCAAACACAAATATCATCATATAAATATTTGCTCTGGGTGGGAATCGAACCCACGACCCCTGGTGCACAAGACAGGATCACTACCATCTGCGCCATCGGGCCCGTCAAATCAAATGTATGTACGTTGTGTTAATATTATTTGATTATATCTAATTATATGTATCTGTAAATAAATTAGATGAATATCGAAAATTGCCCTAAGGTGCCCTAAAACTTGGAGCTATTTTCTATACAGCGAACAAGTTAAAAAGTTGTGTTGTGTCTTTTATAGGATTTTGCAGAAGAAATTTATTCAGGCATTTGGCAAGCGTTTTTCGAGAGCAGCCAGGTCTGCTTGTTCTAAGACTTAATTATCCATGATATGTGGTGCCTCGTTACTTTTGTTGGTGTTAATCTGCTCACGGAGGCCATAGCGAAATTGGGGGGAGATACTTTTCCTAGAAATAAATTAGCTAATTTGACTTTGTGTTTCAGTATTAGACTTGTGATTCTTGATTCTTCTGTTGACTCATGTCCGTAGAATAAGTGCTTTAAGTGACTTATGACTTCACCTAAAGTCAATATATGAGATGTTGTGGGAATTTATTTATTATTATATTTTATTCCATAACAATTCGTTAATATTATTGACTGTAGTTTTCACTAAAACAGATTTGCATTTTCATATTGCCAAGAATCTTGATATCTTGTTATATTTTCTTATTTAATAGTAAAAAGTAGGCCGTGTTATCTCGCGTTCTCCAACGGCTTCGCTGTCAGCTATCGTGGTACAATCTCGTAACGCAAGGCGGAGGGAGAGGTCGGTAAAATAAATCGAGAAATATTTTTTATAAAGTAGGTCAGTTAGTTAATTGCCGTGAGTTACCGGCATCGTAGAATAGTACTTCCTACTGCACTATGGGTCGTAAAAGGCAACTAAGGTAACAGAACCGACAGATGGCGTTATATCCACCCGAAACAGTGTAGCTTAAATATACAGGGCGGGGATCGGCATCAGCATCCCCGTGCGCGAAAGTTGCGCTCAGCGATAGTCAACACGTTTGCCCAGCGTGGCACTTATGGGCAAAAAACCTCCTTTCTTGGAGAGGCCTATGTTCAGCATTGGACTTGTTATGGTTGGTATGAAGAAGAAGAAGGTCTGTGAGTCTTGGGACACTGGCAGAGTAAGATAGTACCTCCCTTTTGAACCATGTATCGTAAATGGCGAATGAGAATCTGGAACCCGTTGGGGAATAGAAGATTCTCCATCTAACGATTTATTTTTAATTGCTCTGTTAATAATTTTAAAAATCACGATGGTGGTGTGGTTTTTATATTTTTAATTTAATTCTCTTGAACCTAGCATAAAATATATTTGAACTAATAAGTGATCATTGTCCTAAGGAATAATAATTAATTGAAAAGTAAATTCAATTCAGAACAACAGTTCCACACTGTTCCAACAGATGGCGTTGACCAATAGCCGATAAATCGACTGCATTGCAATGGCGAGTTTGTAAACTATCGCCTGGTGTATTTGCTTTTTGAAGTTTATGCTTTGGTTGTGTTATATTAAACCTGGAGATTTAATTGAGGCTACAATGGTCTAAGTTTAAAGCTGACAAGCCCGATGGCGCAGATGGTATGGATCTTATCTAATGCGCCAAGGTTCGATCTCCACCCAGAACAAACATTTATACGATGAGTAATTCTTTTTGTTTTGTGTGTATATTGATTATGTATTTAAGTATTATGTTTGCAAATCCTCTTGTGTGTTGTCGTCGTAAGGTTGCGCTCTGCGTTTGCTGATGACATCACTGGTATAGGGGGAGGTACTGTTTTACCCTCGCGGTGCCTCAAAACAAGCTATACTTTAACTATCTTCTATACCCTAGCGAAGTTCCATCATCGGCTTCAAATTCTAAAAGCTCCTTAACTGCATCATCATTAGACGCCGACGTGGCATAATCTAAAGCTTGAAGAATCTGAAGCTGAAGCGAGATAATGATATGCCGTAGTAAAAGCTAATTCTATGAAATTTCAATCAAACTAAAACGCCGCGTAATACGCGCGAAATTGGTCTGAAACCAGTCTGGGAATTACCTGTAATAACGAGGGTTTCTATTAGAGCCTATTTATTTCGACACAAATGAAGCCTTGCGCCGTTACTATAGTTACAGTAAATAACTCCTCTGGCTCAGATTCGATTGCTTGGAGCCATTGAAAAGGCGGTGCCGTCTTATTTTAGACTATCAGCGCACCGCGGTTTCACCCATATTAAGTCGTTAAACTTTTACAATGACTTTCCGCTCCTATTTTTCCTTCTTAAGGGATTATTTACGAAAAAATATTTTATAGGTATTTTATTACTTTCAATTACAACCTACGAATAACTTAAAATCAGCATTGGTAAATTCTAACATGCACCCTTACTCTTTTAGGGATGAAGTTTTAAAAATCCATACTGAGTACTGTTTACGTTATAAAAGGAACCCCTGAACACATTTTCAAGTTTATAGCCCTTATAATTTAGGCCCTGCATTGATAACAATAATATTGTACTCAGAAAATAACATCAAGAAAAATAAAATTTTATAAATTATTAATAATAATAACTTTATTCAACAACAAAAGGAAACTTAAGCTAAAATATATTTTGATACTTAGGTAACTAAACTAGGTCTAGCCTGTTCTTATAGGCAATTATAATAAAGGCCGCCTATTCTAGGTAAACTTTGGGTGCACATAGACTAAAAAAAATGTGAAATCTTATCTCGTCTGTATTGGGATCTAACTCTGACCTATTTCTACCGCCAAAACCAGCAGTGTTCGCGTTATTGTGTTTCGATTTGAAAGGTGAGATAGGCAGTGAAATTACTTGGTAATGTGGCATCTTGTCTCCAAGTCATTAAGGCTTGCCCAGCGCGGCAATTAAGGCCAAAATTCCCTCATTCTTGGTAATCTCGAATCGGTATACAGTAATACGAATACTGATATTTGGCGGTAGAAATAGGTGAGAGTGAGCTACCAATGCATATTACTTGTATGACTAGGTCTACCTAATCTAAAATATGTTCGTATAAAAAACTAACTATAGTGATTTTTTCTAATAAAATTTCGTCTTTTACTTTTCTCATACAAGCAAGGTAAAATTATAAATAAAAAATAAGAAAAATTTGCAACATATTGAAATTATTCTCAGCAAATAGTTAAAACGTCTGTCTAGATTTGTATGATTGTCTAACGGTCTCTACTAATGATATGAACACACATTAGAACTTAGTTTTATCTTTATAAGACAATCGATGTTCAAGTACAATATAATATAAAGTAGATTTATAATAGACTTAATAATTGTTGATGTACGTTAATTTGGCGAAACATTAGGGTCGGAAGAGATAACCGCTTTCAAGACTAACAAAATATTATGTCAAAAAAATGCAAACTTTTTTTTTAATCCAGTTGAATTGTGTATTTGTTTCGAGACAACGGTTTGTTAGCGCTGTCGCCAGTAAGGGTACCATTAACACTGACTAATTAGTATTGATGGAACATTTATCACTACCCGTATTTCCTGTAGGTTTTTTTCTGGTGCCTAGTGTAATGAACCTACATTGAACTTAGTTTTAACACCCGTCTGGTGTTGCCAGACTAGTATAAGGTAAGCCTAATTTAAATGTTAGACGTCTCTTATGATCCCGTTGGCTCATCAGGGTCACCAGCGTTATGAATATAATATAAGTAAGTTCTTTATATTTCTGAACTAAAATTGATCTATTTTTTATTATTGACAATTCGAAATTGCTTGTAATGAGCTTACTAGAATAAAAAAAAAATTGATTTAATTTTCTACTTCTTATGACGAAGAAAACGAGATTTAACACAAATTTTATGGTAATTACGTGAATAAAATATGAAAATTTATTATTAAAATGTGTTGTAAGTTAATATGAACAAAAACACAAACTAGCTGATGAAGATACTAAAACAACAGGTATGTTTAAACGCACGGCTAGCGGCCCCACTACTAAGATCTCAGCTAATCGTTTTAACGCGCCACGTTTTACGGCTCCCCAAGCGGGCCTGATATACACTATCGACGGGCGTCAATAACGTCTATCTAACCTGTTTGTGTTATAAACCAGTAATGGTTAAGGTAATAAATATACATCCGTAAACTCTCGCCTATTCCTTACCGAGGTTAGGAGACAATCAATCCTGATGTACCTCCACCTCTTTTCTTTATTCCTTCCACTTGCAATCTATTTAATACGAGCGTCTTTTGTTACTTGGTCATACTAGAGCTTTTAAGCTATCAGGACAATATTATCAATGATAATATGAATTGATTTCTACAGAGCACTCTTATGAGTCCACGGTATTTATACTGAAAGTAAGCCGTGAATACTGCTAGAGTACCTACACCTGTGCTAGGTGTCGTAAGAGACGACTAAGGTACCAGAACCGACAGATGGCGGTATATCCATCTGAAACAGTGTAGCTCAAATACGCAGTTCGGGGTTGGGCAACAGTGTCCCCGTTGTAACGAGTATGCCCTGCGCGGCAATTATGGCAAAGTTCACTCTTTGTTGGGGAGGCCTATGTCCAGCAGTGGACTACCAATGGATGATATGATGATAATGACATGATGCTTATTATTATGGCAATCTTTAAGAGATGGAAATATACCATTGTGGTCTGTTTGTTGACTTTTATATGTGTACAATACTAATAGTATATTATTTGGATCTACATATCTCAGCAAGCGTTTGCAGTGTAATCGCAAAAAAATATGTTTATTTACGACGTCACATTGCAATATCAAAATGTATCAGTGTTTTACTACAATATCTATCATCTTGATTAACTTTATCAATGAAATAGGCACCAAAATCAGTTGCGTAGCTTAAAGATCTATGCGTACATAGGGACGGACAGACAGCGGAAAGCGTCTCTGTTTTATACTATGTATGTGTGTAGTGACACTATTGTAACAAATATCATTGCCTTTATTATCCAACTTGAAATAGCATAACGAGCTATGGAAATGCAATAATCAGAGTTTCTTTGCATGATCGAATCAAGAATGAGGAATCCGTAAAAGAACTAAATTTACCTATATAGTCCGTCGGAGTAAGAGTAGAACATTAAAGTGGCAGTGGACAAGGCACTTATTAAGCAACTAATAACCAATGGAACCGTAAAATCGTGGAATGAAGACCACGAACCGGCAAGCGTAGCATAGGTGGCCCACTCACAAAGTGGACCGACGATCTGACTAAAACCCAGGATCACTGGACCCGAGGTATATAAGAAATTACTTGGGAAGGTCTACTTCTAGCAGTGGATGTTTTATGGCTGATGTTGATCATGATGGAGCTTTCTTCTCATGAAAAATATGTTTTCAAGAAACCACCAATATTGATTATGTTGGTATTAATAGTACCAACATATTTTTAGTTATCAGTAAGTGTAGTTCAGTAGTAAGTTATCAAACTGAAGACAAAGTAAACAATTAGACTAGACGGTCTAGTAGGATTCAACATCTTATATATTGTTGATGTATAAACCATCTTTGTATATAAAAAATCTTGCCCCGGTGCTTGCCCGGAATGAACCTCTAAACTGAACTGATTAGTTTAATAGTTGATTACTGTATACAGTGTGATCCAACTTGAGAAATAGGTTAGTTTATATCTCAATTTAAAGTCCCAATATTTTTTAAGGTAAATATATAAGTAAAGTTAAGATAGAGCAACTTCCATCCGATAAGCGTGTATATATAAATAATAATTTATTAATGAGCTGGGGGAATCATCCCATAAAATATCCAATTGTGATCAGATATTAAATTTCCTTTTCATATCAACAAAAGACATCAACTGATTGCATTGACTAATACTGTAAAATTATTCCACGAATTTCATTCAAATATCTCTGTAAAACGACACCTTAAAATACAGCTTTCAGTTTATTAAATTACATTGTTTTTCAACAGACCGTTTCAACCCCTGAATCCAATATTCAAATGTGCTACCGAACGCCTTGAGCCGTAGCAAAGAAATATTTGATATTTCCATCGGTTGGCTGAACATTCGGTTTTACCTGATCGATTTTTATCAATCCTCAGATGAGTGCTTATTTCCAAAAACTCAAATGGAGAGAATAACCGTATTCGGGTGTGTATTCGAATATCGATATGATCAGGAATGTTTTTTCTATTCATGTTTTATTGGATTGCAAAGTTATAGCCGCTGGGAACTACATTTGATACGAGACTGATTTGTTTTTTGGCAGAAATAAACAAGATAACTAAACTTAATTTTGGTCTTCATTTTATTGAATATGTCTGATATTCATCCATTGTATTGAATCGCCTACACATTGATTGCTTTTTAATCGCATAGCATTTCATAATAGTGCTTATATCAAGAATCTTATTTTGAGAACATTGTCAAACACATATTTCTTAACAAACCAATCACTTGTAAGAAACCATTCGACAGAAGACTACTATTGCAACGGTTATTATGACGCCCGCCCTGTGCTCCCTCCAAAAGCTGTACGGCACAATAAGCCGCCGAAGTATTTATTTTTCCGATAGCGATAGAAAAAGAATTTTCAAATATTACCACGTCCATTCCAGCGGCCTGAGCCCTACACCTAAGGTGGAAATGAAACATACTATTCTGTCTAGACAAAAAAATCCCCTTGCAAAAAGATAAAAGCTAGAATCGCTTTCTGACGATACCGGCCTTTCTGGCTATCTGCCACGCACCCGGCTATCCAACGCAATTTGCATTCTCTATTTGAAATTCATAAAAAACCAATCGAATTTGTAAATAAAGGATGTATTTTAGCCTTTCATTCTAACAAAGCGAAAGAAATGCCATCATGAAAGTAACAATTGGATTATTTTAAACTTAAAAATGTATAAATTAGTTAATGGCCACCTAGATTGTCATAAACTTTTTAATAACGTTTAATAACGTCACATTTAATACGCCATACAAACTGCCACATAGTTCTTGATACGATTTATTTAAAATCGAAGTTTTTAAAAGTAATTTGGGTCAATACTCTACCCTTAACGAATGCAAAAATAAAACAAATGTCTTAGGGCCAAAGACGAATTAGTTGTATACCAAGCACAATTGCCAGTTCTGTTTCTAAGTTATAAGAGTAGTTATGAAACGTTGTGACCTCGGCAACTGCATTAGTGAGCTTATCTCGATCCCAAGACTACAATTCGTGGGGTACTGGGATTGCCGTGGAAATACTTTCTACATTGTCATAGATTGACTTTAATGAATCAATACATATTATCAACTAGCAATATTGTTGTTTTATTTTTTCAAACCATAATATTGATTATTTATAAATCATATTGTAAGTTAGTTTTCTGTAGGAAAAAAAGACTATCTTTTGTATCACACGTCTCTCCGGCCGCCTGCGATTACACTGCTGTACCAGAATTTTTAGCGTTGTGCATGGTGGGTGGAAACTATCCAAGTTTCACCATGCGCCGACTAGTTCAGGAAGCAAGGAGAGGAGAAAATTGCTTCCTCCTATATTATGGTCTACTGCAACCAGGTGGTTCCGCGATTTTTTCTTGTTTTTCACCAAACTGCACCTTCCATGTGGTGTCCTTATCAGTCCGAAAACGAATTTTATAAGTCCATTCAATTTTTGAAGTAGATATTATGTTGTTAGTTTGGTTTATGGTATTAAGCACCTACAATTCAATTGCGCAGTTCGATACCGTGGGGTTCAGTATGTTAAAGGGAACCCGCAGAGTAGAAAGCGCCTATCCCTGTACCAGCCTGTGAAGGCTAATGAAGTATCGATGGCAGCCTATCCACCTGAAACAGCGTAACTCAAATGTGTCAGGGCGAGGATGGGCAGCAGCTTTCCCCTCACAAAGATAGCTTACATAGGCACTACTTTGGCTCCCACAATGACCAGCTTGGAAGGGCTTATATTTAACAGACGAATTTCTACGGCTTGTATAATGTTGATGATGAGTTTATCGTTTATTGTACTGGAAACATGTTGGAACTATCTTTTTACTATCAGCCACTGCAGACTCCGCTTTATGGCTGGGATAAGTATAATCGTATTGACTTGCATCTTTATGAACATACTTAAGTTGGGAAAGCTTCTAACTTGCTTTACAATGTTTGAGCATATAGCTTTTGCACAACATTTTGTTAAAGTTTATTTGTATTGTGCTTTGGAAATTAAGTAAAACTGTAAAACTGTATGCTTAATACCAAGGACCTCGATATAATAAGAACCATGCAATGAGAATATTTATATTTCTATGAGGCCTCATGTAAATCTTAAACAATAAAAAAAAAAATGTGCCAATGAGGTCTACCTCATGAGCGAAAGAGGTCTACCTCGTGTGCGATTGATGCGACCTCATTTGCACATATGGTAGACTTTATACATACATGAACTAGACCTCATGATAAAAAAAGGTAGACCTCATTCGCACATGAGGTTGCTATCATACATACTTGAAGTAGACCCCATAGTTGAAGTGGCAGTGGAAAGGGCATTTGGTATACAGAACTAATGGCCGATGGAGTTGTAAAGTTGGGTACAACATGGGCATTACATATTACTTTAGTCTTCTCTATGCTCATAGACTCACCTGTTGAGAAAGGTCAATTAGATCGATTAAGGTCTTCAGGCATCATGCCCAAATCTTCTATCGATTCGACCATGACCACAATATCGTCGGCAAATCGAATGTAATTGATGTAATCACCGTTGATATTGATGCCAAATCCTAGCCATTCCAGGAGCTTGAAGGCGCTTTTCAAAGTGGCGTTTAAACTGTTTTGGAGATATGACGACTCTCTTTCTAACACCTATTTGAGAGGAATAGCCTTCGAACTCTGCTTCTGTACTCGGAGCGATATAGTGTCGTTGTCATACAAACACTTCAACACTTCGATGTACCGATAGCCACAATAGAACCGCTTAAAGATTCAGACACAGCCCACGTCTCAACCGAATCGATGGCTTTTTCATTGTCTACAAACGCCCAGAATAATGGTCTTTTATACTCTCCCGTCTTCTATATAACTTGCCAATGCGTAAATATGTGGTCTATGGTACTGTAGCCTTTTCTTACCGCAGCCTCTTCGAAATAGGCATGTTCGGAATTTTGTGTCATCAAACCTGTATTCGAGACGGTTCGTAATTACCCCAGAAAACAGCTTATAAACTCTCAGCTTATAATGGCTCAGGAGCGATATGTGGTGGTAATTCTTCAATAAAGTGTTCGTCACCTTTCTTAAAGAACAGCACCACCATGTTCCTGTCCCGTGCTTCTGGCGTTATGCTCTCGGGGGCATCGGTGTTAAATAGCGTCTGAAGGACTGTAAGTATTGACTTTAGAGATAGTTTATATCCCAATTTAGAGTCGAATTTTTTTTATGCCTTACATACCCAAGTAGTTAAGACAGGTTAACATCAGTCGGGTTCGTTAGTACATAGATATATTTTGTCACTATGACACAATGTGGGGCGTGCAAACTGTTTAGTATTAGGGATCCGTTTGCAAAGCGTTTACTACCAAGTGTATATTACATATGTTTATTTGTAATCTGATGTTATAACAAACATATTTTTGGGGGCTCTAATTGCAAATCTTTCCTATCCCTTAAACTTAGGAAACATACTATACAATGGAATTGCACATCTTAAAGAATCGGTGAATAAGTCGCTATGCTAAATATATTTATCTCTTTAGTATACTTTTATCTTTTATATATCGCAAAATATATCTGGGTTATTGTCTTAAGTTATTGAGGAAAAGATTTTTGTAAAAATAATACAATATAGGTTAAAACTATATTTAATTACAGATCTAATATCACATACAGTCCGCGTGATAGTTAGCGTCACAGCAGTCTATAGATGCTGGTAATATCATAAAGACTATCACCAAATAGCAGTGTTCGCGTTACTATGCTGCCGGAGCAAAAGGGTGAAAGGAGCAGTGAAAGTATTAGGTAATGCGACCTAATATCTTCTAGTCACAAGGTTGGCAACGTAGCAGTGACATAACGAGCGTCTATATACTGCTGTAACGCATTATCACATGGCTATTATGTCTGTTTGTCTACCTAGTCTAATAAACAAACGTTCTATTCTTCGCCGCCGGTACACCACATTCAAAAGGCAACGGTTCATAATTTCTTAATAACATACGTATATATCAGCATTACCATCCTATCTCTAATACCATTAACGTTAATTGCTGATCACAATTAATACTTCAATAAATAATATATAAGTAAATAATAAATTAACACAACATATGTTACCTGCCTATGGTGCCTATAAGAACAGGCTAGACCTAGTTTAGGTACCTAAGTATCAAAATGTATTTTAGTTTAAGTTACCTTTTGTTGTTGAATAAAGTTATTATTATTATATGAGATATTGACCTGCATGTAAAGTCGTTTAAGGCACTTGTGTTACAAACACCAGTCAACAGAGGAATTAGAAATATAACACTTAAATACTTATATTTTAGAACTCTTAATAATCACAAATCATCATATAATATTTATCCCGGATAGGGATTGAATCCACGATCCTTGGCGCACAAGACAGGATCAAAGGCTTTTGCGCTATCGGGCCTGTCGAATATATTTTTTTATAATTATCCACATAATTCGATCGCTACACAATAATCAGATGCACGCATTCTCTCAACGGTTCTGTACCACAGTATCCAGAACCCTAAAAATTAAACGTGTCCCAGTACTTCATCGTCGAGGAGGTATCGGATCGTGCCCAAGTGCCATTTAATTTTAGCCGGCGTATCCCCGTCTCGCTTTAACCTCTGAAGATTGATTGAGCCTTAAGATCTTAGGAAGGTCGAGAACAGAATTAAATGAAGGTTTTGTCTTCAAGTGGAATTGATGGGCTGTTGTAGACTATAATGAATCATTTTTTGTAGAGTAACATTACTTGTACTTTGTCATTGTTTTAGATAAGGGAATAATAGGTATTTTTGGGATGGTTCGGTTACTAATTAAAGGATTTCTTTTGTTATATCGTCGATGATAGTGCAATACCGCGTAAGTAGCAAATAAAGCTAATAAAGTTTCAATTAGAAAAGATGGAAAATGGACCTTATTAACTTAAGCTACATACGCGGTATTGAAGTATCATCGACGATATAGTAGTATTGTGTTATGAAACCGCGTATTTACATACAATTTATCAAGAGATGTTTTAACGTGATCCGTACTTCCATAGATATATACCCTTTACAATAAAGTTGTACATTATTTTTATCTGTCTCATCGTGTTTAGTCAGTGTTTACATAGTGACTATTTTCGACACATCACATATACCACGTATTATATATCCTTCCTCTTGACACACTATTTTTAAAAAAACCGTATTAAAATACGTTGTGTTGTTTCAAACATACATAGAGACAGACAGACAGCGGGAAATGACTTTATTCTATGTTATGTACCTATGTATTACACACAAAATATATTTACATCCACACGTAGAACAAACACATTTCATCTTATACATGTTTAACTTGGGTAAACTCCTGACCTCGGCGCATAAGATACAATCATTAGTTTCTGAGTTATCGGACCAGCGGACCAGAAGATTTAAGGTTAAGTTGAAATAAATTACTGTTGCTAGCATTAATATTTTAGGCGCTTGCCTCAAGCATGCTTCGCGAAACTTAGACAATTTTGATTAATTTCAACGAAAACACACCAAAACTAAAACTGGGAACAGATTTTATTGATTGAAATTTAATATTTAATTGATAAATCTTGATACAAGTTAGCAAATACATTGTTAATTTTAACTAACGTAGAATTTGTACTACTTTATTAATGTAGGCAATATTTCGCTTGTGTGTTTGGCAATGACCGCAGAATTTGAAGGTCGTTCGAGCCTCAGGATTTTGAATGGAGACCACGTACCAGCAAACACAGGGCTGGATGCCCAAAACGGTGGACCGTCGACATGACAAAAACAGCAGGATCGCGCTGGGTGAAGATCGCACAATACAACCGGTCTTCTTGGAGACCACTTGAGGAGGTCTATGTGCAGAAGTGGACGTCCTGCGGCCGGAGTGAAGATGATGATGATGTTTAAAAATATCTATAAATATATAACCTCTACATATATAAAATTTTATTTGTTAATATGCTTCAGACTATACTAATGTACAATGGAATGAGTTATTGCTGAGAAATCAGCGCTATTGTAGGCTAATGACCTACAACATTGAAATATGGCATTCCCTATCATTAGAAAGTTAATTTTTTTCTAGTAAATATTGTCTTAAATATAATTTAGCATTTATATATTCATAAAACTTTTTAAGCAAAATCAAAATGTTATTTTAATATATATTTTTAAACAGAAAATACGAACTTAAAACTTCGAAATTATCAACAACAATTATCCTGCAGACTTTAAAAAACTGTTTAAAAATACATTCAAAGGAGGCACCAAAAAAGAAAAAGTGAAAAACGCGGACGTATGTGTCGTGTCGCTTACTTATGTGTTAACATCAACTGAATACCGGCTGGAAACCGGATATATTTTATTTGATTCGGAACGCTGAAGTCTTTTACTTTTTATTCTGTACGTATGTAAACGGAAAATGCTGACTTCAGCGTTGATATATTCCAAAAAGATTTTGCAATGCACTTTTAGAAACTCTCCGAAGTATAAACTAGCAGAAATAAAAATAAAGAGATATTTAGACCTATTCCAAGGTAGTTTTGTTAGGCTACAAAAAATTAGCTCAATACTGACAATGTTGAAGGTAGTCTGCATTGGTACCTCAGTCTTACCTATTTCTACCGCTAAAAACAGTGTTTGCATCGGTATGTTCCAGTGTGTAAGGTGAAAGATGCAGAGAATGGTCTGGGTAATGTGGTATAATATCCACAAGTCACAAGGTTGGCACCGCGTTGGTGATATCCTTGTGGTATTACGAGCGTTTATAGACTGCAGTGACGCTTACTATCACGCGGACTGTATGCTTGTTTGTCGACCTGTTCTAATAAATATATAAAATGTCTCTATTAACTACAACATTAAATAGATGGCGCTAACTACTATGCTCAATAAGACCAATTGTAAAAATCGTAGTGTCTTCTAAGGTCTTGGTAGAACAACGTTGTGCTATCCCCCGGAAAGAGCATTATGCAGGTTTGAGTCTAGTTTAAAAACTGATTCAAGTGAAGATTTTAATAAGAAATAGCCTTTGTAGCAGAAATAAAATATTTCTGCTACAAAGGGAGCTACTACTTAGCCGTGAGGTACCGGCAGAGTAGAATAGTACCTTTCCCTGTACCAGGTGTCGTAAGAGATGACAAAGGTACCAGAACCGATAGATGACGCAAAAAGATGGCGCAATCCATGCAAAAAGTCAGCTCAAATATAGAGGGCGGGGATGAGCAGCAGCTTACCCGTCGAAAGCTACGCTTTGCGATTGCCAATACGCTCGCCCAGCGCGTCAACTTTAGGCAACTTACCCTCTCTCTTGGGGAGGCCTACGTCCAACAGTGAACTTTTAATGGCTGGTATGATGATGACGATGGCTGCAAAGATGGTTGGGATTTCCATTCGTCTAGTATAGGGATACGTTGTAGTCACGTATAGCAACGTGAGAGCGCGCGCGCCGCTGCTCGTCAGCCGTTACCTTACATCCAATGCCGTTAGGTAATAGCTGCTTTCTCGTATAACATACAAGCTATGCCCACGACTTCGTCCCTGCGTAATAGTGCTTATTGGTTCCATACTACAGCGAAACATCCCCGCAACGCACGCACCCGCACAGCGCTATATGTGTTACTTGCTTGCGTTTCGGTTCGTTCAGTTCCGTTCCGTTAATGTTAGTAGTATCATGTATTTTCATACAAACTTTCATCCCCTAGACCCTATCGTAACTTTACCTCTTTTAGAAACATTGAATGTCATATTCATTTGTATCAAATCAATAGCCTAAAAATTAAATTAAATTTTTTTGTACTATTATAACTATACTTTTAATTTTCCCTTTTAAACCCTTATAATCCTTTTCTTGCATTAAAAAGTACTCGACTACCAAATTCATAAATAATTTAAATTAGTTCAGTAGTTTTAAGGTAAAACCTAAATAGCAGATTTCGCATTGCTGTGTTCCGGTTTGAAGGGTGATGGTCTGGTGAAATCATTGTGATATCAAAGCATCACAAGGAATCAAGCAGCACGCATCTATAGGCTGCGGAGACGTACTCACACGGACCGTATGCTTGTACCTTGACCTAGTTTTATCTATTAGAATAATAACAAAACTCCATCAGCTTCCATTCGTCGTTATCAAACTGAGAGCCTTATACCTAACTATCTTTTAATTAATGTATTTTTCAGTTCAATTAAATTAAGTCTATAGAGTTTCAACAAGTTAACTCCCAGCGAGAACATAATTAAATTCATCTAAGAACTTGTTATTCTCTTGCGTCAGTTTTGACGTCGTGCCTTCTAGACTTAGCAGCCCGAGCATTAACCCTGGATCTGGAGATGCGTCCAGTGAAGCAAGACCCATAGTAAACCGCCAGTGTATATGAGGGTGTATGCAACTTCTCTTGCAGCGTATACGCTCTCAGGTGCCAAATTAATACGGTGGGCTTGAAGTGATTAATTTCTCACTGACAGGCCAGACGCTGTGCGGTATGAATTGGGCTTTTGGGGAAATTAATTATTTTCCACTCAAATTCCGGAGCCAATATTGGTGACAGCGAGACGTTTTGAATTAATTCCATTAACGGTTGTTTTTACATAAAATAAAAGGATTTTTGGCCGTGAAGTACCGGCAGTGTAGAATAGTACCTTCTCTACCTCTCTTTGCCTATAATAGTAACCAACTGATGGCAGCATATCCATCTAAAACAGTGCAACTCAAATGCACCAGGCGAAAATGGGAAGCGGCTTCACCTTTTTGCCAACACGCTTGCCCGGCGCGGCAATTATGGCCAAAAATCTTTATTTCTTGTGCAGGCCTATGTTCAGCACTCCAATGGCTAATATATAAGGTTGGGACGACCAAACAGGATTAAAACCCGAGTTCGGGGGACATAAACTGAAGCTTCTTAATATCTCTGATTCCTTTTACTGGGTCCAAATATGTCTTTTAGACTTTTTGAATTGAATGAGTTAGACCTCATACAAAAGATCGTTTACATTGGTACATCACTTTTACCTATTTCTACCACCAAATATCCGTGTTCACATTGCAGTGATCCGGTGTGAATGGTAAAAAAAGCAGCGAATTAACTGGGTAATGCGGCATAATATCCTCAAGTTACAAGGTTGGCAACGCGTTGGTGATATCCACGTGATATTATAAGCGTCTTTAGGCTGAAGTGATACTTACTAACACGCGGACTGTATGCTTGTCTGACCTGGTCTCATAAAAAAAAGAAAATATATATAGAGTGACTACTCAAATAAATCGGCACCAATACGTCCATCGATCTCGAAACCTTGTAGACAACAGTTGAACATTACAAAGAGACAAGGTTGAGGGAAACACCAAACTTCAAAGACTCGAGTCAAAGGCTTTTATTACAAAAGTACTGTTTAATAAGAACTTTGTAGGCTTCCTTAAGAGCGCTCTCAACATAAGATAACGAACAATATGTGTTGAGTTTGGGAGGAATAGCAATTTCGGGAAAATCCCCCGGAAAAGTTTATGTTGCGCGCCTCCTTTCAAGATTGTCTACGTCATAATTGGAGGCTTGCATCATAAGCAAGAGAGTTTGGGGAAAGAATCCTCGGAAGTGTGAATTGGATTGTGGTATTTTGTTATTTTGAGTACCTTTACCAGTTTCTTGACGATATCGATGATGGTCCCCTGAGACATATTTGTAGTCCCTTATTGATGGGCCCGATGATGCATTGAGTAATGTTCCTGTCTCGTCCACCAAAAATCGCCGGTTCAATCCTCACCAAGAATAAATATTTATATGATGAATTAAAAATAGTTATGTTTGTAGGAATTTCACTGTCTAGAAATTACTAAGAAAAGGTTTAAATTCTCCCCTTTTAAAAACAGGGTTGAAAAGTTAGTATACAATTTTTAAAGTTATTTGAATGAAATTTTATATAAAGTTATTTTATTGAAAGTCGTAAAACTCTAGTGAAATATTTTATTTTTAAACTGTACCTTATGGGGATAAAATTACACATTTGGTTTGTTAAGAACAGAAAACTTTTTTTAATAGTTTATATAGTTACATCAGAGCTTACACTCAAGTAAATTGAAAAAAACCCACTAAAACGATAACTCAACATGGCTCTCGATACGAATCAAATTTGTCGGATGTACCCACAACACGACTTCTCAGAAGCAGCTTACCCAATTTGCTACCAAACATTTTTAATAATCATCATAACAGCCATTGAAAGTCCATTGCTGGATATAGGCCTCCCCAAGAAAGGGAAAATGTTGCCCATAATTGCCGCGCTGGGCAGGCGTGTTGGCAATAGCAGAGCGCAGCTTTCGCGACGGGGATGCTGCTGCCCATCCCCGCACCGAGCATTTGAGCTGCACTGTTTTGGATGGATATACCGCCATCTGTTGGTTCTGGTACCTTAGACGTCTTCTACGAAACCTAGTACAGTGGCAGGTACTATTCTACTCTGCCAGTACCTCACGGCACGACAAACATTAACTTAAGGTAATTGTATTCGATTATCTGATCTCAAGTGATCACTCAAGGACTCCTCTAAGATGAGGGGCCTTGACTCAAGTCGCCGTTGTCAGGGAAGGTTTTGAGAGTTCGACTGCATGCTTGCTGTTGATTAACGTATATATAAAATCTAGGATGAAGAAAGGTATGGCTTAAGTTTGATTTTGATTCTTGCAACTCAGAAATATTTTAGTACGAAGGCTGATTGTACAGATATTGTATTCAGCGTGATTCGAACAGTTTAATCATGACAGGAAATAAATGAAAAGAACATACCCTCGATACATCGTGACTCATTGCATTCGTTTTTTAATGAAAGTATAAGCTGTATTTTTTTGATTCTTGTTGTATGACATCCGTAAAAAAGTTATTATCTCCGAGTCAGGTCAATTTATGAGATGTTGGGTAATTTATATTGTAATATTGTTATATTTGTATACTTTTATAGGTTGCCCTAAAAGTAATAAGAACTAAAAAATAACGAGTATATTTCTAGATTAGTATAGAATGTAGTTATAAAATAAATCTCAGTATTATTAAAAAATACTTGTCATGGTTTTTGTCCGGGATGAACTTCTTACTGGACCGATTTAAATATTTTTTTGGCTACTTTTGTTGAACATCCAATGCAGGACTCATATATATGTAGGAGTGTATATATAGTGTATAAGAAATATTGCCCATAACTGGCGTTTAGGCAAACGTGGTTTCCACCACGTGTCCGCCATCATAGAGCGTAACTTCGCAACGGGGATGCTGCCGGCCATTCCCACCCCTTGCATCTAAGCTATACTGTTTTTGATAAATATACCGCCCTCTGTCGGTTCCAGTAGGCTGTATCACCAACACCTGGTACAGGGGGAGTTACTATTCTTCTTTGCCAGTACTGCACGGCAAATTTTTGATATTGCTCAAGTGCATTTGACAACTTCGTAACTAATACTAATTATTTATATAATTTATATATAACTTAAACTAATATTTATCTGCATTGATGGAATTCGTGGATCGTTGAAAGTATCCTAAATTTGTAGCTTCGAGAGTTCACAGAACGATATATTAATCCTATCGTCTGGCGCATACCGCCTGGCTGCTTGAGCTTACAGATTACGATAAAAATACTGTAAAGTGTCGATAGCTGCCGGTTATCGATATACTAAAAGAATAAATTGATATTATACATAATATATACATACATACGTCAAGCCTGTGACCATGGATTTCCACTTGCTACGATCTTGACATACCTCTCTCGCTTCCCTTACTCGCATTAGTGTTTTCATACACGTTATATTCGTGATTCCCCTGTTGCTTGATTTTAATAATACAAGTACCTACTTTGATTAACTCATCTCAGAGTTGTAGTTTCAAGTATGAGGAGTAGTTTAAATTATTGTCGTTAACAAGCCATTTATAGTGTGGAATGCGGAGTAGAATAGTACCTCTCCCTGTACCAGGTTTTGTTAGAGTTGATTAATGTACCAGAAATGAGAGATGGCGGTATATCAATCCGAAATAGTGTAGCTCAAATGCACAGGGCGGTGATGGGTTGCAGCATCCCTCTTGCGAAAGCTACGATCTCTTTGCCCAGCGCGGCAATTATGGACAAAATTTTCCCTTTCGTGGGGAGTCCTATGTCTAGCAGTGGACTTCCAATGAAGATGAAAATTCCTTATAGACTTCTCCAAAATAAAAGAAATGAAAATATTCTTTAACACTTCTTTATTTATCGACTCGATCACAAATCGAGTAGCATCCACAATCCAACCGGTCCCGAAGAGATGCAAAATGCATTTCAAGGAACTTGTGAAACGTGAAAATTGGAAGTAATACTTTTCAATTTTAACTGTTCCTTGGATTTTGCTGAACTCTGTGCGGTTGGTCACTTGTATTAATTCCGTTTGAACTTTATTTCTCTGTGCATTTTAATACTGCGCTTGTTCTGTGATTTCAATATCTTTGCAGTTTTAAAGACCAACTAGGACATAAACTTCGTCGAGATATTTTAAATAGAACTAGCTAGGGTTGTGTGATGGTTTTTGATACTTCTGGAGCATATTCTCATATTTGCCACGCTGGATTGAGCTAGTAGCAAACGCAGAGCTAAATTGTCGCGATAGTAATCCTGTTGCCAACCCTACTTTGCGTTATTTTTGCATTTGAGTTCATATGGGCTCATTCAGTGGTGTTCTTACCTAGTGCGCCAAAGGTCGTAGTCGATTATATACCTCACCAAGGTATTTGTCCTGCGTTTAGGTGTAAAAATAATATGATTTTTATATAATACATTTGGTATTCCTGTGTTGTCTAATGTCTGTATCACAAAAGCTTTAAGCGACTTATCTCGGAGTCATTCTAGGTAGATTTATGCTGCCATCTGTCGGTTCCAGCTCTTTATTCGTTTACGACGCCTGGTACTAAAGGAAGTACTGTTCTATGCTGGTAAATTCACGTTTAACATGAAATACTTTTTTAAACTTTCTTATCTTTTTAAGTGAAGGTTTTGTTTTGGATAACACGGAAAATGTATTCGAATTTATCTCACTACACAGATCAACGTGTTGAATGTATTTGGAAGCGAGGTGAGCGATCAATCACTCGTGATAATATCCTGTAAATGTTTGTTTTGTCTTGTTGATGAATATTGCACTCTGTGCATATTAAAAAAGGTTCACTTCTGTTTTAATTCTCACGTTTTACGAGTTTATTCATGATTTACTGAGTATAAAACAGTGGTTGACATTTGAAACGGAAAAACAAACAATGTGGACAATACGCGATAAAAATTGTGGCTTGATATAAATGCATCGAATGATTCCATTCAAATGCTGATGTATCTAAAGGGATTATATTACATATTAATAATATAATAGAAAATATATATTTAATGAATTATTGAAACCAAATATTTTTTTTTAATGGACCAGGTTGACATAGTATATACAGACTAATTACTATATGAATTACTGCAGCTTAAAGATGCTCATTATATCACAAGGATATCACTACCGCTTGCCAACTTTGTGACATAATAGATGAAGGTATTATGTAATGTAGGTAATGTGACCCAGTAATTGCTCTGCCACTCTCACCTTTCAAACTGGAACACAGCAATTCAAACACTGCTGTTTGGCGGTAGAAATAGGCTAGAGTGAGGTACCGAAAAATTCAGACAAATAATGAAAATTAAAGAAATATTTCTAGAAGTCGAAGTATTTGATAGATTATATCCGCTTCCGACTTAGATACTCTACGAAACTTATTTACTTACTAGCGCCATCTATCGGCGTTGTGCGTAGTTGATTCTCAATATGTATGACAAAGATAATTTTTTTATTAGTGATCAGATCAAGACGAAGAATGTGGTAGTTAAAAACCATTTTAGTATCATTTTATACGTAAGAGTAAGCTTATTTTAAAAGTATATTACAGTCTTTAAGACTATATTAATGATAAAACTCTCTGGGACTGAATTGGTCTAACCTAGCTTTAAAATAACGGCCTGTTGGCCGGCGCGGACGCTGGTAGGGGTTTCATTACCACTAAATATTTATCATTGATAGAACCTTTAACACCACCAGTTCTTCTTGTATGTTCATTTTCGTGTGTTTCGTGTAATGGCTGACTGTTTAACTAAGATCCTTATGATCCCGTAGGTTCATCAGGATCAATATTATGAATGTAATACAACATGTAGAAATCATATTTACAAATTAACATTGTTTTAATTATTATTTTTGACGATTCAAAAGTGATTATAATTGACCTACGTGAAGAAAAAATATTTAGATTTTTGTTTTCTACTATTGCTGACACTCCAAAAAGGGGAATTCTGCGTGTTATTACAGCGCTGGATAGGCATAGGCTAGCGCTATGTGGAATGCCGCTGTCTTTGCCTGTTCTGTTGCTTTAGAGTTACGCTGCTTCATGGTAATGTAACTATCAGTTCTAGAAACCCCAGCACCTTTAATGATACCTAGTCTTAGATTATTGTTCAAATTTAAGTAAAAGGTTTAAATCATCATCACTACAGCCATTAGAAGGACATAGGCCTACCCAAGAAAAGGTGCAATTTTGCCTATAATTGCCACGCAAGCACGTTGGCAATTGCAGAGCGCAGATGTTAGGATTGGGATGCTGTTGCCCATCCCCACCCTGTGCATTTGAGCTACACTGTCGGTTCTGGTACCTTAGTCGCCTTTTACGACATCTGTTACAAAGGGAGATACTATTCTACTCTACCTCTGGGCTGAAAGTCCAAAGGTTTTAATGTAATTAGAACATTTCTGACCTCCAGCTTAACTGTATGCACGTATAAAGCTAGACGAAATTATTTGTTTTTAATTTTCTTCCACTTCACTTTGTTTGTTTGGTACAAAACGTTTTGTATCATATTATTTTCCTTAAGATATACACCCTTAGACAACTCGTCGCCTCAGCCCCATCGTCCCACATTGAACCACAATAAAACAAGCTCTCAATTGCTCTGATACGGACACGAGACCCGTTAAATGTATGTGCCCCATTTTGCTACAAAAACATAAATGTAAAATATCCTATTATGTTGTTATATAAGAGAGAGGAAGTTTGATTAGTTTCTTAGCAAAAGGATGCTCTTGTATTCTAGTGTACTCAAGGTGAACCATTACGAAACACCGATATATCTCCTAATAACTAGAAGAACCGGTGAACTCAGTATCACCTAAATCTATACATTTATCTCTCTGAGACCTACCCTGGCTTCGTATGTAGATATTAATATGGGGCTGTGTTTGCTGAAAAGTTGGTATAAGACTACCTAAACGACCATAACTTAACCAGGTAGAAGAGGTTTTAAGAAGGGTAAGGTCAGAAGTAACAAGAGTAGCGTTTATGAAAGGCATAATTTGAGTCAAGGAAGCAAGAGAGGTATGCCAAGATCATAGCAAGTGGAGACGAGGAGATGTTAATAAAGAAATAATATTACTTTTTAATGTGTAATTAAAATTTTGACGCAAGAAGCTTTATTTTCACCTTTTGTAGTATTCAACATACAAAAAATGAAATTAGTGCACTTTGCTTCACTCCAACCTTATATATTTTATTATAATTTTTCATATTTGACGTAAGAATTTCAATAGTTCTTTCTATCCTTTTACTCACTATTTTTTTACGTATTACGTAAAAGAGAATTAAACTCCAATATTATTTGGTAAAACATCAATTAAGTAGTTTTATAAATAATAAAGTAGTTTAGTAGTTTTATATATAATCAATTGAATGTTTTATTAACTTTTTTGTGTTTCCTGTTAAAATTACGACAATTGAATTTCTGACTGTCGATATATCTAACACTCAGACACTGAAGTAACTCAATGTTTGTTGTACAAATCAAATACGCCGTAAAGCCTATAAAAATGAAAGAAATAACAATAATACTTCCCAAAAAGGAAGTACTAGATTCGAGACTAAAATACAGATAACCTTAAAACTTAGGTTTTATATGCATTAAGATCATGAAATTAGGCCTATATCAGATGTGACTTTCAAAATTCAGTTAAGAATTGACCCCTAGCAACTTTTTAACACCTAAAGAATTCTTTTAACTCAGACTCTTATTTCAATCTTTTACATCTTGAATAGAATACATCGGAGACGTAAAACGGCCTGCGTGCAAAGTTGGCAATAAAACCACCGTGTAATCTAGATAGGGTAAATAACAGACTAGTGCGGCACGCATTTTTAATTTGAACATCTCATTGTTGACAGAATGACTTTGAACAATTAGATTTGTAATTAACCTTTTTTGGGACGGTAAAAAATCGACTCAGCCTATATTGATTCCTAAAATAACTTCTTTCGTTCCGTGTTTCTGTTTTTTACACTTCAACCGGATTTGGGAGCAGACCAGGTGTGAACGCTATTTGATTTCAATATAATATGTTTAATTCATATAAGCCGGAGGAAGACCTCTACTAGACATAGGCCTCCTCAAAAAAGGGATAAACTTATCCATAATTGCCGCGCTAGACATAGCATAGCTTCGCGACGGTTATGCTGCCCATCCCCGCCCTGCTGCATTTTAGCAACATTGTTTTAGAGGAATCACTGCCATCTGTCGGTTCGGTACCTCAGTTGCTTTTTACGATAATATCTAGTATTGTTTTAAGTTGCGGCTTAGTTTGGCAGTTTTTAGAATATATATTTTATCCTTCTTTCTGTTAAATGCATTTTTTTAGGTTTATGAATGTAATGAAAAAGGATAACTTAGAATATAGATAATTGAATAATCACCAGGTTTTTACCTTTATGTCACTTTGAATATGGAAAATGCCGACACAAATACCGATTAATTTCACATACTTTTTCCCGCTAAAGATTTAAATATTTTGACGGGCCCCGTGGCGCAGATAGTAGTGATCCTATCTTGTGCGTTAAAGATCATGGGTTCAATTCCCACCCAGAGCAAATATTTATATGATGATATTGGTATCTGGTTTGGGTGTTTAAAATATGTATTTAAGTAGTATATTTGTTTGGCGTCTGTAACACAAGTGCTTTAAGCGACTTACTACGGAGTCAGGTCAATGTTGAGATGTTGTGAGAATTTACTTATTATTTATTATCATTATTATTTTACATCAGAATAATGAGATGAGAGAAAGGATATTTGCTGAAATTTCTTAAAATTGTTGTGACGTACGCTCCACACACTATAATAGAAACAGTCGTGGACTACTTAAAAATAAGACATTGACAATAATAAAATATAGTAAAACCTGAACACTTCAATAAAAAAATACTATAAAAATATATAAGTGTACAATTATTTTTCTGGAAAGCAGATTTTATTATTAAAATAATCTTCGATATATCTACGAAGACGGTATAATTTTTCAATACGTCACATATTTGAAATATATGATTTGGTAGTTTCTATCTTTAAAAAAATATTAAAAAAGAAATGCATGACAATTACAACAATATGAGAACGCCTTGCATTGTAGCTATTATAATAAATATTAACAATAAAGCTTGAAGAAATTCCACATGTTTTAGTAGTATAAAAGTTGAGGTCTACCTCATATCAAGGTGAGTGATGTTGTCATGATATAAATAATACTCTTTTCCAGTGACAGCTATACGACTCTGGAATGAGCTTCCGTTGAATATTAAGCAATCTCCAAACAATTTTATCTTGAAACACTGCCTCCGTACTTTATGTACTGATGCTGCTTCTCTAACTTTATAACCCTATTTCTGATGTACGTTATTTTAAATATATATATATATATATATATACTTATATATATTTGTTTATATCATATGCACTTATTGCGTTTATTTACACAAATATGTATGCCACGTTTATCTATTTTGTATATATATTGCCTGCAACACTATATATATATATTTTTTTCTGTTTTGTGTAATGGTTGACTGGGAGATAATGCCATCTGGCATTAAGTCCGCCATATGTACATTTTGTAACATTTTGTGCAATAAAGTTAAATAAATAAATAAATAAAAATAAGTGAGCAAAGGACTCTCCTGTAATATTTAAGTGAAGTTAAGTAAGTTTACTCCCCGAATCAGGTCAATGTATAATATGTGTGAATTTAAACAACAAATGTTTTTAGACCGATATTATCCCAAAATCTTGACCGGGTTCCCGAGTGGCCGTAATTCACAGAAATGATGCAAATTTATCAAAAATGGCTCCGGGCCTATGTTAAAAGAGTTGCCCACAGCTCCCAAAGGAGACATTTCTATTAAATAAGTGCGCATTGTAATAGGGAAGTTGGATGGAAGGAATTTATGGGAGGGAATGGATAATATAAATAACTCTCGAACTATGCCATTTCGGAACTTTACCGGTATTTTGATGCAGATTTCATTGGCTTGTTAAAAATTAACTGGTTCCGTGTTTGCAACTATTCCCGGAGTCTGTAACTATATACAAAAATATAATACATGTATTTCATTATTTTGTTTAACGATGTCGGTATGTCCACCCGAAAGTGTAGCTCAAATGCACAGGGCGGAGATGGATAGCAGCATTCCCGAAAGAATGCTGCGCTTTGCGATTGTCAACACGCTTGACTAGCGCGGCAATTATTGAAAAAAAAACCTCCTTTCTTGGAGAAGCCTATGTCCAGCAGTGGGCTTTTAACGGTATAATATATTCATTTTGTTTTAATGTTATTTTTTTTGTAAGCTATAAATCATTATGGACAAACGAATGAGAGATACCGTTTCATAAAGAAGATCTCTTATTCTACCGAAAAAATGGTTATTTTCAATAGGGCAAATATTACAAATAAAACATTTTGAATGCGGTAGAAGTCGTCGTATATTAGTTAAGTCTGTGTTTAGACAAATAACTTACCTTAATCGCACTTAACTGCAAAGTTCCGGACTCTTGCTGGCAAATTGAGGAGTACTTACAACGTACCTAAATCCACCCTGTTATTTGCTAACAGCATTTATGCAAGTTTAGACGTGCACAAAGAGGTTAATTGTGTAAAGTGGTATGTTTAACTCATGTTGAGACAAGTTTCAATGGCGCTACGTTTAGAGCTAATTGGACATAATTATTCATACGTAATGTAGGTTTGATGTCATTCGTGAGTAGTTGGGAAAGGATATTTAATAATTAGTGCCAGTTCAAGGGAAAACAGCACTGTCTATTGTGGTTTTATGGTAACACGTATATACTGAGCAGCAATAGATATGCTACGAACAACAGCGTTAGCAAGTTGAAGTGGCAGTAGGCAGGGCACTTAGTACGCAGAACCGATAGCCATTGAAGACGTATTGTATTGGAATGGCAACCACGTACCAGTAAATGCAACATCGGCCCACCCACAAGGTGGACAGACAATTTGGGTTTGTATAAATAGGAGGCCTGTGTCTATCAGTGGACGTCTTACGGCTGATATTATGATGATGAACAGATAGTTGCGTGGGAATCAAACCACCGACTTTAAAAAAGATCTTCCCTTTTCGCAAAGTTAGCAACCTACACTCTCTTTAAATTGTTATTGGACCTGGTCTTCCCTAAGAATGGAGGATTACCACGTTGGGCAAGCGTGATTACAATCGCAGAGCTAGAGTCGTATGAAGTGTTAGGGGTGAAGTTTTTGCAAAAGAGGACTAAACGCACTAGTGCCTGCACCAGGGACTGCACGCGTTCGCCAGCGAACACGTGCAGTCCCTGATATGTGTGTGTCAAGTGTTTGTGAAGTGTATTTGATTGTGGTGTGCAAGAAAAAGGGCGACAAAGGTAATTTATAGAAGTTATGCTGACGAGCGGATCACATTTGATCTGCACTGCTTCAGGAGGATATAACGCCATCTGTCGGCTATTAAAAACCCGGTATAGGGTGAAACACTTTGCCACGACCAAACGGCCTTAAATCATAGCACCCCGCATAAATACAATTATTATAATCAACCGGTCTAGTTCGACTAACATTGCAAAACGTAAAAAAAACTTTTAAAAGTCTTTATCTCTTATTTCTTACATTGATTACTCTTTGATTACAATATTTTACAAAATTCACTGTAAATTACTGTAACCAGCGAGACTATAAATTATGAAATAAAAGACTTAATTACTGGGCGTTTACTTTTAAATTGCTGATGAATGTTAATAATTCAGAAGCCCTTCATTTTATTCTGAGGTTAAATAAATAATAATATTTTCCAAGATTTTTGTGTTCACATAATTTCAACGGAGCAACAAAAAATTTAATAAGTTTTATAACCGTCAAAATTAGTTTTCTAGTTACATACATAAGGTTGGTTGATGAAGATCTCGACGGACTAAAGCTGATCTAATTGGAAAAGTATGTATAAAAACTTAAGGCACTTCCCTAAGGTCGCGTCGTATACCGATCCGATAGGCACAAGGTCGTTAAGTAATGAGTGAGAAACTAACGATGGTTACGAAATTGACGTAAGAGTAGACTAGCAAAGAAATCGTTTAAAATAATCGAAGAAGCAAAGAAAATTTATCTAGGAAAATAAAAATGTTTTGTGCGTAATTTATAAGATCCGTAAACTTAGTTATATTTAATACTAGCGTATAATTAGGAAAGAAATATTTTTTTGTGGATTATATCTAAGATATAGACATAATATCATCGCAGATTTTCCCACGAACTTAAGATTAAGTACTTCTAAAGTAATGAGTAGTGTAATCAGAGATCAATGTGATGTGAAAGATGATATTGCAGGCTTACAAAAATAGAAAAAGGGATGCTGAGATGGTTTGAACATGTAGAAAGAAGGATTGAACAAAGAATGACTGCACAAATAGAGCGGAAGTAAATAGAATAGTTGGTACAGGACGACCTAGATGAAAAAGCCAGGTAGAAGAGGTATTAAATAGAGACCAGATCAAACAAACAAAGAATAAACGATCTTGTTTGAAATGACTAATCCAAGTAAAAAAGGCGAGGTATGCCATGATCTTAACAAGTATAGATCCAAAGTCTCTATGTTTGGATACAGGTATGTATATGTGTATGTAATATTTATTAAACGCTGTATCTTTGTAAAAGTTTATACATTATTTTTTGCATTTATACGAATCTAACGAGTAATGGTCAGCGAATTCAATCCAAACACATTTTCTTTAAACATTCACTTCAAACAAAAAGCATCTTCTTTAAAGATCTTGTCGACTTTCATCTCAATGCCATAAAACTCGAATAGCTGACAGGACCCTTACTGAATAACATACAACCATTTCAATAAATAATGTTGTTCCGAGTTTTCTTTTTGTTTCGCAGCATCGGCCAAGCACAGTATATTTCCGGAACGACGCCAATATTTTATAGATTTATCCCGGGGAACTTTGCGCGGAGAATGACAGATGGTAAAAACTAGGGGGTTTGAAACTGGGCCCTAGAACTATGAGACGGTTATTTATGCAAAAACTTTTCTGGTGAATTAATCTCACGGAAAACTTATTGTAAAAGCAATCCATTTAAAACGAAATAGTTATTATGTGTAAACTTACTCATCAATTTGAACTGTCTTATTTTATTTAGTCCAACCTTTGACGGGTGTCATTGAATAATGGCATGGATATTTTGTAAGATTATTTGCCGATCAAGTAAAGTTAAGAAAATCGTTTTTACCATCTTTATATCATGTTGTAATTTTAGCCTTGCAAAAGAATCAAACATCTATATTTATCAGCCTAAACTAGGTAAACTCATTTATATGTATATTAATAAAGTATATGTAAATATACGATTACTTTACATGGAATCAAAATATAAGATGTGTGAACAACATCTCATATTTTGATTCCATGTAAAGAGCAATCATAAATATGATACTTAAATACATATTTGTAACACCCAGACACAGAAAAAACACAAATCGTCATATTAATATTTGTCTTAGATAGGGATAGAACCTACTGCCTTTGGTGCATAAGATAGGATCACTACCACCAGCCAATATACCAATATGTATAAATTAAATAAATCTAATTGTAAAGCCCAATCGAACTTCTAGCCCAGTCAGATTCCGGGAGAATTAAGTGGGTATTGGATTGCGGCAAGAGGGATACAGGTGTATTCCACTTAGCCGATCACGGCATCTGATGGACGACAAGCCATTTGACCGAATAGATTGTAATTTAAATGTTTTTCGGCACATTTACTACTAGCAGCGCCCCGCGGTTCTACCGCGTTGAGTTGTAGAACTTTCGTATAACTTTGCACCTCCCTTTTACCCCCTTAAGTCAAGATTTTTGGAAAAACTTTGTAACCCTTTTTAACCGCTTTAGGGGGTGAATTTGCTACTTTATAAAATAAAGCCCTGTGCAAAGTTTCAAGTTTCTAACCTTGACAGTTTAGGTCCTGCATTGATATGTCAGTTAGTTAACTTCTCCTTTTATATATACAAATAAGTGACAGAGCCGACATCAATCAACTTACATATTTACACACGTTTGGCGTTCGCAACGAGTTTTCTAAAGATAGTGTCTACCAAAAACGCTCGTAAAAAATCTCTTTGGGCCGAACAAAATGTAACGTGCCATGAAAACTATGAAATTCAATTTTGCATTTCAGAACGCGGCTTTTTAACGATTACAAATTTCTTTATTATATTTTATTTTTGCTTTTATGTTTGCTACCGAAATTAAATATTGTTCACAAAGAAAGTTAGAACGTTCATACATACATCACGCCTGTGTCCTATACGATCTTGGAATACCTCTCTCGCTTCCCTTACTCGCATAAGATCTTTTATACACGCTCTTTTATTCTTGGTACTTGGACCTGACCCTTCTTTCATACAAGAGGTACGAAAGAAGGGCCAGGTTGAGATATGTTCGCCTAGGTCGTCCTATATCCACTTCCGCTTCCATACACTTCCGCTCTATATCTCATATTTGTGCAATCATACTACTTTCATCCATCTTTTCTACATGTCCAAAACATCTCAACATTTATTTCTCAATCGTTGTCACAACATCATCTCTTTTAAAAAAGTATGCTGCACCAAATTAAATAACGCAGAGTGATCTTGTAGAGTATACTAGGCAGATTTGTACCTCTATCTGTAGCAGCGTCGGTGAAGATGACTAAAGAAACGTGGTCGACAGATATACTTGTAGCCATTAAAAATATCATATTGCAAATTTGAAAGAAGGTGAGAATGAATGGAACCATTCCTTATTGTAATAGTTATGGCTGAAAGATATTTCCTGGGAAGTTACCAGTAGATGTTAAGATATATTGAATTGTTAGTAGAATAAAACGTTCTGAAAACATCTAAAGGAAGTGGACGCGTACGTATTGACGTAATGTAAGAAAGTGTATGTTGGCGATTCTTAAGTATTACTCATAAGTAAGTTGAGACTAAATAGTAATAAACTAATAATTTCAAGAATTTAGAAGATAACGTTTCTAAGTTTGATAGGCAATTAGTAGTTAAGTTAGGAATATAGTGATCATAAACTTAATTGATCGTGGCTATTGTTATAATATTTATAGATCTCAGATAAAGATCGTCTGCCTGTTGGTACCACACTCTCCTATTTTTACCGCCAAATACGAGTATTTACATTGCTGTATTCTTGTTTAAAAGTTGAGAGAGGCAGTAAAATGACTGGATAGTGTGACATAATATCTTCGTCGTCGTAGGTGTCGTAAGAGGCGACTAAGGTACCAGAACCGACAGATGGCGGTATATCCATGTAAAAAACTCAGCTCAAATGTACAGGGCGGGGATGGACAGCAGCATCCCCGTCACGAAAGCTGCGCTTTGCGAATGCCAATACGCTTGCCCAGCGCGGCAACTATGGGCAATATACCCCCTTCCTTGGGGATGATGACGATGAGTTAGATCAGTTATCTTTGATTTTTCTGAAATTACAGCGCAAGAAGAGTCTATTGAAACTAAGCACATACCTACTCAAGTTGTTGTATTACTTATCCATTAATAATTTATTTTCTATCATTCTTTTTCTAGTCGTTTATTTTCACTGTTGCATTTTTTTTTCTCAAGAGTAGCTCGATCTAAATTTGTAAACATTTTTTCCATATGCAAGTTATTTTCCCAGGAGTATACGACGGATACAAATGCATGACAGCTGCGTTGGGCAAACTAGCATTCCCCACGCACTGATGTTCCGACGTATCATTCAAGTTGTGACACTTTAGCAATATTATTGAGGAGTATTTAATTCTACTGCAGTTTTAGGATCTGTCAAACTCCAATTATATAAAAAATTACGAAACTAACTTTTCTATCGTTAATAACGATTGTTAGAACTGGTACTGGAACTGTTCTGGAACGTTGGATGCAGGCCGCATAAACCGGTTCTATTATACAACTCTTCAAAAGGCTTATATCTACGGCGGATATGACGATAATTAATGTTTATAAACTGTATTTATCAATATTATTCCACTTTCGTTGTAACAACTCTTAGTATGCCAGGGATGTTTGAATGCGCTTGTTAAATTGGAGGATACAGTAGCGAGCGCTAAGAAGTCACAAGGCTGTCACTCGCGTCACAAACTCCAAGGGAAGAAGTCATGTTAGGACTGTAAACTTTCTCAATAGATTATATTGGTTTACAGTCTGCATAATAATTAACCCAGTTTCTCTTAGTCTAATCCAGGATGGATGGATAATTATTTCAACTTTAAATGGGTGACTTCATAACTTGCAGCCAATTTATTTTGAGCTAATTTTCTTTAGGTGGTTCAAATTTCACCATATTCAATAAAAAAATCTAAAAACTTTTATAATTTAACACATTAAATAGGAAATGAAGGTCTCTTTTATTTAAGTATGTAGATAGGTACCTCACTTTCGCCTATTTGGCAGGAGACCCAAATGACAGTGTTCTAGTTTAAAGGGTGAGAGAGGCAGTAACATTTCTGGATAAATGTGACGTCTTCTGTTCACAGGGTTGGTAGAACGTGAGTGACAGTTTTGTGATGACAAGTGGTAGGCTTCAGACCCTTTTTTTATAAAGTAGACCGTTTGCTTGTTTGCTGACTTCATAAAATAAAATTGTATTTACTTCAAATTTCGTAAGAAATAATTAAGTTTAAGTCACTTCATATAAACTTCTACTATTTCAAAACCTACATCATATTTATTTCGCAATTATTTCCTTAAAAAGGGGTACATATTTTTCGCTTCGCATATATATCTTAACTGGATTAAATGTACAATATTATTTACTTTCGCATTTATAACATTAGCTGTATTTGGGTTAACCGTTCTCTTTAATATTTTAAAAATGTTGATTTTGCATTCAATGAATAAACGTGACCAATTTATCTAATTCCCAAACATTTTTGCACAAACAATAGTTTCTGGTACAAACACTGAATACAAACTGCGCGTCCCAACTTCGCTGAGCAAATAGAGATTGCGAATGAACTATCTATGTTTGCTTTGACTATTGAATAATTGCTATTAAACATTCAAAAGACATAAAAACCTGCAGTTTATAGCTCCAATTTTACGTAAAAACTTGATAAGGACAAATTTACATTTCTAAATGATTAAGTAATTGTATGTTCGTGAATAATATTTCGAATTCGCGCATTGCTATCTTCCGGTTTGCAGATAGAAAGGTAGCAAAATTACTGGGTAAGGTGATATAATATATCTATATATTTAATCCCACAACATCTCATTCATTGACCTGATTCCGAAGTAAGTCGCTTAAAGCACTTGTGTTACGGACGCCAGACAACAGAATATTCACAAATATACTACAAAAATACACATATTTGACACCCAGATACAGAACAAATACATATATCATCAAACGAATATTTGTCCTGGATGGGAATCAAATCTACGTCCCTTGGCGTTCACAAGATAAAATCACTACCATCTGCGCCATAGAGCCCGTCAAAATATCTTCAAGTCTGGCAACATGTTTGTGATATCCTTGTGATTTAACGAGTATCCATAAGCTGAGGGGACGCTTACTTACTATCAAGCATACAGACAGTATGCTTGTTTTGTTTTTTTATATATATAAAAAACCTACCCGAAACAAAGATTCCAATGTCAAGTTATGTTTTGAATAAAAAAGTAACCCTATCTAACTTACTAACACAGTCTAACAATTCAAATATGTATATTTAGGTTGGCAACGCGCTATTTATATTCTTGTGATACTCCAAGCATCTATACGTTATAGTGTCGTCACTATCACGCGGCCTATATACTATGGATGTTTAGCAATCTGTTGTAATAAATAATAATAAAAAAATAACTTGCAGTCCCTCCTAGAACCAAGTAGAGTCAATTTTCTCCTAGAGTCAATTTTAACTTTAATTTAAAATTCAAAATATTCAAGGCATAAAACCTCCAAAGTAAATACTTTCTATCTCATGTATATATATATATATATAGATGCACGATGGCGCTCTGTTTTCTTTGCACAAGTTTATCAGTAAAACTTTCTCTGCATCTATTTCTGACGTCTCCAACCTATCATCGCTATATTCTAGGAACTAACAATGAGTGATCACCAAAACCGTATCCAATCTCAAGGGAGAAGAGTAGAATAGTACCTCCTGATGTACTATATAAGTGTTGACCGGAACCGACAGATGGCGGTATATCAAAACTTAACTTAAAAATACTACAGTGCAGCATCTTCGTTCGCTCAAATTTGTGTTCTACGATTGTTCCCACGCCTTCCCAGCGGGGCAGTTATGAACAAAAATCAGTGGTCTTTTAATGGCTGATATGATGATAAACGATTATTAGTTAACCATTGAACTACTAAGGCAAGAAGGCTCTACATTGATCATAAAATGCGATGAATATTTAAATTTAAAGTACAAAAGCGAAAAGAAGTCGTTCAAATGTGACCATAAAATATAAATTGGAAGTTATCAATTACTAAGCAAAACTAATTTAAGTAATTACAAACGGAATCGCTGCTAGGAATTCTTAGTTGTCCCCTCTATTTGAAATCGTAGGTCGTATTTGGCAATCTGAATTACAAATCCAACGTCCTTTAGATGTCCATAGCCGCAAAATGGAGAGCCAGTACCGTCAAAATAGAGAGAACGCACAGCTAGAGCCATTAAAAAGCCTTCTTGTTTGAATTCTATTAAAAAGCTTTCACAAACTGTATAAACAAACAGACGGACCAAAGCAACAGTCAATGGAATTTTCTATTTCTGCTGATATTGTTTAGCTTACCATTAAAAAATTCCACTGGCGAGTTCAATTTCATCAGCAGAATATTTTTGACGGACTCGATCCCCATCATCTTCTCAAATATATCACTGATGAATATTTGTGTTTGTTCTGTGTCTGTGTGTTAAATATTTGTATTTATGTAGTATATTTGTGATTCCTCAGTTATCTGCCTTTTGTAACACAAGTGCTTTAAGTGACACGGATTCAGGTCAATGTATGAGATGTTGTGTGAAATTATTTAAACGGCAGTGTTTGCATTGCTCCAGTTTGACGGGTGAGGCAGGCAGTGACATATTATCTTCAATTCACAAGGGTGGCAGCGCGCCAATTATTGACGTTTGATTTCTACAAATTTGACCTAGTCATATAAAAAAACATAACTACATGTAAATTGATAAACTTATTTGAAACATCTTAAATGAAACTTCTCAATGTCCTATTACAAATTCAAACAGTCAGCGAATCTTACGGATTACTTCTGCTAACTCGAGAGTTAATCAAATTAAAGAACCTCTGCTTTATATCTTATACATTTTATTATGTTTTTGGTCGAAATTATTCCTTTTTGGACGAAAAAACCTTTCTGTAGAGGCAGTCATTCAGCGTTTTAGGCGATTACATCGCTTGATTTAATCAACTAATGTTAGTAATTTGGAGATTTCTACAAATACTGAACAGAATTTTGAATTGAAATAAATTGCTTCATAAAAAAGATAAAGCAATGCAAACATATCGGAATGTATTCCTTCAAACTTTGGATTTTATATTACTGATTCTTCTGACTAAAAATTTAAATTTCTTTTAGTTTTGGATGACTGGTAGTTCCTGCTTTTTGACTCTAAATAAAAAAAAGTAAAATGTGACATTTTTACATGAGGCACAATGTCGCTACGTCATTGTTATTATTAGACACTTCACTTATAGGACTAGTTCGCTTATATTTAAATACACCTAATGTAAATACACTAAAAATAATTAAGACTTTTCAGGACTAATGAAGGATTTTATAAACTCACACCCTATTGTTATTTAAATTTATTTGAATAAAATTTTAATCAAATAACTTTGAAGTTATTTAAATAAAATTCGGTATAAAGGTTCTTCATTGCCATGAAACCATGACAGAAGTATAAAATATTTAAATATTTTTTCTTAAATCATTCCTTAAGGGGGTAAATCAGGGTGCACAGTTCGTATGAAAGTTTTGTAACATAACGCGGGCAAAACCGCGGGACGCTGCTAGTTTTCATACAAAATAACTTACAGTATGCTGTTTAGCCCAGCAAAATTTATTAAAGTTCTCTTTTTGCAACTGTATTCCATAGATAATAAATTGTTTCCTTCACTTTTCGGAGGAAATGATGCGAAAGTAAGTGTAGCTGCGTGTGAAATTTCATGAATTATTTCATACCATTAATCTTCTAGTCTGACTTAAAATTATTTGGGCTCGCAAAACGCCCTTTTGATATCGGAAAATAATATAAATACTTGCAAACTTTTGTGAATCATCTGCTTTGCTCGTAAATATTACAAGGTAATTCTTTTTTTTTGTTTATGAAGATTTACTTACAGACCATATATTATATCTATATATATACATTATAGCATTATATACATTACAGCATTATAATATCCTTATATCTGAAAGGTAGATTTTTAAATAAACTCACGCACGCACCTGACCTGATAAGTCGCTTGAAATGCATGTATATACGGACATCAGACAACGGTGGGATCACAAATATATAATATATAAATTCTCACAATTTATACATACATTGACTTGATTCCGAAATAAGTCGCATAAGAACTTGTGTTACAGACATCATGCAATTTAGGAATCATAAATATACTACTTAAATGTATATTGTTTACACCCAGACACATAACAAACTTGAATATCATTATATAAATATTTGTCCTGGAGATCGAAGCCATGACTTTTAGCGCACAGGATAGTACATTTGATAAATTATTTATTACTAGTGGTCCACCCTGATGTGCGGTGATGAGGTGATGAAATAGGAGAGAGTTTTTATTCAGATCCTGGATCTTTATTCCAACTGTACCTGTATACAAATAGAATTTTGTTTTGCTGTACAATTTTCTGAATCGCGTTATTCTACGCGTATGCGTATCATGTACTCGTATATTCGACCAAATACAAAGGTCGTTTGTACCTCACTCTCATCTATTTCTAGCAGCATAGCAGTGTTCGCATTGCTGAGTTCCGGTGAGTGATGTGAAAATACTGGTAAAGTGACATAATATCTCCAAGTCGTCACGAGGTTGGCCACGCGCTAGTGATTTTACAAATACTATAGCCGTAAGGTACCGGCAGAGTGGAATAGTATCTCTCCCTGTACCAGGTGTCGTAAGAAGCGACTAAGGTACCAGAACCGACAGATGGTGGTATATCCATGCAAAAAGTCAGCTCAAATGTACAGAATAGGGATGGGCAGCAGCTTACCCGTCCGATAGCTCTGCTCTGCGATTGCCAACACGCTACCCCAGCGCGGCTATTATAGGCAACATATCCCCTTTCATGGGGACCCCTACGTCCCAGTGGACTTTTAATGGCTGGTATGATGATGATGATAGGCTGCAGGGACGCTTACTTACTACCACAGACCTTGATGACTTTTTATGTTTGTTTGTCAACTTTTTTTATAGCCTGTCCGAAACAATTATTCCAATGACATGTTATGTTTCAAATAGAAAAGTAACCCTACCTATCACAATCATGAAGCCTAACAAATGAAATGATTTATTACTCGAAGTGCAACGTGTAATATTTTCATCCCAAGCCAAATTATACTATGAAATAAGAGGATTTTCAGGCGCCATAATGTATGCAGTGTTGACTAGTAAGTTGGAAATGATGATATATTACCAGAAAGGTTCAGGAATTTCTTTAAAGGGATGTATTCGAGTTATAAATCAAGAACAACAATAGGATACAAAACATGTTTTGTAGCTACACGTTTCTTGTGAACGTTGCGCTGGAATAATTCAGTTGACAATTGTATGGCGTATTGAAATATTTTTATAAGTAATAAATAACCTATTCCTATAGTCCTGACCTGACCTAGTTGACTCATGAAAATATAAATGATATGATTTATGAGCAAAAGTACGCTGACAATTATTCAAGACTAGTAATATCCTGCAGCGTCGGTCGCCTAATACTGAAGGATGGTTTGTGCTTTTTATCTCTTAAAAGAAACCTCATATAAAGGTTGTCCGCATAGGTACCTTACGCTCACCAATTTCTACCGATGAGAAATAATATCTTCAAGTCTCAAGGGAGGCATCGCGCTTGTGATATTCTTTTGATACGAGTGTCATTAGACTGCAGTGATGCTGACTTTGAAGCGGACCGTATGCTTGTAGAAATAATTATGTTTCCAGTTATCTTTAAAACATTTCTTTATCTTATTTAATAAATAAGCAATTTTCAGTTTACAACTTACATAGAATAAAGTTAACACCTTTATAAATAGTTAAAGAAATAAAATTAAATGAAAAAAACAATGTAGTCTAGGTTATCTAAATGTATATTTTATAATCTAGACTAAAGACACGCATAGGGAATTGGGGATTGAACTGGGGAAGGCCAGTAGCTCCAGTAATTGTTTTCTGTACTGCCCAATGCTAGGACTGCCCAATGCTATTACTTACATGATATCTCAAAGAATCTAATCATATAAAGAATAACTTAGGCTTGTTTGAAAGAAAATGTTCATTGTATCTTTTTTAAATTTCATCAATATCATTATATCAGCCATTGGAATTCCACGGCTAGATATAGGCCTCTTTAAGAAAGAAGATGTTTTGCCCATAATTGCCACGCTAGGCAAGCGTATTGGCAATCGCAGAGCGCAGCTTTCGCGACGAGGATGCTGCTGCCCATCGCTGCCCTGTGCATATGAGTCACACTGCTTCGGATGGATATAGTTAGTCACTTCTTACGACACGTGCAGTTGTTTGTCCGAGATAAACTTCGAAACATATGAATTGATTTTCATCAATGTTTATTTACTATATAGTTTGTTTCTACTGTAAGAAATGACTGTTATATCTGAATTTAGGGTCACAATATTTTTCCATGATAAACATCCCTATTTACATCACAATATATTTTTTTTAAAATAAACCGCAATATTTCCAAAAAAAGTAGTATAAATAAAACCAAACTCAAACTAAACCTACGAGTAAACCTGTGCAAAATTGAGGAAATATTGTCCCCAATATATTTTTTATTCAAAAGATAGTTAAAATATTCAGTCATCGGATCCGATATCGGGGACGTCACGGAAAAAAGACGACCATTTTCCGGTGTAGGGACGACCACTTGATATATTGTCGCGAATGTGTTCCGGTGACATAATATGATTTATTATGTGATAGAGCACAGTCACGCTAGGGACGTATGCGTTGCTTGATACTATCATAAACTAAAACTTGAAAATATTTTTTATTCAAGCAGGTCCATTACAAGCGCTTTTCAATAATATTTAAGATATATGAAGTACTAAACTATATTATACTCAATACTATTATACCCCACGAGATCATAGGTGCCATTTAACATATGTAAATTAGACCTACTTTAAAGTAGTCTGCCATCACCAGGCGAATCTTAAAATTAAGTAAGAAAAACTGGTAGAAATAAAGGTCCATCAACACTTAATCGTTAACGGAACCCCTACCGGCGTCGGCGCTCACAAACCAAGCTAGGTATACTGCCTGGTATTTTATTGTAAAATCTTATACAACATGTAATTATAAAAATAACGTAATATGATGATATATTTTTTAAATATATATTTCCGTGGTCAAATCAGGTATGATCGACGACTTTATTCAAATACCCATTCATTTTATTATTTCTCCTACAAGTATACATTCACATTTTTTTTATTAAAAGAGCGATGACCCTGATGTTAGGAATCGTCACGCAAATTCCCATCACTACAGGATACTGCAGTATGTTATAGATTGGGCTGATCTTTTTTGGTGAAAAAGTGAACGTAGTGGTATCATCATTATAGCCATTGGAAGTCCAATATAGCTGGAAATAGCTACTCCAAGAAATGAGGAATTTTGCCCATAATTGCCGCGCTAGGGAAGTGTGTTGGCAATTGCAGAGTGCAGTTTTTGCGATGTAGCTACTGCTGCCTATCCGTACCCTGGTCATTTAAGCTACACTATTTCTGATAGATATACCGCCATCTGTCGGTTCTGGTACCTTAATCGCCTCTTACATTTGGTACAGATAGAGGTACTATTTCACTTGGCCGGTATCTCACGGCTTACGTAGCGGTATAAATTAGCGATATGCATGTTTAATTCGAACTATCACCGCCACGCGGTTTCACTTGTAAAGTTCATGTCCCTGTAGGAATAATAAATTAAAAAGTAGCCTAAATTACTACTTATAATATCGACTATCAGCCTGTGTAGTACCAATTAAATCGATCAGGCGGTTTCAGAAATGAGCCAAAACAAACGGACAAACAAACAATTATAATAAAATATATCAATGTAATATGTATTTTTATATACATTTAACTAATATAACTTATTGCGCTTTTGCCCAACGTGGCAGATATGGGCAAAATTCCCCCTTTTTTAGTGAAACCTATGGTCCAAAATAGACTTTCCATGGCTGGTATGATGATAATTGTTGAATATTAAGCAACCCCCAAACAAATTTATCCTGAAACGCTTTCTCCGTACTTTATTTACTGATGCTGCTTCTCTAACTTTATAACCCTATTTCTGATGTACGTTATTTTATATATTTTTTTGTATTATATGTATTTATTGCGTTTATTTATACAAATATGTATGACACGGTTATCTATTTTGTATATATATATATATTGTTTGCACGATTATATATATTTTTTATGTTTCGTGTAATGGGTGACTGGGAAATAATGCCAGCTGGCATTAAGTCCGCCATTTGTTCATTTTATAATATTATGTGCAAAGTTAAATAAATAAAATAATTACATTTGGGATTCTTCTGTTGTCTGATATCCGTAAAAAATTTTACATAAGGTAGATACTTTATTTAACGGTCGTCTACATTAGTAACTCAGTCTCACCAATTTCTACGGCTAAATCGTGTTCCGGTTAAAAGGGTAAAAGAAACAGTGAAATTACTGGGTAATGTGACATAATACATTTAAGACACGGTTGGCAAAGCGTTATTGATATCCACGTGATACTTGCGTTGAAGTTTACTATCACGCGGACTGCATGCTTGTTCGTCGACTTGGTTTTATAAAAAAGATACAAGTGCTTGAATAGACTTATCCCGGAGTCAGGTCAATGTATGAGTTGTTGTGTGAATTATTATTACAATTTACTTTTACGCATATAAAATTGCAAACACCTGCTTAGTCTTACACAATTACGGCATCACATTGGTACGGATTAAAAAAAATGTATTTATTTCAGGTAAATGTTTTGGATTAACCGAAAAGTGTTTACATAAAATCCATTTCGAATACCGACCGATATTAAAAACAAACATATATTCTCAATTCTAATCTCTTGAGATAATCAATCGCAGCAACAAAAATATTTGCCGAGTGATACTAAAACACACAGTAAAGTATGTTTGTTAAAAGATCTAAGAGAAATCGAAAATACCTTAATCTAGAAAAATTCAATGTAAATAAACCTTTAATTTTAGCCTAACTAAATAAGTTGTGAGGATTCCAATTTATGTCTAGACCTGTAGGTAGTGAACCTATCTTGTACGCAAAAGGTCGTGGGTTCGATCCCCACTCAGAAAGAAATATTTATATGACATTTATTTTTAGTCGGTGTCTTAATATTGAATATACAGTACGTAAAAGTATATATATTTATGTTAATTAACAGAAGTATTACTTCTCTTACTCGCTTATTTAATGGAATTAAGAACGTGGATCGTATGAGTCCAAGAGAAAATTAATGCTACTTTAGATAAAAGAACAATTTCCATGGAAGATGACAAAAAATAAACATGCGACTAATTGAAATCGGATTTTAGTCAGTTTAAACGCGGTATCTATTGGCCATAGAACCTACTATCCCTTCCTTACTTAATTTTATTCAACAACAGAATAAAATAAAATACACTACCATTGTTAAAACAGTTCAATTGCAGTAACAAAACGGAGGCTTCGTAATTTATTCCCTCCGTTAATAAGATAAGAAACCTTAACGACACAATTTATGTTAAGATATACGTCGTGGAGGATAATATCATCCAGTTTCACGATGCACGATGCGATATCGTGTCTTCATTGGCTTTCGGTTATCAATCACTACAAAGTATTAAGTAAAGTAGCTTTCCGCTGTCAGTCTCTCCCTATATATTCTTAACATGGCATACCTCTCTTGCTTCCCTTACTCGCACTAGCTCTTTCATACACAATTGCTTATTCTTGGTACTTCTGACCTGGACCTTGTTTAATAACTCTTCTACCTGATTAAGACATGTTCGCCTCAGTCATCCGTTCACTACCCTCTATATATTTGAGCAGTCATTTTACTTTCAGCCATCCTTTCTATATTTATTCATTTATTTAATAACATAAGTATATAAAATTAAATTATGCTACATTGAGCTTAATTATTAATGATTTGACGTTGTTGTCAAATACGTTAAAGTCCGAGAGAGATTTATACATATATACATATGTATAAATCTCACACAATCTATATATATGTCCAATATTTATATATATAATATTTATATATATATATATAAATATTGCACATATCCAAACTATATTAATATTTCTTTCTCTAGTGTATGTAGTTATAACATCATCTTTTACATCACATCGATCTCTTATTACACTATTCTTTAATCTATCTCTCAAACTCACATACATACTTTGACTAACTCAAGTTATTTACTATAAAAATAGATAAATCGCACTACTCGTACAGCTTAAAAGGTTCCAAAGTCCGACCCGTTTGCGACGTTTAAATTGCAAATGAATGTCCGCTCAAGTATGCCCACCATCTGAACAAGACGTCCAACTAAAAGTGTACAGTTTCAAGTGAAATATATCTGAAAAGATTTTCCGGATTCACACTCGCTCACAGACAAATCTGGAACATTCTAATACCTCCCTATATTTTTGCTTTTATTCGGCACAGAAGAGGGGGTACAGAATTATTGCTTTCATAATAAATAAGTTAATTGTAAAGCATGAAGGGTTCAGTGGCGTAGATGGTAGTGATCGTATCTTGCGCGATAAGGTCGGTCCCTTAAGACATATCCCCACCCCCCATGTTTGTATGACAATATTTATGTTTGTTCTGTATCTGGGTACTAAATTTGTATTTAATCATAATCATATTATATTTGTGATTCGTGTGCTGTCTGATGTCTGTAACATAAGTGTTTTCAGACTTAAGTCGGATTTAGGTCAATGTATAACATGTCGTGTGAGTTAAGGACTAAAATATTACCGTGATAATGAGCGGAGTGCATATCACGCGGAACTGACAGCTGATGAGGCTGGAAACTTCAGAAATGGAGACTTTGCACAATGTTGTAAGTCGTCCACCAATAAGTTAGACGATTTGGATTAATCTGCATGATCACTTGCAAATAGCAAGTTGCATGCATCCAGTCATATTGGTGCTCATTTTGGGTTGTCATTTTTTTTAGTAGGGGATTATAAATAATAATTTCACATACATTGACCTGACTCCCTAGTAAGTGTATACATTTCTTAAGAGGGATGAATGGGGGATTCATCGTTAGTATAAAAGTTTTATAACTTGTTTGAAACCGCGGGCGCTGTTTGCCTATCACATAAATCTTGTATAAAAGTTACATTTTTACATGACAAATTAACAGGATATTTCAATGTAATGTATATTCAAATCAAATATAGTATATAAATGTGCTATGTGGTAATATTACATGTTTTATTCAATAGAACTCTGTGATTCATACAATTTTGGTCATGTAACATCATATTGATGGTTCCGCTCTGTTTAATCTTAGTTTGCAAAACTAATAGCCCCATTATTACCTAGTACATAGTAGGTCATCCTTTTTTTCGATATAATAGGACCATGTTATTTACAATAATTGAAATACTTGAAATGAAGTCTGGTTAACCCGATATTTCGTAATCTCGTTAAGACGGACACGATGGCGCAGATGATAGTATCCTATCTTATCTGCCAAGGGTTGGGTTCGATCTGCACTCAGGACAAATATTTATATGACGATGAAAAATATGTATTTAAGTATTATATTTGTAATTATTATCTGATGTTCATTAACACAAGTGTTTTAATCCACTTACCACGGAGTCAGTTCAATGTATGAGATGTGTTTATACGCGCTACCCTTTTTAAATGTAAGAATAAAAATTAGGCTTCAGTAAACGTATACAGTATAACAGCCCGATTATAACCATTTGATTACTTTGTATTCTAATTTTCTATTTAAATGGTCATTTGTCATCAGACTTTATTGATCAGAAATAAAAATAATATTTTTTAAAACTTATAGTTCACATCAAGAAATTTCGAGTTTACTGAAAGCATTTTTGTTTTATTTAATAAATTAAAGTATTAGGTATATGTCTTTTTTATTTTATTTTTATTAGACTAGGTCGACAAATAAGCATACGGCCTTAATAAGTGATAGTAAGCGTCACAACAGCCCATAGTCACTGATCATATCATGTGGATATCACTAGCGCGTAGCAAAACTTGTGGTTTGATACCAATGCAGATGACCTTTGTTTAAGATCATCATCATACCAATAATTGAAAGTCCACTGCTGGACATAGGCCTCCCAAGAAAGGGGGATTGTTGCCCATAATTGCCGCGCTGGGCAAGCGACGAAGATCCTGCTGCCCATCTCAGCCCTGCGAATTTAAGCTGCAATGTTTTGGATGGATATACCGCCATCTGTCGGTTCTGGTACCTTAGTCGCCTCTTACGACACCTGGTACAAAGGTAATGTATTCATGAAATATATCCCTTTATATTCATATACCAATCACTTCAATGAAAGATCAGAATTCAGGCGTAAATGGATTTATTCATTGTCAGAAATCAAACACGTTAAACCAGTTACGATGGACGCTTTGTCGGAATTTTCAATTGCATTTAGATCGCAGTTTTGTTGCCACTTTAGTGAGGTTTATTGTTGTTTTTAGACTATTGTATTATTTTATTTTATTAGAACAGGTCAAGAGTTAGACAAACATGTATACATTCCTCGTGCTAGTAAGCGTCACTGCAGCTTATAGACGCTTGAAATATCACAAGGATATTTTGAACGCGACTTAAGGATGCTATGCCACATTACCCAGTAAATTCACTGCCTCTCTCACCCTTCAGACCGAAACACAGCAATATGAACACTGCTATTATGCGGAAGACATATATAAGTAAGAGTGAGGTACCAATGCAGTGCAATGCAATGCAACGAAGTACATTAATAGTATGTGTTTTAAGGCTTTTTCTTAGTAACTAGCTAACATTTGTCATCATATATTTTTTCCTATGCCTGTGTTTGTACTATGAAATATGTCATTATATTTTCTCGATCCCGTTTTGAGCATTATCTTTTGGTATAGATGTGTTGATATCTAGCTCTTTTGCAAGAAAATCATAATTTATATACAACCTTTTCTTTGCCCTTTCGCAGAAGCAAAAATATTTGAAACTAAAAAAGAATCCTTATGACGGCCTAGCTATCAGGAAACGGAAACGCAATAAAATAAGACCTTTTTTTAGCATAAATGGAGTGAAAAGACGCTAAACGAATCCAATTTCCTGTCATTATAATGATCTTTTGTTTCAAAATATATTCCTAATATTAAATGTACCGTTATTGTTTTATTAATAGAGGAATAAGTAAAGTCTCTTTTTTTTTAAAGGACTATTAATTTTGAATATTTCTGGATATGGAGGCTTACAAAATGTTTAAAATTATTAATAAAAATAAAAATATTTGCTGATTGTTCACGAGTGTTCTAGGAAATGGCTGTGTTTCAACTCGGAAAAGTTCATCATTTTACAAAAATATGTTGAAACTAGTGATACGTGACACCGGTGTAATTCCCTTTTCTATGAAAGTATTGGATTTAATATATTCTATATTATTTGCTAAAACTATAAATTTTTACGGGTGAAAAAGTTTTTGAAAATGTTTCATTCATTATTTAGTTTATTTGTTACAAGGTACAAATATCCTGTTTATATATTATAGTTTTAGGTGGGGATTTTTTTGATTTTCTACATTCATCATACCAGGCATTGTGAGTCCACTGCTGGATGTAGCCTTCCCCGCACTACGCAAAGCGTGTTGGCAATCGCAAGGCGTAACTTTTGCAACGGGGATGCTGCTGCCTATCCCCGGCCTGTGCATTTGAGCTGCATTGTTTCGGATGGATGCATCGCCAACTATTGGTTCCGGTCCCTCAGTCGTCTACTACAACACTGGGCTTAGGGGAGGTATAATTCTGCATTGCTGGTACCTCATGGCGCTGTATCATAGTGACATTACTCTAGGAGAATGAAGTTTGCAATTAATAACATAATTTTTAAATTGGTTCAGTGCATTTTGAACCCACTATAAAAATTTCGTATCACATTGTCAGCAATAAACTTCTAAACAACTCAACTGATTGAAATCGATTTTTTCACGCTGTGTGTGTGCTGTTTGATTCAACTTGAGACATACAATACTTTACATTTCAATTTATAGTCACTATATTTTTTGTATTGCAAATTATTTGTTTTTTTATTACAACAGTACAAAGTCTGCTGAGTCACTAAGTAAAGTATTGTACTAATGTGTAAAGCAAAAACTTCAAACAGCTTTTGAAGGAGCGCTTATGGATTTCAGTGAAATTCGACTCACGATAAAATTGACGTGAACCAAAAACGCTCTATGTACTTTTTTACACCAAACTGCAATAGAAATACATTAAATTTACAAAAATAAATATAACATATGTTCAGCATCATTAAAACAGCCAAAAAAATATCCACTGCTGAACATATACTCCCAAAGAAACTACCGCCATCTGTCAGATCCGGAACCGAAGTTTCTCGTAACGATACCTAGTTCCAGAACCTAAGTCGCCCTAAGTCTGGTACAGGGGTAGGTATTCTATTCTCCCGGTACTACACGGCTAATATTACACATGCTACTGTTTAAACGACACACCATAACTACTAGCATAGCATAAATATCAAGGAAGCTGTAAATATATCAAGATAAAGTAAAACTGAACAATATGACAGTTACAAACATACACGTTCAAAGAGAGAGAATGAAATGTCATTTTTACAAAGCGATACTCCTTTGATAGCTACTCAAATTGGATTCAGTTCACAAATCACCGACATTAAGGAACACGCTGCTTTACGAGGGATGTTATATTTATTCTCTTTGATTTTATTGAGCGCTAGCGGCTGTGTGCTGCTTTGTCTGTACATATATTTAGAATGCATAGCCTTTTCTCAGATTAAATCACGAGCTACCAGTATCTTTATGTATTGCAGCCTATATTTTCGAGTCTAATATATACATATAAATAAAATTGTCTGTTTGTAATATTATAATAATCGTTTCCTACTACATACATAAATATATATTTTTTGACACAGTTTTTCTGTCTGTCTGTTTGTTTGTTTCGGCTGATCTTTGGAACGGCTCGACCGATTTGAACGGAACTTTTACTGGCTGATAGCTAATATAACAAAAAGTAGCTCAGGCTAAGAACATTTCGCCAAGATTAATAGGAGTAGAGCATCAATTAAAAATGCGGCGAAAAATATACGTTTTGAGGAGAATATGCTTCCTAAAGTCTAAAAACTATTTCACGCAGACACATATATAAAAATAATATTTTTTAATTGTATACAAAAATGTACAGGCAGACCTAAAGTTTCAGAACATTATCATCATCATTTTAGACGAACGGTGCAAATGGTAGTGATCCTGTCTTGTAAGTAAATGGTTGTGCTTTGGATTCCCTCCCAGTATAAATATTTATATATATAATGATATTTGTGTTTGTTATTTATCTGATGTCTGTAACATAAGTGTTTTAAGCGAATTATTAAGGAATCAGGAATTGTCCTGATTCCGTAATAATAAGATCTGTGAGTTTATTCATCAGCCGTAGGACACTGCTAGAGTCATATCTAATAGGACTGGTTGAATGTGGCCTGCGTTCAGCGCGATGCTGCGGTTTTAGTCAGATCGTCTGTGGGTGGACGTTTTTCGATGATCTTACAACTCCATTGGCCATCAGTTCGGCTTACTAAGTGCCCCGCCCTACTTCAACTTACTAATATATCGGTACGTTTTGGTCTGTTGCGGATCTTTATATATGATACGAGTATTGCCCTCTCCATAGACTATTTTGAGTTGGCACATAAAATCAATAGTAAGAGATCACGTTCCACACGTTGATCGCAAACTTTCGATATTTCAAATAATACAGCCTTATCGCTGTTAGCGATCTCTTCTAGAAACTTTCGGAAGAACATATGCGAAAGGTTGAAGGTTTAATATGAACATTAAGTGTAGTAAATATTATAATTTTTATTAGAGAATTTAATAATAATAATAATAACTTTATTCAACAACAAAAGGTAACTTAAACTAAAATACATTTTGATACTTAGGTACCTAAACTAGGTCTAGCCTGTTCTTATAGGCACCTATGCTCTAGTGTGCATGTAGGTGTGGATTTGTGTCTATATGGTCTAATGTAATACAAAGCTTGTTAATTCAACACATTATTTACGCACACATTACATAAATACACAGAATATAATGCTAAGCCAGTACATACAGTATACACAAACAATAATAGTAACAATAAATGTAGTCCAGTCTAGTCCATAATATTGTTAGCAATTCCTCTGTCTTGTTGTAGTCCAATGTCAAAAGCCATTCCCTTACTGTTGTCTTGCAATTGTATTTATTCATGTCATGAATATCTATTTCTTGGTTAATTTTATTATAAATAAATGGTCCTGTAAAATTTTGAAATCGCTGTGCGAATCGTGTACGACATGGCTGATGTATATTTTGGAAATCCACATACTTTCGTCTACTATGAGTTAGTTTATTTTCAGGTTTACATAGTTTATGCTGTTTGAGAATAAGTTTTTGGTAGTACAATTGTCTCACTGTTAAAACTTTGCTATGTATATAGAGTTTTGAGGTAGGGTATTTAAAGGGTAGAATGTACATAACTTTGAGCACTGATCTCTGTGCCCTTACTAGCGGTAACATATTCGTTTTAGTAGCACCTCTTATTTATTTATATTAAAAAAATACTGATGTTTGATACATTCCAATTAAGACTTAGAGCAAGCTAGAGTATAGAATTAAATGCACCATCACTAACAGGTTAACATCACAAGCATGAACTATGACATATTTTAGTTTTAAACGCAGAAAATAGAGAGTAATTTACACTTTATATGAAAGATATGAACGATTAATTCTCGTTGTGTAAATGTATAAAATATTGAAACTGTATATATAATTATCAAATAAAAGTTTAGATGTTAATTGTAAATCGTAGCGTGCGCCAAAGAACAAGAGGAAGATCTTATATAAAAAGGTCATCTTCGTTAGTAACTCTCCCACTAATTTCTACCGCCAAATATAATTCTTCGCTTTTCTGTGTTTGGTTTGAAGGGTGAGAAAGGTAGTAGAGTGGAGAAGGTATTATGTCAAATTACTGGGTCATATGACATAATATCTTCAAGTCACATGGTTGGCCTCGCGCTAATGAGATCTTTGTAATATTACCAGCGTCTTTAGGCTGCTATGACTCTTACTATTATATGGATTATATACTTTTTTGTATACCTGGTCTAATAAAAAATGGGGAAGAGAAAGGGAACAGAGCACATGTGAATGATTGGACTTTGGATCGTTCCTTATTGAACGACCTCGCTCATCCCATCCGTGGAGTTGACGTCTGAGGAGTCCAGTGTTACGTTCATTCTTGCGTTCTCACGGCCATTACTTCAGATAAATATAAGAGAAATAGTAAGAAACATCGGTTAGATACTACTACTATAAAATTACAAAAATAATAACTCAAATTTGTATTTGTAAGCAGATGTTCCTGCGGATATTTTAAGAACAGCGCTAGTCAATTAAGAAAGAAAAGGAGAAAATAATAACATATATACTATTAAAAATTATGACTATTGTGGGAAACAGCGAACTTATCGCTAAAAGCGACCTCCAAACAAATTTTGATGCGAAGTAACTATTATTGAATTCAGTCCGTGTGGAAATTTATCCTCTATTCAAATGGGTTTGCGCTCTCAGTTTTACCAAATTATTTTTTAATTTGCTGTCTTCATAGAAACTCGTTTTATTTTTCTTAAAATAAAATACCGCAGGTAAAATCTGTTCAACTGATCCCAGTTTTAAAACCAAAGACGAGATTTTGTTTATTTCTTAAACAATAAAACCCTGTGTTGCATATCTAAATTAGTAAGATTGTTTATATTTAATTTTTTACTCCTTTTAAAATAGCTTGATTACAATGACAGATGTGAATTTAGTAGCATTGCACGAGTTATTTAAAATGGTGCTCTGGGTATTTGGCCTTATAAATTGTTATCAATACTGTTTACATCGTCTGTAAGGTACTGGCAGAGTAGAATGACAGAGTAGAAACACTGTAGCTCAAATGCGAAGAATGAAGATAAGCAGCAGCATTCTCGTCGCTTTGTCTGGAATGAAAATTAAAGGCAAATCCTTCCGTTTTAGGGAGATCTATATCCAGTAGCGGATTTACAATGGCTGGTATAATACATTTCAAAAAAATAAAAACCATCCCCCCATAAAATAGTAATATGTAAGCAGGATTTTTGCATCGGATGGATTGGAAGCTTTTGCTTTCTTGGAGATATTATGCCACATTACCCAGTAATTTAATACAATACAGATGACCTCTAGTAAAATGTTATTAGTTTGAATTTGAAATTCCTAAAGCAAATAAGAACATAATTATTATCAGTTATACTATTTCCAACAATGAACTATAATTAAAAAAAATTTTTTTTTGCAAATATTTTATTGCAATGCAAAGACGGGTCAATTTTATGTATATGTGTGGATGGTTGCATCGGTTGCAGTTTATTGGCCGTTCTGGGTGAGATCATTTGCTATTCCGGCCCAAACAGGTTTTAGAACCAAAATTGAGCGTGGGTTTTGCCCTTAAGCGCCAGTCACACACGGTGTAGTATATTTAATCATCTATACTAAATATAAAACTTCTTGACGGGCCCGATGGCGCAGATGGTAGTGATCCTGTCTTGTGCACCAGGGGTCGTGAGTTCGATTCCCACCCAGAGCAAATATTTATATGATAATATTTGTGTTTGCTCTGTGTATGGATGTAAAATATATGTATTTAAGTAGTATATTTGTGATTCCTCTGTTGTCTGGCATTCGTAACACAAGTGCTTTAAGCGACTTACCACGGAGTCAGGTCAATGTATGAGATGTTGTGGGAATTTATTATTATTATTATTATTATTGTTAACGGCTTCGAAACGCGGTTTACTTCGCGGTAACAGTTCTTAAGATTTCAAGATTAAAAAAAGATGTTGTGTCATAGTTTGAATATTAAAAAATAGTTTTATCATGTTATGAAATATAAACTGTACCAATATTTTACAGAGCAGAGTAACTCTGCCGGTTGCATTATCCGTTATTATATCGCGGACCAACTTAAATGAAACTTGGAACGGACTAAGTTTGAACCAAGGAAATTATGTATATCTTTTTAATGAAGAGTATAAAGGCTAGGATTTACTTTAACAGTTTCAAATTAAGGAGTATTTCCTTTGTGGTATGAGAACTATAACAACCTACAAATCTACAAAAAACCGTACAAACTTAATGAGCCTGACTTCGAGGTAATTTACCTAAATCACTTATGTTTATATAACAGATAAATTATAATATTAATAATTCTAATATTAATAATCCTACTATGGCCGTGTGGTACCGGTAGAGAAGAATAGTACCTACTCCGGTATCAGGAGTCGTAAGAGGCGACTCAGAGTGCTGCATATCCAACCGACGCAGTGCAACTCAAATGCAATAGGGCGGGTATGGGCAGCAACATTCCCTTCGCAAAGATACGCTCAGTGATTGCCGCCACGCTTGTCTAGCGTGGCAATTACGGGCAAATTACCATAAATTACTTGTGGACGTCACTGAACTCATCCTAATCGGCTGGACCGATTTGAACGATTTTTTTGCATATGTTTGGTGGCGCCCTGGATGCTTCAGTTTCACAAATTAGCCGGACAGTTGGCATTGCAGCTGGTATGTAGATTTATATATATTTACCTATACTATAACTCAAAGGCTGGATCGACTTGAATGAACTTTTGTGAATGCATACAAGTGGCGGCCTGAAAAATTTAGATTCACAAATTAGCCCGGCAGTTGGCGCTGTAGTCGGTATCTAGGTTGTTAATATACATTATTATTTATCTTTCCTATTATACCTGTTTAATAACCTACTTGCTATAAATATGCAGAACAATATCTGTTGGGTTAGCTAGTAAAATATAAATTTAAATCTTCCTAGAATCTATGAGAATAACATCAGATAAAGCACACTGTAAATATTCCACACTCTTTCTTAAGACAATTGGAATATTTTAATAAAGTGCGATAATGGAAACATTTGCTAGTGACGGGCGCTCAGAACTAGCTCCCTAAAATTTTTCCGATACAAAATAATGTGCCACTTAAGAAACTGTTAAGGGACAAGGCTACGAATACATTGCTACGCTCATATTCTATATGAGCGTGGCTAATGTATATGGCTCTTTATATGTCACTGAAAAGGTGAATGACGTATCAGAACAAACAGACGGCGATATATCCATCTAATTCGCTATCAGCGATTATTTACTTGAGGTAGACTTCATACAAAGGTCATCCGCATTGGTACCTCACTCTCATGTACTTCTATTAGTTATAAATTATCAGGACACGCTTACCCAGGGCAGAAATTTTGGGCACGACACCATATTTTTTTTGATGAGGTCTACTGTTATTATTATTATATTAAATTGCTATAGAAGCTCATGTGTCCCAGTACTTATTCTTAATGTATATTGTATGTACAATTTAAACAAAAAAAACAGTTGTTTTTCTTCTGACGTAATGTTTCCAAACATATCTCAGTTAATTCAAATAACTTATTTGAATTAACTGAGATATGTTGATATATATATATATATATATATGTATATGAATATAATCAAAACCACGGCAACACCGGATCCGTCGTAATACTTTATAAAACATGATATAAACGGATGAAAATATTGTGATTTGATTCTTTGAAACATATATAGAAGAAATGTACACCATATATACCTGGTACGGCGACATATCAGGCAGGAATGGGCAGCAGTCGCTTTCCACCTGCGATTGCCAGCACGCTCAAAATTTTTGTATTCTCGGGTAGGTCTTTGTCCAACGGTGGATGTTCTACGCCTTTTAGGTAATTACCAATCAATTCCAGTACAAGTTTCAACCCGCTCGCTGTCCTACCAGGATCTAACCCTTAAAAACAAAGTGGCAGTGAAATCGCACAGTAGTCTGCAGGTGTTACATCGCGAACGTTCTACAAAATCCCCCCTACATTTTAAAATTGGATTCTGCTATGAACGCTCGAGCGATCGCTTCAAAAACTAATATTGAGACCAACTTCTTAATGAGTCTGTGAAGTCGGAGTTAGTTTTGTCGATGTCTTACCTGATTAGCTACGCTGTTGTGCGCCCATTCTAGTTAGCTGGCTAGGTTTTTTTTTTAAGCTTAAGTGAGAAACTTTGACACGACGATTTTGTTAGTAATTAATTTGTTATGAAGTCGAACGTCTGTAATGAAGTTTTGAACTCGTTTGTATGATAATTTTTATAAATTACATATTTATGTGTATAGTGGCGTGAGGTACCGGCGGTGTAAATTAGTACCTTTCCTTGTATAATCTGTTGTAAGTGGTAACTAAAGCACCAGAAGCGACAAATACAAAATAGTATTTAAGCTGTGGTTGAACACTAAGGGTAGGAACGGGCTGCAGTATTCTCGTCACAAACTGTGCTCTGCGGTTGCCAGCACACTTGGCCAGCGCGGCAATTATGATCTATACTCCCCCTTTCTTGGCGAGGCCATTGTCCAGCATTGGACTTCAAATGGCTGATAATAATAATAAATTACCACAACATCTCATACATTGACCTGACTCCGTGGTAAACCGCTTAAAGCACTTGTATTATGGACGCCAGACAACAGTCGAATTATAAATATACTACTTAAATACTATATATTTAACTCTCAGACAGAACAAACACAAATATCGTCATAAAAATATTTGCTCCCGGTGAGAATCGAACCCACTATCCCTGGTGCACAAGATAGGATACAGCCATCTAAACCGTCGAGCCCGTCAAGAAACATATATAAAACGATAGCTGAATAGTTTCAACTTGGATAGGTTTCTATATCTAACAGCGGACGTCCTCCAGCTGATATGATGATGATGACAATGATGATGATAGCCTACTTTTATCTCCCAGTAATATTTTCTAGGGAAGCGATTTAGTGTGATGTCCATGCGTACAAAGTCGATGACAGAACGGCTACAACACATTTTTTTCTAAAGTTTCTAGAAGGTATGCGACTTTAGTTAAAACCATGGTTATGATTTTCCAAATTGAAGCAGAGCAAAATTGTTAGTTCAAATTTGGTATGACTTGTGATGGTCAAAATTGTTATTTGTAAAATAAACGAAGCCGAAAATCAATGCTTGTCATTCTAGGACATCGCAAAATACTAAGCCAATTTACAACAGCCCTATAAATTTTGATTGATAAAAATGAGAGCTGTCAAAGTACGATGTTATTTTTTTAATGGTTACATAATTTAATTTAAAGTTGAATCTGCTTTATTATGAAAACAGTACAGAGATGCTATTACATTGACATCCGTCATTCTAATTAAGCTATACTTTAATGAGTATAGGATCGTCCTCTCGTAATGTTACTATTTTTTTTATTGACATTTGTGTTATTTATTACTGCTTATCCTTGTTGTATATGTTTGCGGAACAACAACTCTAACTTGCCATAATCAGAATTTGTTCTAAATAATAATAAATTATAATACCAAAAAATCTGTCTCTTGCCATTTACGAATTAAAAAAAAAGATAAATCCAAAATTTAAAAAAGGCACTGAAAGTGATAGCGCTAATTTAGTATTTCAAGTAATAAACATCAGCAAGATGGCGTCTATAGAGACGGTTTAATTATAAAGAAACGAAATGAATTAGTTAAAATAATGATTCTTCAAGAATATTGTTGCGATGCGCGATCGAAAACGCACTCACTTATTTTGTTATTTGACTCTAACGTCAGTTCTATGAGCGCAGCCGGGGAAAAGAGACAAGGCTTTACAGAGTCCTTTTTAATAGACAGTTTTCATCTGTTGGCTAACCTGATTATAAACATAGTACTAACCTAACAATTATTAAGTCAGTGTTTCGTTTGCGATTGCCAACACGCTTGCCCAGCGCGGTAATTATGGGTAATATTCCTCCTTTCTTGCAAAGGCCTATACCAACAGTAGACTTCCAATGGTTGATATGATGAAAGGTTTTCATTTATCATCATAATCATACCAGCCATTGGAAGTCCACTGCTGGACATAAGCCTTTTCAAGAAAGGTTTTTTGCCCATAATTGCCGCGCTGGGCAAGCGTGTTGGCAATAGCAGAGCGCAGCTATCTCGACGGAGATTGCAGTATCTCCCATCCCCGCCTTGCGCTTTTAAGTTGCCGATGGATGTACCGCCATCTATCGGTTCTGGTACTTTAGTCGCGTCTTACGACACTTGGTGTAATGGGTGGTACTATTCTATTAGGTATTTATTGCAATTTTTTTTATTATTAATTGTTTGTCGGTTCAGCTAATACACTAACAGCTAATACCTTCTAGTATTTTACTAAATAATAATAATAATAATAAATTCCCACAACATCTCATACATTGACCTGACTCCGTGGTAAGTCGCTCAAAGCACTTGTGTTACGGACGCCAGACAACAGAGGAATCACAAATATACTACTTAAATACATATATTTTACACCCATACACAGAGCAAACACAAATATCATCATATAAATATTTGCTCTGGGTGGGAATCGAACCCACGACCCCTGGTGCACAAGACAGGATCACTACCATCTGCGCCATCAGGCCCGTCAATATAATACCGACAGTAGTTTTAGTCCAACGAAGCGTAAAAATCTACGTTTTGAATTTTACGACATCTTTTATATTTCCTAACAAGAAAGTAAAACTAAATCGCATCTCTTGATCCTATGCAAAACAACAAATAATTTAATTTCATCAAATCGCTTTTGGAATAAGCCACTTATTTAAAGTTCAATAACATCGCCCTGGGTCCATAGCCTCTCCCTTTCTTTATTAGGCGTGAAGAACTTAGCGCGAAAGAGATAGAACAAGCAATAGTCAATAGCCTGCCATAAGGTCGTTATGAATCCTTTTATAATGCTTCCTACATAGCCGGCGTAGTCCTGTGCAGAATTAATGATTAGAAATCACTCTTTGAAGTTCGAATGAAAAGACACGTTTCTTTACCGCTCCGTCATTATCGCTCATTTCCTTTTGTCATTGGCCAAGGCAGTAATAATGCACACTGACGCGACACAATTATTTTTTGAGGTTTTTTTTTTAGATTCGTTCGACAAGCACACAGCAATCGATAGTCGCTTGAAGTAATCTCATAGATATCACGAGCGCGTTACCAGCCTTGTTATTTGAAGATATTTTGTCACATTACCTAGTAATTTTGCTGCCTACATTATCCGAACGCTGCTATTTGGCAGTAGAAATAGGCGAGTGTTAGGAACCAGACAGATGACTTTTATAAGGTCTAACCTCTTGTGAAATACTGATCAATGTGTTTTTTTAGTGTTGATCAACACTTTTTGCGAATTATCATTCACAAACAACCGTGTTAACACAAGTTTTTAATAAAAAAGTATTATAATACCAAAATGAATTGCATTTACAAAATTGCAATTGTTGTTGCAATACCTTCATATCATAATTGTGAAGTTACTCTGTGTAAAACCAGAAAAGTATTAATTAAATATTATGTATATGCATACATATACCTACAAACATTAATGTTTGCCACGTTGATGTTTGTCCTGGGTAGAGATGAAACACACAAAAGTTAAATCACAAAATAGAGACACTACCGAGTCGTCAAATGTTTCCATTTGTATCGAACCAGACAATTCTGCCTTTTCCTTATTCGACCTAATTTCATATTTTTCATCTCTTAATGTGCACGAGGTGTGTCCTAAAATTCTAATATGAATCCTTTATTTATACTAATATGAATTTAATAAGTTCCTTTGGTCAGCGCATATGTTTGGAAGTTCTACTATTCACTCCAAAAACTTTTATTTATAAATCCCTTACATTAAGCACTTTACATTTTTCGGCAATTTGAATATTTTTCTTAATTATAATCATTCGTCAATGGAGAGTCATTGACATAACAATAATAGCTACTGGATACCAAAAATTATTTTTTTTCTGTTACAGGAGTTGTAAGAAGCTATCTTGATAATGGAACTGAAAGAAGGTGGTATCCACCCGCTATAGTGTATCAAATATAATAGGGTGGGGATGAGCAGGAGAATTTCCGACGCGAAATTCTGCTCTGCTAGTGCAACCATGCTTTCTTAACAAGCCTAATTTATGCATAAAATCTCGTTTTTTGGGGCAGCTTATCTCTAGCAGTGGATATTTGAGCGACGGTTTAACAGCAATGATAGTGGTTTTTAAAAAATCATGCGTTGTTATCAAACATAGATGCACAAAGAGCCGTGAAGTACCGGCAGAATATAATAGAACCTCCCCTTGCACCAGATACCGTCATAAGCCGACTGATGGCGGTATATCCATTCGATACAGCTCAAATGTACAGGGCGGCGATAGGCCGCAGCATCCCCGTCGCGACAGCTGCGATCTTCGATTACCAACACGCCTGCCCAGCGCGGCAGTTATGGGAAAAAAAAACCCTTCCTTAAGGAAACCTATGGCCAGCAATGGACTTCCAATGGCTAATATGATGATGATCTAACATAAACTATATTTATTTTACACATTTTCTGTCAATCTAGAGAACGTAAAGTTACCAAAACGAACTAAAAAAAAATAAAAAAAATAAGACATACCGCGTTTTAATGTTGTGAAAACGTTTTATTTTAATTTTAATAAAGTTATTTGTAAAGTATATTAGTGAAATGTTCGGAGTGATTTATATCAGTTTGATAGAATATTTAAAATATTTAATGTCCATGCGGCTACAGCACTAAGCCGCTGTAGGATGCAAAACAGGGCATCGGAATGCAAATTGCTTGAAGATATTGCTAACTAAGTTTTTCTCAAGCTCCATTTTTATTTATTTCTTGAAAATCACCAGAAATAGCAAATATTTAATAAAATAATTAAATATCTCAATTTGTAAAATGGAAGAACAATTTAATAAGAGAAAAAATAATGCAAATTCTTTTTTACTATATCTTGTAGTCTATATATAGTAAACGGTAGTCTTGGAATTGCTGTACAAATTTCGATAGAAAACTTTCACCGAAATATCATCGTGAAATATGAAAATATATCATGAAATAGAAGATAGGCCATCACGTTCTACTTACCCTAACAATTAAACAGAGCGAACGGAATAAAAACACACACTTTGAAAATTCTACATTCAGTTTCGGTTAACATATCGCAACATTTAGATGCAAACTGCCGGATTTGCGGCATAAATTGCCTACGTGTACCGTAAACTGCGAGCTAGCATTCCGCAGTCCGCATTCATCAGGGAAAAATAAAACACCTGTACAGTTTGGGCCAACGTAAAGCTGCTGAAATCGACGAAGACGAAGAGTTGTTAGTTCATGACACGAATTACGCTATGTCCTTACAAAAATATTTATTTACACTAATATTGAGCGTTCCAGTTGTATATTCGGGAGTCCAATAGTGATGATTGGATTTAGATGGATTATTTGATTATGATAATGACCATAAGAGTTACCATCCTTCAAAATACCCAGTAATTTCGCTGGCTCTCTCACCCTTCAAACCGGAACAGCAATGTTAGCACTGATATCTGGTGGTAGAAATGAATGTAAGTAATGTAGGTAGAAAGTTGCAGACAATCCGCATTGGTCTACCTCACTTAAATAAAAAATGCTATTTATTGAATAAGTTTGTAAAAAAAATAAGCTTTTATTAATTTTCTTATCAAATTCTTAAAACTTAGTTAGAGATTTACAATCATGTATGTAAAATTAACTTGACGAAAAACAATTACTGTTTTATTTGCTCAAAAATGGTATGTACTAAATTTTAACATTCCGTGTATAGTTGAAACTAAACGTATTGGAATATAGGCATTTGTATTCAGCTGGCACGGGTTATACGTCATTTTGACCAGGTGTCCGAGTGTGCTGGGAATGTATAAGCTGTAGTCTAACACTAAGACACGATTGAAAACGGAGTGTCCAGCCAGACGATACAATAAGCTTGTAAAGTAAAATACTTATTGACAATAAACCAGAGTAGTGCGAGCTACGAGTTGCACTGGTCCACCTAGACATTTTTGAAACATTATTTTATTTTCAATTTGTAGGCACTTTTGGTATGTTACAATCAACTTTTTTAGGTACATAAATAAAAAAAAGAACATTTGCATGTCAAGTTTAATGAAACGAAGATTAAAAACTGTATTATTTACTAAATACAAAATATTGACATAATTGTTATCACAAATGTTGATATATTTCCTACCACATTCATCACGGCCGGGGCTGTTCAGTGTGGGAAATGTAGCTCGAAAAACAATCTCTACTGTGTTTTACATTCGGGAATCAATGAACAAAATAATGCGCGGTCACTGTACAGTTTATGATTTTTTTGGATATATATGGTGCAAACGGGCCCGATGGTGTAGATGTTGGTGACTCTTATGTTGGAAACTTTAATGTAAGTTACAATTATGGGCAAAAAGGCCTGTTTATTTGGAAAGGCCTGTTTACAGCGGTGGACGTTCTATAGCTTGTGATGATGATAGATATATACACTCCCAAAATGGTGAGTTAAGGCCTTTGCATAAGTCACTTTCAAACCCACAGAATAAGAAACGGTAGTCTTTCGGTTCATTATGACGGGCCCAATGACGCAAATGGCAGTAATCCTATCTCGTGTGCCAAGGGACCTGGGTTTGATTCCCACCCATCTCATTCATGCATTCATGTCATTTGTATTACATGATGATATTTGTATTTGTTCTATGCCTGGGTGTTAAATAGTATATTTAAGTAGTAAATTTGTTTTATCTGGTCTTTTATCTACCACATAGTCAGGTCCATGTATGAAATATCGTGTGAAATTATTTATTTAATTAACCATATATTTTGTAAGTGAAACATCTTAAAAATACATAAATAAACACAATTGACGAGGAAAACAATGTGGTTAAGCTTGCGGCCCAAGCTAAACGCTTCTAATTTCCAAACAAAATATCACAGCTGTATAAACTCAATACACGCTGTGTATGCAAAACAGAGAGATTCCCATGCAAGTGAAAATGGTTTCAGGCCCGATGCTTCGCTTCGCAAACTGCTTCGTTAATATCTCTGACACTTCATTCGGACGGCTTAATTAGGTACTTTTCTTTTATGCTACTTTTCGCTGATGCTATAATTAGAAAGGCTTCGCCTGATCGGCTATTCGAAAATGTTAATGTAGCTTGAGAAGCGAAATGAAAACGTTCAGGCCGTTAGCAGTTCTCTACTGATAATTGATATCGATGTATTTGTTTAAAAAAAAAAAAGTATTGCGATACGAGCTTATTGAGCGAGTATAACTTAAACACAACTTTAGTAAAAGCATGAAAAACTTCCAGAAAGCCGAAAGGTAGGGGCACAGTAGAATAGTCTGTCTGTACCATCAGTTTTGGGAAATGGCACAACACAATACGGCAAATTTATTTAAGATTTGCGGTAATGTTTATGATTTTTTAAAATTTCACATTTTTTTCATAATTTTGAAAGTATAACTACTAACAAAGATTTTTTTATTCATTTAGTTTAAAAACAGGCATTTTTGCAAACAGTAATCTAACAAACACTATCGTGCAGTAATCTTAGGATTTAGACTTAGACCGCCTTCACTTATAATAAAAACAAATAATACCAACCGTTTATTTTCCACTAGTTTTATAATTGTTAGACTTAACTTTGGCACATTATATTAATTGGATGGACTGAAATCTGAGAAAGGATAATCGTGTATTTTAGGACTCCAAGTCTCCCACCCGCGTTAAAAGTGTGTAAGTGAGTCTGGTATTATGATAGTATTTTAATTTGGAGGGGATGATATACATATAACTTACATAAGTTAGCGTACATGTCACTGGGCGGGTCTTAAAATTTACTGCAGTTTCATTACTCCATCTGCTCTTAGTAAAGAATCTAAAAGCAAACCTGCCGGTATAGAAGGCTCTTTATCACTATTAACACAGTTAAGAAAACGTCACAATTTATTAGGATTGTAATTAGGGTTTGCGTTAATTTTAATACTAATGACGATAACAAATAAATTAACATAATATCCGATGTTGACCCGATTCTATGTTTTTCAGGGTAAAGCACTAGTGTTATGGACATCTAGCAAAAAATATTTACTTAAATTTATATTTAAAATACGCAGACACAGAACAAACACAAATGTTCTTTATATTCATGTTTAATCTGGATGGGTATCAAATGAGATGGATACCATTGGAGTCCTCATTTTTGATTTTTCATATACACGCTTTATGTTAAGGGAGGTTTATTACTTTATTGAGAAGTACAAGACTCTCAAAATGGATCATAAGTTAATCCTAATAAGAATTTGCACGATTGTTCCGTTTGATTGATCGAAGATGTCACAATGATAATGTCAACTGAAATTTCTTAAGCAAATATATACTTTAATAATAATACAAAGGTCGTCTGCGGTAGAACTTCACTCTAACCTATTTCTACCAGATTGCAATATTCTGGTTTCAAGGGTGAGAAAGGAAGGGAATTTTTTCAAGTCACAAGGTTGGCAACGCGATCATGATGATACGTGATATTACGTGCGTCTATAGACTACTATCACGCGGATTGTGTGTTTTTTGTTTTGTTGTAAACGCTAAAACATTGATGAGTCCTTGCAAGATAGCCTTAAAGAATCCACGATCTTCTGAGAAGATGCGTCAGAGATTAATAACAGTTAACCTAACCCGATACGCACGAACCACCCGCTTCAATCGTTACGCTTCTCTCTGGACTGTGGTCTTGCTTCGAATATTGTCTTTAATGCAGAAGAGAGAGGCGTTAATCACTATATATTTACCCAACACCTTATACATAATTCCGAAATAGCTTAAAACACTTGTATAAAGTATATCAGATAAAAAAGGAATCAAACACAAATACTTATCATATAAATGTTAATTTTTGGTTTATGGGGATCGACCTACGACCCTTGGCACACGAGATAGGACTTCCATGTACTCACTACCATCAGCAATACCGGACTCATCATAGTGTCAATGGACGTGCCTCTTTGCTGATCTGTTGTTTTTTAGCTGGATATGGTTTTATAACACAACTTACTGATATTATGATGATATCTAATGAATGCTCGAATAAACATTCTTATTCCTTTATGCAGTTCCACTTGAATATTATAAATACGGAAGTGACTCTATCTATCTGTTACGCTTCCGTGGCTTAGCCGGTGAAACAGTTTTGGTAGATCTTGGCATGTGTATGTGCATTAGAAAATAACTTACATGAATAACGGATCATTTTTAAAGCACAGTACCATCGGAATTGTATTATTAAAACCTCATATCAATAAACACTTTTGTATTATAATGTTTCAAATAATACGACACAATTCTGCCGAAGTTATAATATTTGAAAACTAGTATTTAGTTTAGAAATAGGAATCATTACCTTTTTAAAAAACTATCAGAACCTAGTGCCTGTTAAACGCAAATGTATAAAATTAAATAAAAACAAAATAAAAATAAATAAAATAAAGGAAGTTTGTAATTGTAACTTCCAAATACTGACAAATCTTTTATTAATCTTTATAACGGTAAATGATAAAACAAGTAAGCAGCGTTTTCAAGGCGTAAAAAATATTAGATTAAACGCATAAATGTAAAAAAAATCCTTATTAACTTTTACTTGAGTACCAAGTCCTTGAACCAATTATAAGTTCATGCAAGTTTAAAAAACGAGTTATGTATTGATTGTGTGTGCTAGTAAATCATTGCGGGGTTCACATTCCACTCGTTATTAGACTTGCATGAAGAGAAATAATTCATATTGTGATATCAGCCAATTGATAAAAAAACAAGTCACTCTTCGGCAATGAGATACATAAATTTTCTCAAGAAATCAAAATCCACCGACCCTAATATTTTACATGCATTCCCTATAATTTAATTCATATATTCAGCAGCCCTGCAATAAACCGAAAACGTGGCACACAAACTCACACAAAATTATAATACTTTATGGAATCGGGTAAACGGTCAGCGAACGGCCTCTGCGAGTGACACTTTGTGAAATATCCGCCGCATGTACTACAGTGATAGCAGTTACCCTATCCCGTATTAGGATGACATAGGTCTTTTTGAGAATTTTACATACTTCGACGATGTTTGTTTTGGTTGAGAATTGTACTTATATTTGAACGGATAGGCCTCTACAAGATGGAGATTTTAGCCTATAATTGTCGCGCTGAGCAAGCGTGGTGGGAATTACAGAGTACAACGGCGGTGTTTCGGATGAATATCCCGCTATCTGTCGGTTCCGGGGAAAAACTATTCAACTCTGCCAGTACCCCTCAGTTTTTAGATAATATATAGTATATTGCTCTCAGAATCCGCTATAATCAAATCAAATAATGTATTGTCATTTATTGTGATATAATCATCGTCATTATTACAGCAGTTGCAGAAGGTACAAATAGGATTGCTCATAATTACCGCGCCGGTTTTATATAATGACATTCGCAAAGAATAAATTTGCGATAGAAATGCTGATGGCCAGTTCCAGCACCTCACTCGCTGCTTATAACCTAATATAAAGGGAGGATTGTATAGGACTTTTAGGTCCTTAAATCAAATGATTACCGTATTTTGTTTTTTTTTAATAGACTAGGTCGACAAACAAGCGTTCAGGCCGTGTGATAGAAGCCGTCAATGCAACCTACAGATGCTCGTCAAATCACTAGGATATCACTAGCGCATTGCTAACCTTGTGATTTGAAAATTATATCTTATTCACTATCTCTCTTACCTTTTCTCAATCAAAAATACAGAAATATGAACACTGCTGTTAGTAAAAATAGGTGAGAATGAGGTACCAATTCGGATAACTTTTTGTATAAGGTCTACCTCACGTATTTCCACTTCCATCAAACATTCGATTCACTTCTATAATAATGCCTAACTGAAGCCAACGGGTTTCGAGTTCTACTTGACCCTAATTGTTCTAGTTTCAACTTACAACAATAAATAAGCGGAAGCAACAAATATTTCAGCAACATTTTAAGGGTACATCTTTTAGTCGTATTATTTAAAATTAACCACATAATTAACATTCCGACCACACTTCGAAAACATCTCAAAAAAGAGTAACTCAGTTAGAAGTATGCTGGAATATTGCGACCCAGTCCGGAGCCCTTTTTACAAGATACACATAGATAATATAAAAAGAGTGCAAAAGAAGTTATTTAAATTCCTTTGCCGTAGGCATAGGCCGTTTGCTTGTGAGCTACAGTGAAATGCTTATTTAGTTTAAAATGATCTCATTGTACGCCCGTAGCAACTGTATCACTTCTTGTGCTTCTTATGTTTGTGCTTGCAAAATAATCCACTCTTCTATAGAGTTACCAGATATTCCTCTTTCTCCCAATACTTTCACGTTAAAGGTGTATACAAATTAATACTGCCTTCCGCAATAACCAGAATGTGTCGTTCCTACAATGAACTGAAATGCAGTGGCAAAGACATATGTTTTTAATAATAGATTTTTTTCTTTACTTACTAATACGGAAATTTCTAAAAAGTCTTGCAGCCGTGTGATCCTTCTTCAATATCATAAAATATGATAATCGGCTAGAGAGTAGAAAAATAATTCGTTATATTAATTTTTTTTGCTTGTATTATTTATCATTATTTACGTCTTGCATTAAAAATTATGAAAAAAATAATAAAACATGTCGTGTAAACATCTCCTAGGTTACCGTCAGGTCAATATTATATTTAATTATAATTATTAGTATCACCTGCTCATTGGCCTCTCTAAGATAGACGATTTCACCTATAATCGAGGTACTGGGCAAGCGTGTTGGCAATCACAAAGCGCATCTTTCGCAACGGGGATGATGCGGTCCACCCCCGTCCTGTGCATTTAAGCTGCATTGTTTCGGATGGGTATACCACCATCTGTGGGCTCTGGTACCTTAGGCGCCTCTTACGACACCTGGTGCATTAGAAGGCACTATTCCACTCTGCCGGTACCTCACGGCAAAGTATATGAATGTATGACAATAATATATAAGTGTACCTAAAATAATAAATAAATAAAAAATCACAACTGTCGATAAGTATTTTTTTTCAAAGATTAGCTTACCCGGTTGTCTTTGATATATCTAAAATGTATATGTTTTATTAAAAGATGTAGTGACTTTAAATTGAGTACAAAAGTACAAAGTAGTACCTCAATTACCTTTACTCTCAATACCAATTCTCTCAGGTTAAATTAAACTGTGCAATGTCAGCAAAAAATTATTACACACAACAACGCGACAATTTTTTTTATATACTCGTATGTGTGTTCTTATAGCAATATCCACGACTTCGTCCGCATTCTTATAATATTTCTTGTATTCATTTAGCAGTTTACACAACAAAAGCCTTTAAAACTTAAACTTTTTCCGTTTTTGTCATATATTTTATTAATGTTTCGCTCCTATTTTTTACAGCGTGATGTTGTATATCCTAAATTACTTCTTTTTATATCAATTAACTACCAGTTAAAGTTTTATTAAATTCATCAATCGTTGTAGAGCTTACCTCAAATATATTGAAATGCACAAAGACAATCTAATTTTATTTTAATGTATTAACAATATACGTAGGTACTGGAAGTATTTCAGGGCAATATGGTGAAATGATCCTAACGATGACTAATTTTATGGTTAGTACTAGTTAAGAAAGCGCATAAAAATAATCTACATTATTTAGCTATATATATCCTATGTAAAATTTATAGACGCTTTAGTATATATTTATTTCCATATTTATTCAACTAAAACCAATAGGTAGACTTGATTTATTTTAAATCAATTACAAACGTAAATAACAATAGAAAGATCAACAAATCCTTTTGATTTAAGAGTTAGTACAATATACTATGAACAAATAAAGGTGGCCACTAACAGGCCAGAATAGAAAGCGAAACTTCAGCGTTTCCCTTCCAGTTTGTTTAATCAAAATTCAATAGAGCGATGTGATTCGATTATATACTTTTGTTTTCGGCTATTCAGCTAAAGGTGGGAATAAACTTGGGTGATGGAACACTTGTTATATGTCAAAAATATTAAACAATCGTAAATAATAATGGATGCTTGTTGGGTGGTTTTGAACTGCGGTAAAGGCAGCGACAGATGGCGGTATATCGACACGATTTTTTTTATATTACTAAGTCAGCAAACAAGCATACGGTCCACTTAATGGTAAACGTGACCGCAGACAGGTTATATATAAGTAAGTAAGTTGTTCATACATTTGTTCTTCGCATATCATTTGAATAGAATAACAGCTGATAAAGCAACGAGTTTTTAAATTATTTAGATAGTTTTTGTATTAATTACAAGTAGAGGCTAATTTAGTCGGTTCCGGCACCTCCGTCGCCTCTCACGACATCTAGTACAGAAAGAGGTACTTTTCTACTCCGGTGATACCTCCAGGCGACGCTAGTACATTGACATTTGTCTTTCCAATTAATTTATATTTAAAGTTTACCGCGTTGCTAAACTTGTGAAATTTCCCATTTTTTATGAAAACAGCAATATGGCGCTAGAATTATTTGTAGGTGACATGCAGACTACGTTTGTATGGTTTCTCAATACTAACAGAGACTCGAGAGTAATCCACACCGAGTCGAGACGAAACAAATTTTGTCCTGAACTTACTGGAAAAATTACCTCATTTTTTTAAGTGTTAGATGTCTGATCCCTTCAGGTCATCAGACTCCTCAGTATTATGAATATTATACAATTTAGTATTATTAAAATTGTATAAATAAATTGTTTTATTCATTATTTTCGATGATTCAAAAGTGCTTGTAATGGGCCTACTTGAAAATAAAATATTTTGAATGATTGATTGAGAAATATTTTTCAAGTGCTGCGATAAATAAGGAAGTTTGATTTTGGCGCGAAACCAAAAACACTTCTGTTCGTGGTACCATTGTTGCTGGCAGTTACCAGAACGCAGTTTTTCAAGGAAACACAAAGCTAAAATGTTATAAGTGAAATCCGAGATAACCCGAAGGATAACTAATTGTTTAATACAAGTAAGCAATCGAGTTAGTCTGCACCCTAAATTTATCTGATTAAGGGGTTCAATAGATCCGTATCAGCAAACCTTGATCGTGCAGAAGTTAATTTATCTGATAGTTAGTTTTTCTAACAGTGTCTGGGCCTATAAAACTATGCTCTTTATTATAAATTTATTTTAAATACTTTGTTACGAAAAAAGTACTCATAAATCACAGTGGAGTTACTGCAGAGTAAAATAGTACCTTCCCCAGTGCCAGGTGTCGTAAAAGCCGAGTGAACTACCAGAACCGACAGATGCCTATATATCGACCTGAAGCAATGTAGCTCCAATACAAGAGGGCGGGAATGGGCAGAAGCATTCCCGTGAAGCTCTACGATTGCCACCACGCTTGCGCAGCGGAAAATTTTGGGCAAATTCCCCTTTTTTGGGGAGGCTACTGTCCAGCTGTGGACGTTCTACGACTGCTACAATGATAACGGTTATCTATCTACACTGATATTATAAAGAGGACATATTTGTATGTAGTGAATAAACTTAAAAAGTACTGGACCGATTTTAATAACTCTTTTTTATTAGAAGGCTACATTATCAAGGCTACATTATCATAGGCTATATTTAGTACTAGATTACTTAAGAAATTCCTATTAAAACCAATCGAAGGTGTCTTTCATCGCATACCCTGCGAAGAATATTAATGATAGGACAAAAATTGTTTAACAATATCGTAGAATATATCAATATCATCAAAAAACTTTGCGAGACCATATGCCTATCTATTGTAGTGACGTCACTATAACTACTTTTTTACATTTAACAAATCGGTAAAAATGCCGATCAAAATCAGACCGTGTTATCCATACCATTTATAGTTATTTATACAAATAAATAATTTAATATTCAAAAATGTCTTAATACCTGATGATTAATTTTTGAATTATTGAAATCAAACATTCCATTCAAAAGATATCATGAAATTAAAATGAAAATATATGCCGGCGGCGGCCGCCGCGCACCGCATCGAGTAACTAACTCGACGAGAGCAATTGTATTTGGCACATTCTTGAGTAGGATCTACTAAAAACCACGCTTCGTTGCCACCTATAAATACTACAGCCAACGTAGTGTACAGGGAGGTTTTAAGATAAGCATGCAATTTTTGTCAAATTAGGGATTCATGGTCGTTTTAATTAGCATGCTTATTACTTAAATATATGTACCTATTTATATCTACACGTGCGAAGCAGGGACGGGCCGCTAGTTTTTGATATAATACCAAATGCGAAATAAACATCACTATAGCTTAAGACTATCGACATTTGGATATTACTTTCTTTTTCTTAAATTTGTACAAAATTTCATGCATTGATCTAACTCGAGGAAAGTCGGTTAAACTACTTGTTTTTGTGCTTAAATATTTGCCATTCATCTGTTTCCTGATGTTACGGACATCAGCAATCGCAAAAATAAAACTGTAATCTATATTTTTGACATCCAGAAATAGAAAACAAACATATATTTATTTCATCATAAATGAAAGTGCTATCGGGTTATTTACATTATTTTTTGTATTTATGAAATTGCAATATCTATGAATGATGATATCTTAAAAAATCAGAAAAACGACCAATTTTCTATATGTAAATCAAGTGAAAATAATCGTCACAAATGGAGATCTATAGGCTCTGCCAACTTTAATGCAATTGTATATATGTGCAGGTAAATCAAATACTTTCATTTAAATTGAATCGCTGAAATAAAATAGTATGATATGTCTATGTTCCTAAAAAACTTTAATTTATAAATTCGACAAAGTTTCAATATTTAAATATCAAAATATTGAACTCATAAATAACTGTTATCTTAAGCTAATTCAAAGTAACTTCGATGATATCCATGAATTATTTTGAGACATTACTCGAGTTCGGCAATTTAGAAAATCTGCGATCAAAATCATTGTTAAAATTATTTTAAAGGAAAGCATAGTTTTGGGGGGACTCTTGCAACGCTAGGCAGGTGGTTTAATGGTTGGGATACTACTGTCCAGTTAGAGCCTTTGTACTATATGGGTTACTTTGACCTTCATGGGTAACTTTGGATTATCCACATAAAAAGTACAAATACTTTTATATTTAATGTTAATGACAAAAAACACTGCTGTATGAGATATATACATTCAATATTATTTAAACATTTCTTTTTCATACCGTAGGGTACTTGCAGTGTAGAAAAGTACTTTCCTCTGTACCAGGTGCCGTAAGAGGTACCGAAACGGACAAATGGTGGTATATCCATCTAAAACTGCACAAATTAAATACAACATGGTAGAGATGGGTAGATGCATCCATATCGTGAAGTTCTGCTCTGCGATTGTCTCCAAGGCTACTCAGCATAGTAAAGTCCCTCTATCTTGGGAATCCTATGTCCAACATTGTACTTTCTAAGGCTGATGTGATGATGATGAACCGTTTTACCTTTTGTTGTAGGTTTTTTGTATGTGGTCAAAGTTACCCTTAAGTGTTAAAGTAACCCGCACCTGCGGCTCACCAAATTCAAAACTCTATGGACTGAATTACTACTTGATATTTTTTAAACATATATAACTGACTAACACAATAGTGCAGATCCCAAGCTAAAGGCATTTGGAACTTAAATTGTTGTCCAAGACTTTTTCTCATGACATTAGTGAGGATTCAAAATGAGTTTTCTAAAATTTGAATCCTAAGGGTGTGATTCTTAGAAATGTATCTATCATGATTGCGAGGGATAAAATCAATTGCATGTTCTCATTCTTGATTCAAACACGCAAAAGAATTAAAAAAATGCATTCATAGCTTGATGTATACTTTAAAGACCCATAGTGTGACATAGACAGTATTTTAATGTCATTTCTGATCATTGGTATTTAATATAATTTAATTAGATATATTTGTATGTGTCATGATCTGATCTTAGAATATATTAATTCATGATGTCGTTGACCATTTCATGGAACTTCATATGATTCATACTTCAAGATATGGTCATTACAATCTGCCAATATCATGAAATGTGAATATGAAAAAAATGTTCGGTTCTTGCGCCAAAATTTCGAGTCCCACTCAGTAAAACCATTTATATAATAAACATTTCAGTGTCTAGATAATTATACACACATATATACTGGATAATATATACATAAATTACTGTATAATATTTGTGATTCCTCTTTTGTCTGATATGGTTAACACACGTGCTTTTCGCGACTTATCTCGGAGTCAGGTCAATGTATGAGATGATGCGTATAGTTATCGTTTAAAATAAAGTTGTTAGCTTAAGTAACTGAATAATCTTTTACCGTCGTGTCTCTGTCAAAAGTAGTTAAGTGACTAACGAGCATGTAATTACTTTTATCGTTTACTCATACCATAAAAACAAAACCAAACGCCACGTAAGTGCGGAATCACTTTACATGTAATTAGGATGCATTAGAAGGTGTCAAAACTGGACATTATTTTTCATTTAGTTTTTAAATGATAAGTCGTAATATGAATTTTTGTCGTAACACAATAATTCATATTTATTTAAAAAATAGCATGGGACATAAAATTCAATGTTATAAAATAAAAATCGACTTTTTAACGGCTTATTTAATCTTTATACTGTTTGTTTTTGATAACACAAACAACAAATGAATTACAATTACAAAACTTATATATATATATTGAACACGCAGCCACAGAAAAAAATTAACTGCTAATAATGAAATCGATCTGATCAAATCAAACTCCAAAATGGAAGCATGAGTAGTTTATCACAGGGGACTTAAAAGTGGATAGTTTACTATCACTTATCATTAGGCGAGCCCTTTTCAAGTTTGTTCATATCGTTTAAGATATTTCAACTATCTTGTCATACAGTTGTAAATCTTAAAATGTCTTCAAGTGTATTGAAGTTAAAAGGAGTTCACTAATCATTAATTTTTATCAACATGTGAGTCAGAATTGACTAAAATTTATTATTACCTTCGTTATGTTTGGGAGTGAGTCAGTGTGTAACTTAACCTTTATTCCTTCTGAAACAAGTTTGAAAGTTGCTCAACAATTTAGGCATTTGTTTTAAAGTTTTCCGTTCTGAAATAAGATTATTCAGACTTTACAATACCAGTTTCTTGGAACAAGGAAGTGTTAAGGTTTAACGTGCAAAGAAACTCTACAAAACATTATGTTCAAGAAATTTACTTGGATGTTTTCTTAAACAGAATTGTTTGTGCTATAATAGAATTCATACCCTATGAATATATATTAGAGATACAATTTCTAACAACAATGTGAATAATAATTATATATAAAAATGGACTTTTAGAGAATATTCCATGAATTCAGATCCATTTCTAGTTACTGAGGGTTACTTTGGAATTTATAATTTTTTTTTTGATTTTATGTTTGTTCTGCATCTAGGTTAGGTTAGATAAGTTAGTTAAATATATATATTTAAGTAGTATATTTGTGATTCCTCTGCTGTGTGACTACGAACTTCACACTATTGCGATATATCAAGAAGTCAGGTCAATGTATGAATGTTTTATTATTTATATTACAACCCATTGGTTCAGTATGAGTTAGGAAATATACATAACAATAAATGAATCTGAACTGAGACTTTCCTAACAAAAATTAAATAATATGCAGCCCTCATTGCATACGGAACCAACGGCTGACGAAGCCATTATTTTCTTGAATTGAGACCATGCACTTGTTAGTGTATTTTTGTGCTTCTGCAAGGTGAATAGATGATCTGACTAGACCGTAGGATTACTTACAAAATAAGTCACACATAATCGGTTAAGTTAGAAATCGCTTGAGGAGGTCTATATCCAGCTATGAAAGACCCTTTATCTCATACAATGATAATGGCGATGCCACAGAAATCGCGCATTGCTTGTGTGTGCGAGTTACTACTGTAATAATATCTTCACAATTCAAAATTTAAAAATGTGTTCCATTTAACAACATAATTAGATTCCCTATCCCACTTTTTATAACAGTACACACACAAATACTAAAGTTGTTACTAAAGCTATTGAAAGAAAGCAATTAAAAATGGAATAGGTCCATTCAGAATCCTTTTAAAGTTCATTTCCCAATATGAGTAGAAAAAACCGGATATAATATATTTAAACTACAAAATGTTTATTTAGATTCTAAAAAGATTGCCAAATTTATATCGAATAAAACTTGAAAATAAAATGGCTGATATTTGTCTGAGAGATTACGAAATAAATTCAATCTGGATTTTCGTGTTTTCTGTTATGCTTTTTGTAAGGGGTAATTTGAGATTTGTGAAGTTCATAAGTGAATAAGGTACAGACGTCGAACGTTGACTATTAGACATAGGCCTCCCTCAGCAAGGGGTATTTTTGCTCATTGTTGCCGCGCTGTGCATTAGCTAGCGTGGTGGCAATCGCAGATAGTCTTTGCAACGGGATGCTGTTGCCCATACCCGCCTTGTTGCATATAAACTACGCTGTTTCGGTACCTCAGGTCATTTCTTAATATATATTTTACTAGCTGTGCCCGTGACTTCGTCCGCGTGCAGTAATTTCTTTGGGCACCATACCTTTTTAATTTATCTTATATAAACTTTGAATGCTATATTTATTTATATATATATATACAAATAGATAGCTCAAATAATAAGTTTTAAGTTTCTATCTCTAACAATAGCGATACTTCCATACAACTTTTCATCCCTTTATAACTCCATCCACCTTTCGACCCTTTATAACTCTTATGCCGATTGTATAATTACTATATAAAAAGTAACCTTTGTCCTTGCCAAGGCTTTAGACTATCTGTGTACTGAATTTAATTTCAATCAGTTCAGTAGTTTAGGCGTGATTTCGTAACAAACAGACAGAGTTACTTTCGTATTTATTATATTACTAAGGTTTTTCATGTACATTCTTGTGAAAATATAAAAATTTAAAGCTGACTATGATTTATCATATTTCGCATTTTTATAGTGAAAGTAGTTTTCTAGTAAATTTTGCTGTTTCAAAATTTAATATAGGAACTCCAACACGGTGGCAGTCTCCAGAATTCTGTGATATTGCGTCATAAATAATTAAATAACACAGGTATACACAGCCAGTTGCTAAGAGCGAATAAAGCCTCCACTTGGCATCCGGCCAAAATATAGCGAACACTGCACCAGCCAAGAAATCAGTATAGGTGACGGGCAATTCATCTTAATTCTTTTTTATTACCATGAATGTGTTGGAATATAATAGTCTATACTTATACTTTTGATGTAAAGAAGCGCAGATGGTAGTGATCCTAACTTGTGCGACAAAGATGAGCAAATATTTTTTTTTTTTCACACAATTCTATGTATATATATATATGTACCTGTATCGCCTGTATATCCATCCAAAACATTGCAGCTCAAGTAGGTAGTAGCATCCCCATCGCTAAGGCTGCTCTCTGCGATTGCAAACACGCTGGCCTAGCTCGGCAATAATGGGCAAAAAGCCTGATAGAGCTTAATGGTAGAGTTAGTGGATTAGGACGTGATCAACTTCTCAAGTCCAACTCTACTATATCATAATACCTACGAGGTCAGAGATGCGTTTGTGATATCATAAGCTTCTGTAGACTGTGATGATACTTAACACGCGGACCGCGTCCTACTTTGCCGATTTAAAAAAGTGTTGTCAGCCTTAGGCAAGACTTGAACCAAGACCTGACGGTTCAGGTCTTTCCTAAAATATCTGCTTATCAATATCACATTTAGCCCCCAGGAGCCTTTATACGATCTTCAGGTATGGTTGTTTACGGCATCCCTGTACTGCTTTTATAAGTTAAAGTTCATCATGAACACCATAATTATATCAGCTTTATGACGTCCACTGTTGGACATAAGCTACACCAAGAAAGGGGATATTTCTTTTTTATTAGGACATACATGAAACACGTAATGTAATTGCAGTAAACAGTTTTAAGACTTGTCTGATGGCGGCAGACTAGTTTAAGGTCTATTTTCTAATTCCCATATCAGGACGTATCCATGACTCTTATGATGCGTCATGGATACGTCCTGATCATCAGGGTCAACCTATATTTTTAGTACAATTAAATCTAGTATTTCCTATTTTGTAAATAGGAAGTACATGAAACACGTCACGTCAAATATCATACCTTAAGAGAGTGCAAAAGGGAGTGCAAATTTAGTATGAAAGTTATCTGACTTTTAAGTATTTTAAAAAAATGTTATATCTGTATATATTAAAGATAAGGTGACTAACTGATATATCAAAGCAGGGTCTAAACTATAAGGTCAGAAAAAATCAGTATCACATAGCCAAGTTAACAAGAAAAGACACATCATATCACACTAGGACTAATAACATTTTAGTTGGCGTTGCTAGTATTATATAGTCTTATTTTTTTAACAAAAAATCTAGTACAATATAGAACTTAAGCGGAAATTATGATATCGAACAGAGAAAATAGTTGCAGCCCAAGTAAAAACAACCAACAAACAATAGCTGCGAAGCGATCACAATGAAACGGATTGTGAAGCTCTTAGAAATGGGAAAATCATAAGACTCCGATAACCGGCTACAATCGACCGACGCGATGTTTCAACAGGGATTGCTAATAGCTATCGTCGTTTCTATTTCCTATTTCTTAACCACACTTCTTAACTACCTGTCAAGGAAGAATGGGAATTGGGAGTTTATTTATTGTTTGTTAATTAATATTAGGTATACTTACAGATGTCTGTCTGCTAAAATTTATAATCAAATATAATATTAACTAGACGGTAACACGACATATTTTATTATTTTTTTTTATTAAACAAAAATGTATGTAAATTATCTATACATAAAGAATGCAGCAAATAACTAGGTACTACTCTGTCATGAGGAACTGGCAGAGCACCAGGTGCCGTAAGAGGCGACTAAGGTACCAGAATCGACAGATGGCGGTATATCCATCCGAAACACTGCGGCTTAAATGCACAGCGCGGCAATTATGGCCAAAAACCTTCTTGGAGAGGCCAATGTCCTGCAGTGGATGATGACAACAAAAAAGTAAAAAAAGTATTGAATATGTTCAATTATTTTTCTGCACCTTACCCAATATTCTGTGTGGACTCTAATCTATAATGAAAAACATCTATGTATTTGCCATCAGTGTAGGAACTACAAATTCAGATTATTGGAATTATTGTAGAAGTAAGTTGGTGAATTGTTTTTGTATATATTTAACGCGAAGGTATCGGGTGAATGAATTTATTACTCTGTGTTAATACTAACAGATTGCAAAAAATATACTATTAACAGTTTTTGATAAATTAAAAATGCTTGTACTATACTAACTTGAATATAATTTATTTAAGTTTAATTTTGAATGGATTTATTAATGGCAGAAACTCCACTTCAGGTAGACGATAATCATGAGCATCACTATTGATGAGCAAGATCCAGATATAAATAACAGCAGTAGCTACTGTCGTACTGGAATAACATAAATAAATTAGTTACACAGTTTTACAGTTATATATATAAATAATTAGTTCCACAGTTTCTTTTACAATAAATTAATTTCATGGAAAACCGGTAGTCAATCTACAAGACACGTATAACTAATAGTGTTACTTTGGAGCTTTCCACTTCCGCAGTTATATTTTTAATACCACTAAGGTTGCAAACGAGCATGCGGCCCGATTTACCTCAGCCTCAGCCTATGGACTTTTAAAATGTTGAGGCATTATTGACGCCTGTATTTGTGATTATAACTGCAATTGCCATAAGTTTAAATTTTGAACTCAAACTTAGAACAGTTTTATACAGTTCTATATAGAGTTCTAATTAATTTTAATTGCAGGTTTGGGCTATAGGTATTTTCTTTAAAAAAATCTGCTGCTACTTGAGAACAATATTTGATTTTTTTTTATGTTTTGAAGTCAGCAAACAAGCATACGGTCCGGAAATTGATAAACGTGTCTACAGCCTATATACACTCGTGTCATCACATAGACATCACTAGTGTATTGCCAACCTTGTGAACTGACGATACAATGTCACATTTATCCAGTAATTTCACTGCCTCTCTCACTCTTCAAACCGGAATACAGCAATGCGGACACTGTGATTTGGGGATATAAATAGGTGAAAGTGAAGTACTAATGCGGTTAACCTTTGTTAGAGGTCTACTTCTTATATATTATATAAAACATAGCCTATAATTTGAAAACAGCTATACGGCGATGACTCTGAATTACGTGTCAACAACACGAAATTCAGTGAACAATTTACGACTTGACGTGTTGAAAGCGTGATTTTATATGTGACGGGTCCGGTGACGTAGATGGTAGTGATCCTGTCTTATGCGCCAAAAGTCGTGAGTTCTATTCTCACCCAGAACAAATATTATTATTTATGTTTTTTTGTGCCTGGGTGTTAAATATATGTTTTTAAATAGTAGTTGTGCGATTCCTTTGTTGGCTGATATCCGTAACACAAGCGCTTTAAGCGACTACTTACCATGGAATCAGGACAATGCATGAGATGTTGTGGGAATTATTTATTTATAGAGTCGATAGCCACAAAACCGACTTCTTCCGCGTTGGCGCGAAAAACCAAGGTGGCCTAGCTGGTAAGTAAACCGTAGCTGGTAAATAGCGAAAACAATCTGCGTCGATGTCCCTTGTCACCGCCAAAGCCTCACAGCGTGCCAGAAACTATACTTGCATCGTTTGGTTACTTGAAATATCTAGTTTAACTAAATAACTACACTGTTTTTGTCAGTTTATTATAAAACCACGTGTCATTAGAGCCATTTCTTACTTAAAAAAAACCTAAAATCAATTGATAATAACTGCCGCAGTCGATGGTAGTTTATTTTAACACATAAATTGCCGTCAAATTCCGAGGAACCCAAATTATATGCCATTAAATTGAAATTCATTAAATAGGAAGATAAAGTAACTTATGCATTAGGCTTAGAAAGAGGCGATTTGGTAACGGAAACAAACCGGCATATCGGAAGTACAATGGATGGTCTATGAGTAGCAGTATCCGGGAAGCTACTCTGAAGCCACCAAGTCTGCCTAGCGTGTCAATTAGGGCAATAAAAGTGTTCATACTGTTAGCATTTTATTAATTCGGAACAAATAAAGATTGCGCTTTTGCATTCAATAACAATGACTTCTAACAATGATTTATCTTAATAAATAGCACGATGTTATTGATTATATTAATTCATCTGGCAAATCATTAATATAATAAACTAGCTTTCGCACGCGACCCCGTTTGCGATTGCATTTCTTTAAAATGTCCCGCAGAATATGGCTGTGATAAAATTTTTCTATGTCCTCCCTTCGAGGTCAAGCTACCCTTATGCAAAGTTTTTCTAAAAGCCGTACAGACGAAAAAATAATTTGCGTATTTTTAGTGTTCTGTACCTACAGAGTAAGAACACATTTAAGAAGTAAATAATAATAATAATATTCAACTCAACTCTATTGATCATTTCTTGAGATTGTTTGGTACAGATAAATAATTAGAAACGTTAATTAAGTATAATGCGTAAATAAATCGATATAGCAACTTAAATATTAGTCTGACCGGAATAAATATCTTAAAGTAATTGTATTAGGGATATCAAACAACAGAGCAATTATAAAACACAAATGTATGTTTAGGGATGGGGATCGAACCCACGCACATTAGTGCTCAAGGAAGGTGCACTAACACCAAGCCCATCAATATTTTTTGAGTAAATAAATTCTAATAATAATAATAAATCTGCTAACAACTCATACATTAACTTGATTCTGAGATATGCCGTTTACAGTAAGTGTTATAGATGTCAGACAAATAGAAATCACAAATATAATACTAAATACATATACAACACCCAGACATAGAACAAAGACAAATACCGTCTTATAAATTGTCCTGCTTGGCAGTGGAACCAACGACCATTAGCGCGCAAGATATGATTACTATCGTCGGCACTATCAGGCCCGAATACATTGCGTATTCATAGCTATTATCAAATCTTGTCAGTCGTACAACAAAACAAATATGTCCTAACTTATTAAAATAACCTTTAGTGTTTCACGTAACCGGTTTAAACAAAGACGCTTGTTTATTATCAGTATTCAAACAAAACAATGGTTCGGTATTTGACCTCGCCAAAGTCAAGGTTAAGAAAGAATAATTGTCAGGTCAGGTGGAGAAGGCTGCGGTGAGTACTGGCAATCAAAAACAAGGAAAGTGGACATTTATTCAAACCACAAATCGCCTAACATCATCCGCAATTATGCAAATCAACGGTGTTTTGTGCAACGAGAATATTTTGCCCTTTGTGTTCTAACGAAACTAGAAAACAAAGGAAGTTTAAAAAACACAGGACAATGGAGGAGCTGGCTTGTTGTAATTTACGGCTAAATAAAAAAAAGTGGAATTACTTCCTCTTTTCGAATATGTTTGGAAACGCGTTGGTCCTCTTTTTTTAACATGGAAAATTTAATATTAAATAAGTAGTAAAGTCGTTACTTTAGAGATGTTACGCATAGAAAAATGCAGTATATACTTGTCAGGCTTAAAATATCAACTAGTCTTATACTTAAGGCGGGACAAGTTGATTTTTTTCTAGTAAATATTGTCTATAAATAAGTCGACTAACAAGCATCTGGTTCGCTTGATAGAAAGCGTCACAGCAGCTTATAGAAGCTTCTATTATTATCAAAAGGATATCATTATCGAGTTGCTTTCCTTAGGGCAAGCCGAAAGATACCGGCTGAGTAGAATTGTACTTCCCTCTGTACCAGATGTCGTAAGAGGCGACTAAGATACCAGAACCGAAAATTGGTGGTATATTCATTGGAAAAAGTGTAGTTCAAATGCAGAGAATGGGGATGGGCAGCAGTAACCCCGTCACTCTGCAATTGCCAACATGAATTCCAGCGCGACAATTATAGGTGAAATTCCCCCTTTCTTGGGGAGGCATATATCCAGCAGTGGACTTTCAATGGCTGTAATAATAATGATTGTTGATATTTGAAGATATTTTTTTATATTAATAATAATTTCACTGCCTCTCTTGCTTATCGAATTACAAAACAATGTGAACACTGCTGTTTGGCGGTAGATTTAAATGAAAGCGAGGTACCAAATCAGTCATAACCCTTGCACTGTAGATGAATTTCCAAGTGATGATCACAAAATATAGTGGATATTTTTAATTGAAAATAATAGTAATAGCTGGGCAAGCAATATAGCATCGTAGAGCGTAGAATACCAGCGTTCCTAACAAACGCTAGACCATTTCAAATTCTTATTTGAAGTGTAAAGTAAACGTCTATACGACACAAGCAATGAATGTGATAATAGAGAAAATCCACCAACATATTTCTCGGTCACGAAGTGTGTCAACAAACTTTGCACTTTATACATCGCAACTTGTCAAATATTTACAAACACTCTCGGTAGAACATACATGTTCTGCTACAAACGTTCCACAATCGATCTACAATTGTTGATAGTTTGTCGAATAAATCAGTAGCGGCATTTATCTAGCCGCAAGGTAACGTCAGAATAATAATATCAATAGTACCTCTCTCTGTGCCAAGTGTCGTGAGAGGCGACTAACAGTGCAGCTCAAAAGCACAGGGCGGGATGGGAAGCAGCATGCTCGTCACAAAAGCTGCGTTCTGCGATTGCTAACACGCTTGCCAAGCGCGGCCATTGTGGCCAAAATTCCCCCTTTCTTGGGGAGGCCTATATCCAGCAGTAAACTTCCAGTGGCTGGTATGATGATTACGATTATATTTTTTATCTGCGATCTTGTCTGAGTACATATTAAAATATTTACTATTCTTTATTCATTTTCTCACAAGAGTGATAATTATCTCTGAGTGCTTTAAAATACTAATAGTGGGCGGTGTACGGTAATTGAATACACTTATAAATTGAACTCACCATAAACGATCAACAGGTTACAAGAGTACTATGTACACAGGCAAAGTTGTCGGTATATAACATTTAATCGTCAAAATATATTGTTATTAAGTAGGATTTTACGTACCTCCCCGGAAATGGATGCTAAAAGAGGCGACTGAGGTACCAGAACTGACAGATGGCGGTATATCAATCGGAAACAGCGTAGCTCAAATGCACGGAGTGGGAATGGGCAGCAGCATTCCCGTCGCAAAAAATGCGCTCCGCGATTGCCATTTTGGGGAGTCTATATCCAGCAGTGGATTTAGAACGGCTGATCTAATGATGACGATGGACCACCTGTAGGCGGTCTTCTTCACCTGGGAAGTAGCAACGGTTCGGTTCCGGTACCTCAGTCGCTTTTTACGCTAATTGGTTCAGGGGAGGTACTATTATAATCTGCCGTTTCTGGACAAGAAGTGAAGACGGTTAGTAATTTATAATAACAACACTGCCGTCTCCAGAACAAAATTAAATTTAAATAGTGCACTTACATATATAATATTTAATTTAGTAGAATAGGTAAAGCGGTCATAACTAATGTTACTTAAAATATAATTGACAATTTTACTTTCTCAACTAGGGAAATGTAAATTTAATTTAACGTTTGCGGAGTTATTTAGTAGTGTAGCTATCATTATTTTCCTTTTCATAGTCAATTTCTAAATTGCTTATCATACTGTAAGGTACCGGCAAAGTAAAATAGTACCTTCTTATGTACCAGGTGTCGTAAAAGGTGACTGAATAAGAATATTTTATGAACAAAATTAAATAACCAAAACGACTATGTATGAACATATGTGCATTAAACATGTATTAGGTGACCTTCATATGTTCGTTGTTTTTTAAAGAAGTATGTTATCATTCCGAGCACGTGTTTAAAAAAACATAAATAACCCGAGTAAAATTTATGACCAATTCAATAACGAAGAATGTCAAGGTTCAACGAAGGCAGAAGCCTATATATATATATATATATTGCACAGAGTCATTATAAAATAAAATGTTTTAATGTTTTAGGCAAGAAGTTTTAGTTTTGCAGATATATTATTTAAAATTAAAAAAAAGAATAATACATTAATTGGTATCACATTTAAATTCCTTCATTCATATACATGCTACAATACAACTTCAGTCTATTTAGGTTTAAAATTAACGGCGAAGTTTTGCAGGACAGTTATCTTATGTACAACTTCTTTTTCCCAAATTACATAACAAACATAAGTATATAATATAAATACACACATAAAACTAATAGAAATATTTATTATCATCATTAATGGATATAGGCCTCCACAAGAAAAGGGTAATTATCACCAATATTGCCGCTCTGGGCAAGCGTGTTGGCAATCGTAGAGCGCAATTTTCGCGACGGGGATGCAATATGCAGATACACAGTTTCCGACGGATATTATGCCATATGTCGGTTCTGGTATTTTAGTCGCCACTTACGACACCTGGTAGAGAGAGAGGTACTATTCTACTCGGCCGGTACCTCACATCAATATTTATAAAATATTCATCGTGTAAGTATTTCTCCTGGATGATTGAATACACGACCTTTAACGCATAAGATAGGAAAACAGCAATGCGCCATTGTGTCCATTAGAAATAGTTTTATTGTCCCTTTTATTATTTCTTATCTTTCTTCTAATTCGTCTTATATATACTTATATTATAAAGCTGAAGAGTTTGTTTATTTGAACGCAATAATCTCAGGAACCGCTGGTCTCATTTAAATAATTATTTCAGTGTTGGATATGCCATTTATCGAGGAAGGCTACTATACCCCTTTAGAACTATTCCACGCGGACTAAGTTGCGAGCACTGCTAGTTATAAATAATAAACTTATTATATATTATATCACCTTTATTATATTATATCTCAAAGCGCATGTGTTCAAGTTCGCTTAAAGCAAATATTAATATTGTATGAATTATTCATTCACATCTGTCAAGGTGGAACAAATCTGTGTAACTTGAAGTATGTTTAATTTCTCAACTTAATATTAAAATAACTTATTATAATGCATATTAAACTAGCATAGTTATTGTTGTGTGAATTTGAATTAATTGCATGCGTGGCTTTAATAAAGTTAAAATTATGTTTGCTTTATTTATTTATCAACCTACCGCAGTTTGTCAAGAGGGCATCAGACCAAGCTTTGGACGTGCACCAACAAGGTGGGCATAAGTTAAACGAGATAGCGAATGAAGACCAGTTGATGTTCTATAACTAATATCTTTATGTATATATATATATACATTCTACAGCACGTGTGTATGTCACTGAATTTCTCCTAAACGACTGCACAGTTTTAAATTATTTATTTTGTATGTTTTCGAGTGGCGTCCTTGATGGTTTTATATCTTTCATTTTACGTTTTATCCTAATCACTTAAAATTATGCTTTGTCTGTCGGGTTCGTTTTTGATATATATATAGAAAGAGTAGATTACTGACTCATTGACTGACATATCAACGCAGTGCATAAACTATAGGGGTTAGAAACTTAAAATTTTGATTAGATAGGTTAGTTTTCTTTTAGAAAATAGAGGATTTGTTAAAATTTGCCCTCGAAGGCGGTAAAACGGTGGTGTAATGTTAGGATAAATCTTTTCTGTTTTTAAAGTTATTCGAATGTAATTCAATAGCAAGATTATTTATTATAAGTTATGAAACACGTTGAAACACAAAATATTTTGTTGACCTTTAAGGGGGTAAAATGGGGGTGCAATGTTAGCATGAAAGTTCTCTGATTTTCAAAGTTATTTCAATAAAATGCTATACTTATATATATAAAAGCAGAAGCTGATATATCAAAGTAGGTAAAACTTAAACTATAAAGTAAAAAAAACACAGTATTACATAGTGAACTTTCCAGGAAAGGCTATCTATCATCACGCTAGGACCTACCTACCTAGAATAACAGGAGAGCATAAATGAGACTTACGACGAGGTTTGTTCAACAGCTTAACGCGAGAGAACCCTCGTAACGCTGCTATATAGTTTACATGTATGTATAATGTATCGTTTGCATTGGTATCTCATTCTCACTTATTGCAATCGCCAAACAGCAGTATTTGCATTCTGATTTGAAGGGTGAGAGAGGTAATGAAATTGTTGGCTAATATGACATAATATCTTCTAACAAAGTGGGAGAATCGCTAGTGATACTTGTAAAAATATGTGCGTTAATGGATTGCAGTATGCTTGTTGTCGATTAAATCTTAAAAAATAAACACAACTTTGTATGTACTGTTTCCAAGTCCAATAGAACTTTATTTAAATACAGGCACTTTTAAATTAGAAAAACAACAAAAAATCTATGAGTATAGATTTGCTTTTTAAAAATTTAATTTTTTTGAAAATTTTACACAAACGACCGATAATTCAGACAACCTTATGATGTTATAAGAACCAATATTGTATTTTGTTGGTGTCCTAAGCTGAAAAAAACGGGCTTCATTCGAGAGCTTTTCAGTGTCCATGAATATCAGTTAAGCGTGATATGTACCATGCAATAGTGTGAAACTATTGCCATTACTTCAATTATCCATTGTACTAGATCTTGTTTGTCTACAGATGTTACTATTTACTATACACAACGATAGATACTATCGCTGTAATTGATATTAACCAGCATAAGGTTTGTTAAAAAAAAGTAGCCATTACTTTTTTTATAATACCAGGTTGACAAAACAATCATACAGTCTATAGACACTTGTTATGACCAAAGATATCACTAGCGTGTTGCCGACCTCGTGACTTAGAGATGTTATGTTACATTACCCAGTAATTTCACTGCCTCTTTTACCTTTCTAACTAGAAAACAAAAATGCGAATACTGTTATTTGGTAGAAATAGGTGAGAGAGAGGTATCCATGCAGATGACCTTTGTATAAGATTTTAATATCTATGTGATATATAGTAGATGATTTGACTAGAATCATAAGATTGCGTTGTAACAATAAGTCAAGGTCACCTTCGCAAGAATATTAGATAGGTTAATAGATACAATTAAGTATGCTCAGCCAATCTGTGATTATAGTCAATTATATCTAACAATACACACGATTAGGGTCCCGTAAACGTAAAAATGCATTATCATCATCATTATCATCATCATCATCACCATTATCATCATCATACCAGCCGTACAACGTCCACTGCTGGACAAAGGCCTCCACAAGAAACAGGAAGGCTTGGCACGCAGGGCAAGCGTAGCTTTACGACGGGAATGCTGCTGCCCATCCCTGCTCTGTTGCATTTGAGTTACACTCTTTTAAGTGGACATATCACCATTTGTCGGTTTCGGTACCTTAGTCGCCTCTTACGATTACTGGCAGAGGGGGAGGTACTATTCTACTCTGCCGGTTTGCAGAAAGTAGTTTTGCGACGGCAATGTTGTTGACCATCCCCGGCCTGTTGCATTTGAGCTACACTCTTATAAGTGGACATACCACCATTTGTCGGTTCCAATACATTAGTCACCTCTTACGATTACTGGCAGAGGGGGAGATACTATTCTACTTTGCCGGTTTGCACAAAGTAGTTTTGCGACGGCAATGCTGTTGCCCTTTCCGGCCTGTTGCATTTGAGCTACACTCTTTTAAGCGGACATATCACCATTTGTCGGTTCTGGTACCTTAGTTTCCTCTTACGATTACTGGCAGAGGGGGAGGTACTATTTTACTCTGCCTACAGCTGTGTAACACGGCCAAAAAATTTTAGCTTGATTTTAATTGAATATATTTTAAGCAATCATAATATTACATCCCTTAGTATCTCAAGTCCAGAGACTTTGATCCTATATGTGTTAGCAGCAATGACACTAAGTGATCACTCAGGTCTCACTCACTCACTAAAATATACTTTTTTCAAGTACGCTCATTAAAGCACTTTTAAATCATTAATAAAAAGTAATAATAATAACAATTATATTTCCAATATATGTAATTATCAATCAGGAAGTGATTGTATGCATAATTATAAATAAAACAGACGACTCTGATGATCTAAAGAATCATAAAAATCATCTAACCATATATGTTAACTCAACATCTGTTCACTTTAGGTATCAACGACAAAATACAGAGGATGCGTAAGAAGAGACGATGCAGTCAGCCATGTCATCATGGAATATCTCGAGCTATCAGCATATTAAATGTAATGATACTCTTCATTGTCTACTTTTAATTAGACAAAAACAAAAAATTTATGAACAATTTTGTAAGACAATAGGCTTTATCGCTCAGAGCGATCTCTTACAGGCAACCTTTGAATGAATTTGTGTTAATAAAATGTAATAAGGCAGTTGGATGTATAATTAAATTTAAAAAAAGAAAGCAAAGTACATTTAATAATTAACTATATTTATTCTTAATATTGAACTATTAATATATCAAATAAGACTATATAACAATAAAATTACACACTAATAAATATGTAACTGTAAATACAACTATTATATTTATAAAATCAATACATATTTAAATGATTAATAGTGAAATTCTCTATTTATCAAGCAGTCGTCATAACGACAAGAGATGTTCCCTCACCATTCGCTTAAATGTAGTAAATGCTGCGCACGCTTGATATTGACAGGTAGCGCATTTCACAAACGTACAGCTTTTACTTCCCGGAAACAAGTCGCCGTGAACTAGAGAAATGTGTAATCATGCTTAGTGTTAAATTATCTGATGACCTAGCATATATCAACTACAAGGATTGCTGAGCTTCCTTGAGGAACTGGGCTAGAGTATCACCTACAGTCCAGAGAAACGAAAATACAGGGAAAGCTGTTAAAACCTGCAAAAATTACATCTAACAGTTACTACATCCAACTCAAGGCTAAAATATTCTAAGTTACTGTCATAACCCAGTGGATTGTAACAGTTAAAGTAGGTAAAGTACACAGAACCAACTTTTGATGCAGCTGTAAGGTTCTAGAAGAAACCAAGCGCAAGGTGAACAGACTGAATAAAGGCCGCATTTAACTGGTCCTATTAAAAATCACCTGGGAAGACTGTTCTTAAAATTAGGTAGATTAATAGTGCTGGAATAAAATAACCAATTAAAATATTCTTGGGGTTAAGTCTTATATCACCCACAATATAGTCTCGAAAAGATCTTTTTAATGCAAGGCCTAATTACTAAACACAAGTAAAAAAAATTTAATCAAATTAAATCTAAAAACTGTATATACGCTGACTCTGGGTGCTACGAAGTACAGAAAGCGACATATTTAAATTTTCTCATCGTACTGCCAAACCTATCTTGATTAAGCCATTACTGGAATACTCATAAAACTAAGTGTACGTCCATCTCACTGCAGCTATAGATTTCTGCTGCAGCCATTAGATATGACTCGATTAGAATGATCGGTATCAGACACGTAACGGTTCTAACATCAACATCAACTTGCTGCCGAAGGATTATCTATACCAGTTTTTCTCGCAGGTACTTTTCTGGTTGCTTGCTTATTGAACCTCTTCTAAACTTAGATGCCCACAGTCTAGTTTAAAAGTAGGTCTCTCAATTACCTGATTTTTCTAATGGCTTTTATTATGAGTATAGAAAGTGACTGAACTCATCACTCTGTGTCCAACCCACACTTGTCAGTCTTAATGACAATAGACAGACATTATCATTTTAATGATGAATGCATTTAGTTTGTACGTCGTAAAACGTAATTTGTTTGCAGACCGTGGCCAAGGCTCACACGTTTTTTAACGATTCTCTCCACGTTTGTTTTTTTAATTAGCTATTTTGAGCTTAATATGAATTCAGTTACATAAGCAGTCCTCAATAGTTTTTCTGGCTATAGTTTGATATTTAGATCTCAGAGTCAATACAAAGGTCAGATAGAGGTCATTAAATTATCTACATTATTTTGTGTGCTATTTCAATTCTATGATTTTATTTAACTTTTTTTGGCCTTTCTAAGTTATTTTTAAACGAAATTTGAATGCAAATTATTGTTCATTATTATAAATTTATATATTTAGCCTTTACCCTTAACCCCATATATCTTGTACATCCTTATCATAAAAATCTTTTTCAATATTTCAAAAGTAATTACTATAACTTCCTACTGCGTATGCTGAAGTGTGTTAATCTATGTAATGAGTATTGTACAGTGAGTTTATTAGATATATTAGTATTGTTGGATGCTTATTGACTTCTATTGCACTGCCAAATAAATCCAAGCAGAAAGGTAGAATTATACTTTTAACTGCCATGCAGACGTGGTGGTAATAGCAGTGCGCAGCTTTGTGAGGCATTTGAGCTGCGCTGTAACAGGTGAATATACCTGGTTCCGGTTTCTCAGTCGTCGCCTCCTACGGTAACTGGTACGGTAGGGAACTATAACTCTCTGCTAGTTTGAATGGAAAATAATATTACCTACTGTTTATAAGCAAGTAGGTAGTTTCTAATTTCAAAAAACAAAGAATTGCGAAGTTATAGAAAAAAAATAATGCAAATATAGATTAAGTTGTTAACCTATCACCCAAGTTGGATTAAACTGCACACAGTGAGCAAATTTTGATTACAATCAATTCAGTAGTCTAGGAGTTCATACCGCAAAAATAAGATGACACGCCATTTGAATATATAAAGATTCTAAGTTATCAAACCTTTAAACGATCCACGTGTACATCACTAGAATATTACGATAAATTACACTATATTTTCTATTCCAATATGTCTGGTAGTAAATCCTAATATTTTGCCTGTATGGCAAGATAAAGGCAAAGTAAAACAGTACCTGTCCGTGACCTATCCATGGGGTGCTGGCAGAGTAGAATAGTACCTCCATTGTACCAAGTGTCGTAGGAGGTGACTAAGGTATCAGAACCGACAGATGGCGGTAAATCCATTCGAATTACTGAAATATACGGGCTGAGGATGGGCAGCAGCCTGGGATGAACTATTGGGAATCTCTACAATAAAATACTTAATTATATTAATAAGTATATTAATCTTAGCCGTGAGGTACTAGCAAAGTAAAATAGTACCTCCCAATGTGCCAGGTTTGGTACGAGGCGACTAAGGTACCAGAACCGACAGATAGCGGTATATTTATCCGGAACAGTGTAGCTCAGATGCTACACAGCACAGGTTGGTCATGGGCAGCAGCATCCCCGTCGCGAAAGCTTCACTCTGCGATTGCCAACACACTTGCCTTGCGCGGCAATCATGGGCGAATTCCCCCTTCCTTCGGGAGGCCTATGTCCAGCCAATGAACTTTCAGGAGGGCTAAGGACTTTCAGTGGCTGTAATGATGATGATACTAATAGCAATAGTAATTGCATGCGACAGGCGTTTAATGCCTTTTAAAGCTTATACAGCCTTTAAACATCTTTTATAAATTATTCTAATACAATACAGTTGTGTTAATATAGCACTAAAAAGCCAATTTATTCAATGCCAATTGTGTAAAATTTTACAAATATGGTGAATAATATGTGCATTTTTTTACGTTAAATGCAAAGCGTTTATAATAAGGCAGTGGGTTAAATATGGAGCGCTGGTAGTTGTGTAGCCTTGACCGCGTTCACAGGTCAATGGCCTTTAGCAATCTGCCTTGACAATAAAGGCCATTTCGACGATCCGTTGACTTGTTAAACTTTTTGACGGGCGCGACGGTGCAGATGATAGTGATCCTATCTTGTGCGTTAAGGGTAGTTCGATTCCCACAAAAAGCATTTCTTTTTTAATTATTTTTGTTTTTGTTCTGTGTCTTGGGGTAAGATATATGTATTTAAGTAGTATATTTATAATTTCTCTGTTGTTTGGCGACCGCTACACAAGTGCTTAATCGAAATACCACGGAGACAGGTATATGTATGAGATGCGGTGGGAATTTATTATTGTATGTCATTAAATTTATTGTTGGTATTTTATTGTATAAATGATTTGCTATAGTTTCGCTATAATTTGTAAGCTGCTAGGCCGATTTAACTGATTTTAGATTAGATATAGATCAGCGCAGATTACGCGGAAAATAGTGAAAAGAAAAGTAATTTTCACATATAAACTGTTTCTACCAACTTATATGTAAAATATTTAACTTTATCAGGACAATACAAAGGTCCCGCCCCCTCTTTGGACGGGTGTAATAAGGATAAAAATCTATTTCAATTCGCATTGAAATTTTTTGCGTAGTTTTAAAGATCTAAGCAAACATAGAGACAGACAGGCAGCGGGAAGATACTTTGCTTTAGACTAAGGAATTATACAATAAGCAAAATTAAAATGTCAGTTTGTACAGTTCGTAGAACATCATTATCATAGAGTCCCAGCAGAGTAGTATAGATCCTACCCTACAAGGGTAGTATCTATACTACTCTGCCAGGTGTCGTAAGACTAAGGTACCAGAACCGACAGATGGCGATATATCCATCCGTAACAATGTAGCTTAAATGCACAGGGCGGGATAGGCAGCAGTATTACCGTCGCCATGATTTACAATTGCCAACACGCTTGCCCAGCGCGGCAAATTTGTGATATATTCCTCCTTTCTTGGGGAGGCCTATTTCAAGCAGTGTACTTTCAGTAGCTGTAACGATAGTAAAAAATAAACTGATAAATTACTGAACTGAACACATTATCAATTATGATATGACATTACTAGTAAGAGGCATACGTAACGTATTGTATCCACTAGTTATCAGGGAAAAGGGTACTACAGGAGTAAAGCCGCAGAGCTCTGCTAGTCTTAGATATATACTAGATAGACTATATCTTGGGTGTCGTCCTAAAGCCTAAGGCTATCGCTTATTATTATTTTTTATATGAAGTCAAAAAAATAGCATACGGTCCGCTTGATGGCAAACGTGACCGCAGCCTATGGACGCCACGACTAGTAGATATCATTAGCGTGTCGCCAACTCTGTGAACTGAAGATGCAATGTCACATTTACCCAGTACTTTCACGACGCCTCTCACCCTTCAAACTGTAACTTCACACAGCATTGTGAACTGTTATTTGGAGGTGGAAATATGTGAGAGTGAGGTACCAATGTAGCGAGCAAACCAACGGCTTTTGTAAGTGGTCTATCTCATGTAGCTTTAAAACATAATATGCTATTTAATTGTGCATGTTTGCAGAATTTCGTTTGTGTTCAAAATGCAAATGCCTGTTAAATGTAACGCGAAACGTAATTAGTTTAAGAATAAAAATGCAAATTAAGCTAATAACTGGAACGTTTTAGTATTGTACGTGATTTTACACCAGTCCGTATCAAAATGCTTATACTTGATTGACTCGATAAAATATACAACGGTGTGGCTTGATTCTGATTGATAGATCATTTGGTCAACTAATTTCCATACCTAAAGTAATTGATTAACTTAAAAGATTCTGAATTAACGGGAAGTATCCAGTGGGTTTTGATTCCCTTGTGAGTGTCAAATGTTTTTTCACAATTCCAAGGGATGAGTATTGTTAAGAATTTCAGCTTTATACCTCTACGTATTCCTTAGAGAAAGGGACAACAAAGTTTCGTACCTTCAAAAAAGATGAGGTTCCGTCTTTTTCTTTTAAGGTACGTAACCCCAAAAATACACAACAGACCGAAAGAACATTTCTGCTAAAGCTAAATACAAAATCTGTTACATTTAAAATATTTATCGCAATTTTGTGCATACGTTGGAAATTCAGAATAAGGTAAACCTTTCTACTCTGATCTGTTATTCTCAAACTATACCCTGTGTTTGTTGTAATTAAAATAACCTCGTCAATGGGCTCCTTAGTTTTATTTTTTCCTTGAGATTATTTTTTATTTTCCTGGGTTAAAGTTAATTAACGATTTCCTGTTGATCTTAACTTCTTAATAGCTGTAATAATGAGTTAAAAATACAAACAAATGAGAATTTGTGAATTCTTATTAGTAAATGAGGGTACGAAGCTTAGCAGTTTTTTTGGAGGACACAAGTTAGATTATTTTACAAAAATATATCTTGAAAAAGATAAAATAGATACACATGTCAACTAGATTGTGTGAAATAATATAAGTGGTATAATAATATTTCCTCAACATCTTATACATTGCCCCGACTCCGTGGTAAGTCGCTTAAAGCACTTGTGTTACGGATATCAGACAACAGAGGAATCACAAATATAATACATATTATTTTCACCCAAACAAATGACAAACAATAATATTATCATATAATGGTTGTTCGGATTACATACAATAACTTAAAAAAGAAATAAGTATTCTTTGTAAGTTGTTATTATTAATAATATAAATACCACATCTCATAGTTTCGTATGGAATTTGCAACCCCGTTTTAACCCATTAGGGGAAGAATTTTCAAAAATAATTTTGTAGCTACCTTATGTGATAAAAAGAACAACTTTTTTAGTTTCCTGCCCTTATAGTTTAGGCCTTGAGTTGATATGTCAGTCAGTCAGTCATGTTAGCCATTTAAAGTCCACTGTTGGACATAGGCCTTCCTAAGATAGGGTTTTTACCCCCTATTGCTGTGCTGGGCAGGCATGGTGGTAATTACAGAGCGCAACCTCAAAAGGATGCTGCTGCCTTTTCTCGGCCTGAAATATTTATGATGCTCTGTTTCCATTGAACATACCGTCATCTGTCAGTTTCGGTACCTCAGTATCCTCTTACGGCACATAGTACAGAGAGAGGTACTATTCTACTCCGCCGGTACCCCATGGCTTATGTAAATAGATTAGATTATACACAATAACCTTAAACAAATTATAAATCAGCCTTTTAAAATGCTACCGGGAGTTAAAATGCAATAAGTTTGAGAACATCCGTCACAACCAACAAAGACTCTGTGAGCTACGCTTTCAACTTTTCATATAAATATAAACGGACCAAAAAGGATACACTTTGAACGTAACCCCAATTTTAAACTTGGATTTATTTATAAAAGAACATTGTTTCGGTCTTGCTGGATTTGTTTTATGCTATTAAACAACTTTGTGATTACTAATTCCAGTACACTGTAGCACTGCGATCTTATTAATACTTCAATTGCACGCTTTAGAAATCAAATAATGATTTTTTTATTGAAATTTAGTGTCCAAATACTCAAACACCAGTTTCAGTGTGAACTGGGCATATAGTCCGTGTTATAATAGTAAGCGTCACCGCAGCCTAGAGACGCTCGTAATATCACAAGGATATCAATAGCGCATTGCCAACTTTGTGACTTGATTTTTGACTTGATATTATGTCACACTACCCAGTTATTACACTGCCTCTCTCACCCTTAACGCCGGAACACAATAATGCGAACTCTGCTATTTGGCGGTAGAAATAGGCGAGAATGATGTGTATATATTTATTGAGATCAACCAACGTCTAGTTTCATTACGACATAAAACTTAAATACAAACAATCACCTACTTAGCTATTGCAACAAATGCATATACTCGTAGATTATCTACAAGTGCAATAAGTGTGTACTTACAGCTAAAATTTATACCAAAACTTATACTAACTTTCATCTTTCAAGGTATATTTAGCAAAAAATACTTACTAGCTAAACTCGGTGTAATGTTTATGTTCAACAACTCCCTGCTGGAGTTTAAAATTCTACCAAGTCTAGGGACGCGAATATTTAATAATAAGGCCTGGTGGCTCATTTTTGAGTGATGCTGGACCTGCAAGGTGTCCAAGTATACGGAAGATAAGTATCTTTATAGGGAACTAAGGCACTGACCTCGGTTAGAGTAAGGGGTGGACATATTTTTTGGTGTAAGAGTTTTGATATAGAAAATTCAATCATCAGTGGTTACGGTGCCGTGAAATACCGGTAGTGTAGAATAGTACCTCTTCCTGTAATAGGTGTCTAAGAGAGACAACTAAGGGACCAAAACAGAAAGATATAGTCAGCGGTATATTCTTCTTTTTTGTGGAGGCCTGTGTTCAGCTGTGCACTTCCAATGGCTGATATGACGACGTTTGTACAGACCTCAGACAAAAAAGGAATCCCAAAATATTTGAATAAATGCCTACTTGGCTTTTGGGTACTTTTTTATCGACACCATTACGCAGATCAAATATAAATATTTATCATAAGTATGTGGGTAGTGATGGAATCCACGATCTATAACGCGCGAGAAAAAAATGCGCTATCCCGCCCGTCAATGTATACAGCATCTTGGTGAGCATCTCAATAGCCTTTAGTTGTTTCATCTTTATAATATCAAACAATGCAAACTGCTGTTTGATCCTAAGAATGAAGTACCAGGCAACCATTGTCTACTTCTATCAAAACCTACTGAAACAGAAGACTTAAGAAAAAAAGAATAAAGAAACCCATAGAATAGTGAATGAAAAATAAACAAATAAGTGCTTATTTACTATCAGGACGTACTGTGGCATTGTATCGACCTCGGTCCGATCGACATCAAACGATGAACGCTCAATTTATTACAATTTGATACCGTTTTTGCCCGTCAACGGTCACGCCATTGTATGGATTTAAAACTGGGATTCATATCGTAGTCTACGTATCCATATAGAGCTATTTCATCACAACAGCCATAGAAAGTCCACTGCTGGAAGAAAGGTGGAAATTTGCCCATAATTACCGCTGGGCAAGCGTGTTAGCAATCACAGATCGCAGCTTTCGCGAGAAGGATGCTGCTACCCATCACCGACCTGTGGATATGAACTACACTATATCGGATGGATTTACCGCCATATGTCGGTTCTGGTACCGACAGATAACAGATTAGTTCAGGTTACAGTCCTTATAACACCAAGAATCTGTCAGTAAAGTCCTGTTAAAATCAGTCCAACTGTATCGGAGTATACCTTAAATAGACAGACAGACGAAACATATTAAAGGATTATTTCTGTTATAAGTACGATACATACTCTCATATAGTAATTTTAAAAAGATATTACTTTAATATTGCGCAATCACTCTTCAATTTTATTTATATTGATGGATAATATATTTTATTTATGGTTTGATATGATTTACTGTAATTGATGAAAAGCATAATCTAATAACAATTCAAATAATTAAATAATGGATTATATACAATCAACATAGTACAGTACAATGGGTGGTCTTATCGCATAGAGCGATCTCTACAACCTTTGGATGGAAGTTTGAAGCGTATCATAATTAAAAAAAAATATAAATATAACCAATAAACGAATATGTCCATTAACACACACGAACACAAACACAAACACATATGTAAACATATTTAATAAGTATAGTGTAAAAAATATACCTAGGAATACCCAAGTAACAACTATAAGGAAAAGTATACAACTTAACTATCATTCTAAAAATCGGCAAGAGCTGCGCGCGTCTTATTGGTAAAGTAAGCGAATTCTACAACCATACAGCCTGAACCTAAAGTCAGCATCCTAAGTACTAAATATTCTGATGATCTTAGAAATATTGCAGCCAACTTTAAAGGCGAAGGGGACAAACAATACTAATATAGTAAAAAAAGGATGTAAACACGCAAGCAGGTAAAAAGCCATTTAAGCTTATTACATAATGCAGATGCATGATCATATTTAACAATGATATTTACATAAAGCTGATGCAAACATTTTGAACACGCTCAAGTTTCTCGATTCATTCCTTATTGAGATCTAGACAACTGACATCCACATAATCTAACACAAGTGAAAGAAGAGATTGTGCAAGAGCAATTGTGATAGCAAGCGGAAGAAAATTTCGCAACCTTCTCAGCAAAGCTGCTTAAATATGCATTTTACGATTTTATTCCATTAGTCGAGGATAAATTAATAATATTGCTGAAAGCTACCATAGAGAGGTATTATAGAGATGTTCAGGGTACCATACAGATATGAGCTATAGACAGGTTGACTATTACTTTATTTTTTAATAAAGGCCTCATTGGTAGTTGCTATAGCCATACTGAGTTCAGAATCTGGTATTTGGTAGTAAATATATATTGATTGATGTGATTATATATCATCATTAATATTGATATTGAGGGCAGTTCTATCGAGACCGATATAACTTGTAATAATTTGGTTCTTGGAGTTTATTTATACCCAGAAAAAGTCAAAGTCGATCATGGATACGAATTTTAAGGAAGTATTGTCATATTTTAGGTTTAGTCAAATGTATCTTTTGAAATTCCTAATAGAGTACAATAATATACATGAATATATAGTGCCTGATAATATAAAACAACATAAAACAAAAATTAACAATATAAATTAGCAGAGTAGTAAATTGAAGTGTCAGTGGGCAATTGACAATAAACATAGAAACACGCACCAACAGGGAAAATGTAGGACTCGAGTTAGAGATCTGACTAGAATCGCAAGATCGTATTGCATGTGGCATCCGGTAATGGCTAATAAAATGATTGGCCTTGAGATTAGGTTCATTATTATTATATTTGACGGGCCTGATGTCACCGATGGTAGTGATCCTGTCTTGTCGTGACAGCGCCAAAGATCGTGGGTTTGGGTGGGGACCCAGGAAAAATATTTTTACGATGATATTTGTATTTGTTCTGTGTCTGGGGGTTGAGTATATATTAACTTATCTTACTTATCACGTAATGAGGTCAATTAAGGAGATGTTGTGTTGGAATTTATTTATATTATTATATGTGTTGGTCATATACCAAGCAGCATTACAGATTAAGTCATTTATTAATGATAAATTCACACAACACATCATAAGTTGCTTTGACTCTGGAATAACTCTAGAGAGACAATAGAGGAATTACAAATATTCATCATATAAACATTTGTCCTAGTTGGGGATCGAACCCACGAACAATGGCGTACAAGATTGGAACACCACCAAATGCGCCGGGCACATCAAACATTAAAATAACTTGTATTAATAATAGATTATTTGAAAATGGTTTCGGTTTTGATTTTCATATATAACATGCATTGTCTTCGAAAAATTAAGTTATTCAGAGAGTCCGTCGATGATGGCGTCTAGACGACGCAATCTAAAACGAAAGGGACGAAGGGTGTGTAGAAATCACACGATTTTATCTCGATCGCCCTAGTTGAACAATACAAGAAGTTTGTGCATTTAAAAGTTAGTTTATATATATTTGATTATAAACCAAGGCCGGCATAAGGGCATTGCTAGATTACAAGATATTGTCGGCACCTGCGGCGTGGTAAAAAACTGTGAATGTAGTAATTGTAACTTTCAAATCCTGTTTTGTTATTCTTGAAAACGAAATTTTCTTAAAGAGATAAATTGCCGCAAGGTAACCGAAACGTCAAACAGAAAAATATAAACTTAAATAAACCGTATTTTAAAGCCGTTAAAAGATTAGTTTTACTATAAGAAGTGAACGCGTAAATAAAAGAAAATATTAATATTCCTCTTATGTAAAATAATTAAAACATAACTTTTGTAAATATATGTAAAATTGTAAAAGTTTAACTAACTTTTAAAACTAAGTTTATTTTAAACTTATATAGAATGAGCCTGTAATGTGATTGCGCTGGATTTCAAGTCATTCTGGAAATCCTTTGGCATATGTTCAGCAATAGACACCCTACGGCTGGAATGATGATGATCACACTGATTGATGATGATTTTGAGTTTATTATTATGTTCTACTTTGCCGATACTGATCGGCCGTAATTTGTATTTTTGTGAAAATAACAAAAGTAGCCTAAGTCACTCTAACTTTTTTATCAACTTAGTTAAATTCTCTACAGATTAAAATTAAAATTTCAATATTATGAAAAACAAAACAAAAATATATTATGAATCTTGCTAAAAATTTAAAATAAAATTGATAAAACTGCTGTCACAAAAATGTTATTACCCTGTTGACTTACAACAACGACGAACATTGCATTTTATTATTAAATTTAATTAATTCTTTATTGAGTAAAGTTTCATTATAACTGTGATATTTACCTTATCATGAATTAGATAATTATCATGACCGTGAAGTACTGGCAAAGTAAAATAGTACCTCCCTCTGTATCAGATTTCGTTAGAGGCGATTAAGGTACTAGAACCGAAAGATGGCGCTATATCCACCCACTCAAATGGGGCAGAGGGCGGTGATAGGCAGCAGCATTTCCATTGTGAAAGCTGCGTTCAGCGATTGTCAACACGCTTATCCAGCACGGCAATAACGGGCAAAAATACTCCCCTAAATGTCCACCAGTGGACTTCTAATAGCTAATATAATGTCGATGATTAATCTATCAACAAAAAAAGGTTATGAATAAAACTAATTCAAAAATAGAGCCTTAATAAATAAAAGTCCAAACAAAACACGAGTAATACAAAAATATGTTAGCATTAGCTATTCAGAGCTATAAATCTCATAAAATATGCGGCGGCTTTGTATCATCGGATTACAGATTTAGTATGTTACTCGAATGGCTAAAAACATTTGCAGTTCAATAAAGCATTTATCTTCTAGATCATGGTCTATGTCTAGAAAAAAAAATGGCTTTGCAGTGTACGTGACTTATTTAGTATTAGGTTCTTTAAAACTATAAGGTTATATTAAAACGGTGAATGAATAAATATGAATAAATATGTATGGTGCGCTGGTTAAGCGTGTTGGCCATCGTAGAGCGCGTTCTTCAGGACTGGGATGCTGCTGCCCTAACCCGTCCTGTGCATCTGAGATTTAAGCATTGTTGCAGATGGATATACTGCCATCTGTCGGTTCCACTCTCACAAAACCTGTCACAGAGGGAAGTACTATTCAACTCTACCGAGACCTCACTTAAGATAAAGGTGGTTGATTCTTTTCATTACGTTTTGACGTGCATTGACCCGTGCATGCTGTACGCAGGACATTTTTTTAGGAGACTTGTTCTCCAAAGGTGGTTTTTTCTTATTTTGCTACCACAGGCGTGCTGGCAATACCGGATATGTCATTCTGTCATTCCTATTCTGATGATTCCAGGACCTCAATCATACAAAGGGAACCACCATCTTACTTTTTTGTACCTCACGGCAGATGAATTTTGTTTGATATCATCTAAATTTAATCAGTATGAGCAAAACAAGGCACTGCAAGGTTAAAATATTACATCAATTGCCCCTTATTTTCCCTGAATGGGGGTAATTTTGTCCATAGCAAAATTGCATTTTGTTCTGTGTAACAATTACGGTGGCCTTGGACGGGTCATGCACGAAGAGCGTGACTTACTCTATGCAAGCTTACTCATTCGTACCCATAGGTCGTGTACAATACAGTTTGATGAGTTATTGTTTTTATTTCAAATACAAATTTGCGTAGTTAGATGTAGTAGTTGTTTTGCAATTTTGTATCTTAATAATATAAACAATAAATCGATATTACAACGCTATGAATGGAAGTGTGCAAACAAATTATTTACAAAACATTTTAGAAAAATATTTAAATATAAACCGATCCGAAAGATATCCACGCGCCAGTGAATAACGCCATTACTTCACATATAAAAATTAACTCCCAAACTACTGAACCGATTTTGTACATACAACATTTTCAAATTATTTGTTTACGACAAAGATTTCATAATTATTTGTGAGTGAGATTGAGAGTGAGATATAAAATGTTGACAGATGCCGGTGTAAGATAATTGAATAAGTATTTAATACCATTAATATGCTAAACTCACGGTGACGGAAATCTGCGAAACATCTTCTCGTCCGACATACTTCAGTGATTTAAGTCGAAAGTTTTTGACCAATGTGTATTACCAACGATAACTTATGGAGGCGAAACGTGGTCTCTTACCATTGGCCTTCTAAGCCAACTCAAAATAGCTTAATACGTTATGGGGTAAGCAATGCTTGGACTCTCTTTGCACGGTCGAATCAGGGATGAGGAGATTCGTAACAGAACCAAAGCTACCGATATAGCCCGTCAGATTAATAAGTTGAAGTGGCAGTGAGATGGAAATTTGGTAAGCAGAACCGATGGCCGATGGAGTCGTAAGGTTCTGGAATGGAGGCCACGTACCGACAAGCGCAGTGTAGGGCGTCCACCCGCAAGATGGATAGACAATCTAACTAAAACATACGCATACACTTTTAAGGGTTTTTTAAAACGCGGTTTATTAACTTTAACATTTATTGTCGGACGTTTCAAAGATTGTCATTTTTTTAAGGTAACTAAACCACCAAACCAAAAAATGGAAAAGTTAAGTAAGCCGATAACAAATAGTAAACGCGTTAATATTAGAAAATACAATACAAGACAACTTTGAACTCAAACTAAATTTCAGATACCAATTAATATTCAGAAGTGACTTAGGAATTAATTACTCCAGGAGTTGCTTAAGTACTATGCCAAGTAAACATTTCTATGTAATCTTACTTGACATTTTCAATGTACCTTATGTTCGAGGGTTAAGGTTCAAATTTGTTAGTTCCATACTTACATTTGTATTACTTGTTAGCTATATCTACGAGTCTTTTGTGTAAAAGACACGATGTACCTGTTTTCCGGTACACAAGTGATTAATGTTTGTTAAACTATACAATAATATATTGTATGAATTGACTAGTTGAAGCCGGTAAGTTTGTCTATATGAAATACGGGTTTGTTGATACTTTACTTTTTATTCTATTATATAGTTGTAAAAGTCACATCGTGGTAGGCTGACGTTTTAATTCACCGCTTACTATGATTGGCATAGCTCCCTCGCTTACGCAACATACATTATTTCTTTCATACACGCTCGTCAATTGTTTTTTCTGACCTGGCCCAGTCACTCTGTATATTTATGCATTCATATTTCTTCCACCCATCCTTTTTACATGTTAAAACCATCTGAAAATTTGTTTCTCTATTATTGTCACAACATAATCTTTTACACCACATCAACTCTTATCAAAAAGTAAATGTTCTCATTTTAAAATGTATGTCATAAAACCACACACACAGAACAAACAGAAATATCATCATATACATATTTGCCCTGAGTGGGGTTCGAACCCACGTCCCTTGGCATACAAGATAGGATCTCTACCATCTGCGTCATGGAGTCCGTCGATAAGTTGAATTGTCTAATATTTCGTTTTCTTATTTGTTTTTTATATTATAATTAGTTGTAAGTTAAGAAGATAATTTTAAACTTTACAATTTTTTAAAATTAAATATGTGGTGTAAAGACTTTTTTTTTCCGGACTGTTTTTATTATATAAAACATAGTTCAAACAACTACTTGAAAATCTACGCTATATATTTCAAAGAATCGCTATCACGCCACATTCGACATTCCACAAACTGACTAGTCGACATAATGATTCCGCCATTCGTGACAATACAGTAAGTGTTCACATTGACGCTCTTGAGCCAAAACATAGATAACCGTGTCTAATTGAAAGAAAAGAATGTGTATTTAAATTAAAACTAACAATATATTTTGATTAATATACTTGGTAAATAATGAGCGTACGTCTGTGCAAACGGTAGTGTTTCTGTCTTGTAAGCTAACAATTGTAGTTTCGGATCCCACCCAGAGAAAACATATATTAATTTAACATAGTTCGTTAATAAAAAATATATTAGTTATGAGGTTAAACATAATTACTTTTTAAAGCTAATATTTATTTTTAAAATATAGGTAGTACTAAAAATATTGTATTGTTGTACCGTGACGTAAGAGGGAATTTATTATTATTATTATATTTAACACCCAGACACAGAACAAACATAAATTTCATCAAAATCCTGGGTGGGGATGGAACTCATGACCTTTGGCGCACAAAACAGGATCACCACCACCTGCGCCATCGGGATCGTCGAAGTTAGTTATTGTTAATCTAGGAGACATACTCAACCTTCACCTTAAATATCATAACCGGCTAAATAGCAGAAAAATAATTAATTCATCATATTAATAATATTATTTTATTCTTGTTTTGTTTATCATATTATTTTATTTTATTTTTGTTTTACGTCTTGATTGATAAAAAATAAATTTATAAAATAAAACATGTTTTTAATGAATTAATGCACCAAGGCTTCCATCTAGTTATTATTATATTTTTTAATGAATATTAGTATGTGATTGATAAAGAAAACTTCTTTGATTTACGATCATTTTTCTTAAGTTTGTTATTGTCGTTTTATCGACAGGGCCACTAGATGTCACGACTGACAGTTGTGAGCTTTTATAGAAAAAATGTAATGGTGATGTGTTTCGCATCAATAGGATTTATTTGGATTTAATTGTACAAAGACCTTTAACTGTTGTTTCTTTTATTATTACAGAGAAACGCAATAAATTACGTCTTTATTTCATTTATGCCAATTATTGGAATAATATAATTATATATATGTAAATATATAATTATGTTATTATTTATAATAATATAACTACTACTTACAAATGCACCAAGCAGACCCTGATAGAGCGATCATCGGTGTTTTTTTTAATATAAATTTAATTCTCAAATGTGGAGTAAGATTAAAGATGTACGTAGACACGACAAAAATATTTTTTTAAGAGGAACTTCTTAAAGTTCTTAAAGTGATTTTGTACTGTGACTTCATAGTACGTTGAAAGAATTAATGCACCTTTCGGTACAAGTTTACTGCTCATGGCGCAGATGGTTTTAATACGATCTTATGCGCCAAGGATTGTGGGTTCAATCTTCACCCAGGAAAAATATTTCCTTATGCATTTCTTCTATTAAACTGCGTCAAGGTTACATCTGTTCCTGCAATTTATGTAAAAACGGACACAAATCTTTTGCTTTACATATTTAATATAAAGATTTCATACAAATTGTGCTAATTGCAACCCATGCGAAGTTCTACGTATTTCGATACTCCATAAACAAATTAACTTGAAAGTGTAATTTAATGTGGTAAACCTCTTCATCGTTTTACTTATATTACGTGTGGTGGAAAATTGAAAAAGCGGTTGACGGCTGTTGATGGCGTGTAGCCAACAACTTGCAATTTTAATCGAAACACGGTACACTCTCAACTCAATTTTCCTGCGTCATTGTTAGACACTTTGACAATTCATCGGAAAAAAATTCGGAAGCTATGAATGCAGCAGGGCGCAGGTTTGAGCGATTAAGTTGAACCCTGAATGACGTCACTGTTTGTCTACTGTCCACAGACTCCGGCCAGGTGGATGATATTTTTCACTCGTAATCCCCTCAGTGAAAGAACTTCCCTAATAGGGGTAATTTAAATAAAACCCTTTTAAAAACCCCCATCTTGGTAGAACAGGCTAACTCAGGTCAAGCCTTCCTAGAGGAATGAAATTAACTCTCCATGCCTATTCTCTCTTCTCTATTATAAATCTACCCAATTTATAGAATCAACATGGATTCCTTTTGGTACCTTACTTTAATAATAGTCAACGCAAATAACTCCACTGTGAGATAGTGAGCTCTCTAATTGCTAACACGCTTGCCTATCTTGAGGGTTATGTCCAGCAATGGTCTGCCGATGGCTGTAATAATGATGATAATTATGAACGCAAATATGAGAAGCCTTATAGATCAGAGGGCCCCCCCCCTTTAAAAATAAGTGAAGTTTTATTGTACCCGTTTATGAAAAAGAACAAAAATATGCTGCAAGTCCTTTCTATTTAGGTACTAGGGACAAAAAGTGCATAGAAAAATCTGTTTTTTCATATGTATGTATTTATTTGTTTTTCATTAATTCATAGACCAGCGATTCCAACCTCCATTTTAATTATAATATTTAAATAACTATATTTGAATGCGGGCCCGCAATACAAGTATTTATTCGTTCTTACTTGGCGTTCTGTCTGCCATTATTTATTTTACCTGGTTTTAATGGATTTAGGCGATGCTAACAAAAAGACACAACTGTGTAATCAGATGCAAAGAGAATTATTCAACAACAGAAATAATTAATATTTTTCAGTATTGTAACTGAAATTTGTAATGGAACTGGAAGAGTAGAATTAACACTCATACTAGGTATCGGAAGAATTGGGAACGACAGATTGTGGAGTTCCTGTCGTGAAATTACAGTCTGATTTCCATCCCGTGTTCCTAACCAAGCAATTATGGACAAATTTTAACTCATTATATTTATTACTGGATATGCAATGGTTGCTATGGTAATGATGAATTTAAAACCTGAGGAAAAAATATACTGGTACCTTTTATAGGGCTATTTAGCGTGAAGAATTCAGTGAAGTTAAAGGGTCGTGTGAAATTATCAGGTTAAACGATATAAATCGAATCCACGACCTTTGCTATACAAGAAAATATCTCTATCATCCGCGTCATCAAGCCCGTTAAAGGACTGGACTAGTGATAGAGAGATTGCGAGAATTGTCCATCAGATTATCATAATCAGCCTTTTTTGAATATCCTAACTATGATCACGGGCACTGACTCAGCATGCATGATAATCTTATACCACATTTGACCTTTCGTATTTTCGCAATTCTAACGCCTTCATTGCTTGACTCGGCGTCATGCAATATGCGATTAATTGGAAAGTGGTGCCATTGCATGCGGGTTTTATCGTTCCTACGATATGTTGGTGTATTGTTATATTTATATTGTATTGGTTACTCAATTATTTACGATTGGTCTCTCAACTTGTGATTTTTTAATCACTAAGGAAACAAAATGCAATACTCTTAATTGTCGGTATATTATGCTAATACCAAATAAAATAAAACATTTTGCTTAAACTAGACGTTGACTCTTACAAGAGTCGTCTGCATTCACCAATCTCACATATTTCTACCGTCGGATGGCAGTATTTGCATAGCTGTCTTCTGGTTTGAAGAGTGAGAGATACAGTGAAATTACTGGCTAATAATATTACCTTCAAGTCACAAGTTTTGCAACAAGCTAGAGATATCTTTGTGATGACACAGGCGTTTATAGGCTCCGGTCACATTTACGATCAAGCGGGCCGTATGCTAGTTCGTTAACATCGTAATAAAAAACATACATTAATATTAATTTGCATTTGAATGAAGTAAAAGCCAAGGTAAAATAGTAGCTCTCTCTGAACCAGGTATTAGAAACGGTGCTTGAACTTTCAGGTCGGGGTAGCTTGAACCACTTGTACCTTGGTAATATTGAAAAAAAATAACTGTGATCGCGTCCAATTATTTAGCAAGTTTGATTGTGATTTAAAAAGTAATATATAATATATTATACACCCAGACACAGAACAAAGATAAATATTTATCACATAAATCTCTTTTCTATCCCCACCAAAAACGAATATTTATTACATAAATATTTGTTCTCAGTGGGGATAGAACCCACGGGCTAGAACAAATGGGATGTGTTTGTTTTTTTACAACCCCACGGTTGAAGCATTGAGCCGCTTCTTAAACCCCAAAAACAAAAGAGGGTGTTACAAATTTGACCGCTTTGTGTGTTTGTGTGTGTATATTAGTCTGTCAGTACCAGCGTACCTCTTTGTATTTTTCTTTAAAAGAAAGTTTTGTAGTAATAATTCTTGAACATATTTATTCAGAAACATAATCAATAGTGGGTAATACCCATATACTTTGTATACTAAGAAATATACGTGTGACGTACTCTAAAACTGAAATTAAAACAATGTTGTTTTGCTCAACACACAAATTGTTTTGCTAAAAATATTACAATCCACATCCATTTAGAATTTAATTTACTTAAGCGCTATGGGAAGGTCAGCCTCTGACGCTTGGGTTACTAGGTAAAAATATATATTATAAATATTTTTTAACTTTAACGCGTTCTTTACTCATAATAAAAATTATCTAATTACAGCTTTAAAACGCAGTTTATTAATTTTTTTATGAAACACCAAAAAAGCTGAAGCCCGATTATTACGAACAAATTCATAAAGTTTATCTTTTCTACTTTATAACGGTCATAAGAAGCGTAACCAAAGATTACAGAGTAATTTTATTATTTTATTCCTACCACGTCTTCTTGGTAATGAAGGGTTATGTTTCGGGCACGCATTTGTCCACAGTGCAGTGGTAAAGACAGCAACTTATGTTGATTATATAGTTATATTTTTCTAAAATATTTCAGAACGATATACCAAGTAAAATCTCAGTTATCAAGTTTTGAAAATGAAGTCAATATATCAGCCATTACAGATTCACTGCTAGATAGGATTCCCCATTAAAAGGGGAATTTTGGCCATAATTGCCAAGCAAGCATGTTGGCATGTTTGTCACTCTTTAACGGAAATACTATCTATATAAATTAAACTTTATAGTGATGTCGCACATACATCCTTTACAGTTCAAGCCGTTCGTTTGTGGAATGCGCTAACCCCTTAAGGTTGATCTGCTATTTCTCTTTCTATTTTTAAGAGAATGGTGTAGGAGTATTTCGTTGATATTATCTGTTACTTTGATTTTAAATGATAAAAACCGCTTGTTTTTGTGAAGTTCTTGTATTGTCTTTCTTGGTGTACAATAAAGTGTTTATTAATATTATTATTATTATACATCAGAATAACATAAAGAGTATAATTTTAGAATGACCCGTTGTCGGAGATAATAGTGATCTTACCTTTTGCTTCAAAAGTCGTGGGTTCGATCTCCACTCGGGTCATATTTATATGTATAGTTGATATTTATATTTTTTCTCTGTATGGGTTTTTAATATATGTATTTAAGCAGTATATTTGTGATTTTTCTATTTCTGGTGTCCGTAACACAAGTGATTAAAGCGACTTATCCCGGACCCGGAGTTAAATCAATATACGAGTATATATGAGATGCTGTGGAAACCATTATTATTATCTAATATTTGTTAATATATAGACTTTAGTTATTCCAAATAAATCTTTTTTTTTGTTTGCTAGAATAAATTGAATAGACATGACGGTCCCGATGGCGCAAACGGCAGTAATGTTATCTTTTAAGCCAAAGGTTGTGGGTACGATCCCCACCCAGAACAAATATATGTACTATGACTATTTACATTTATTCTGTGGCTGGAAACATATAAATATTTGTGGTGGGGATCGAACCCACGACCTTAGGCGCACAAGACAGAATCACAACCATCTGCGCCATCGGGCCCGTCTTATCAATCAACTAAATATTTTAAAGTTTACAAATTTTATATTCGTTATATACTCTTGTAACAATATAGTGTCTTTTACTAAATATATGTAGTATTAAAAAAAGTAAATAAAGGGGAAAGTAAGCTAATGCAATCAATTCACAAGTCCCGATTTTCCTTTTCTAACCACAACAACATTTTTTTATCTATAGAAAAACTGACGTTATCTAGATGAAAACGCATTATGCATGCAGTTGACAGACAGACTTTCACAAACATTGAACGTGCATATTTGCGTGATGTAGGTCGCTTGCTCTATTGTGTGGGATGCGTGTTGCATTCTGCAGTTTCTGTTATATGAATTTTACAGAATTCATTTTGTTTAAAAGGTTTTTTGTATGGCGTTTCAATGGATCATGCTTTCATTTAAATAGCTCCGATAAATATTTCATTACATTTTTGTATATAGATGGAGATATATAATGATTTCAGTGTTTTTTATACAAACCTCTGTTGAAATACAAAACTATCGGCGCTGAACTCTGACTGTGTCGATTTTAGTCTATATTGCGTTCGGTTATACTTTCATAGGTTCAAAAGTGCTTTTTTATTAGGCACACCACTGCTGGACATAGGCTTCCTCAAAAAAAGGAGATTTCGCTTATAACTGCCGGGCAGGAATTCACGACGAGGATGCTACTGTCCATTCCCACCCTATGTATTTGAGCTACATTGTCTCGAATGGATATACTGCCATTTGTCGGTTCTGTTACTATATTCGCCTCTTACGACACCTGACACAGGGGAGGTACTATTCTACTCTGCTATTCTATCCTACTATTTTTCACAGCAAACTTAAGAGGTCAGCAAATTAGCATGGTCCGCTTAAACGTCACCGCTGCCTATAGACGCTTGTATAAAGATATATAGTTAGTATATTACAAGGATATCGTTAGCGCATTACCAATTCTACAACTTGAAGATATTTTGTCGCATTACCCAGTAATTTCACTGCCCATCGCAACTTTTAAACCGGAACATAGCAATACGAACTCTACTATTTGGCGGCAGAAATAGAAGAGTTACCAATGCAGATGATTTTTGTATAAAATCTACCTTATGTGCTGTTTTATTTATTTATTTATTAGACCAGGTCGACTAACAAGCATACAATCCGCGTGATAGTAAGCGTCACTGCAGCCTATAGACGCTTGTAATATCACTAACACATTGCCAACCTTGTGATATGAGGATATTACGCCACATTACCCAGTAAATTCACTACCTCTCTCACCATTTAGACCAGAACACAACAATGTTAACACTTCTTTTTGGCGGTAGAAATAGGTGAGAGTGAGGAGTAAGGTCCAAAGCAGGCGGCCTTGGTGCAAGGTGAACCTCAAGTGATCTTTTGTGTGACACTACCACGTCGACATGTATTGTTTTAATAAATCTAATTTTTTAAGCTGTCATACCTCAGTATAGCAGACTCCAGTGGAATAACAAATATAATACTTTAATATACATTTAACACGAAAACATATATGTACTTATTTTATAATATTTATGTGGTTACTACTCATAATAAAATTATTTTAAAACACGGTCTATTTAACTTTTTACATATTTAGCTCTCTATGCTGTGTTGTGCCTATAAGAACAGGCTAGACCTAGTTTAGGTACCTAAGTATCAAAATGTATTTTAGTTTAAGTTTCCTTTTGTTGTTGAATAAAGTTATTATTATTATTATATAAGATTGAAGAAATATAAAAATCAATCTCGAAAATTGTTATCAATAATTATTACGAATGTTCATCACGTACATTTTTATCCTAAGCATAAAGTTGGGACACTAAAGAATTCACACTAAGATCGATCTACCTTTGCATTTAAAATATATGTATAGAGATTATACTATTTGTCTAACAAGCAATCTTAAATGAGATGGTAAGAGGTCGCTATAGAATCCAGACAGCCGTGTTATCGCAAGAAGTCACAAGCGCGTCACCAATATTAAGTCGAAAGTAAGTTACAATACCTACTCCATATTAAGCAGTAATTATTACTCATATTTGGTATCACAACACAGCAATAACGCTGGTACTTATTTTTGTTAGAAATATCGAATAGGCATATATTTTAGGATCTAAACAGATCTTTTTTAACAGAAGTTAATCACTTTTTATATAATTTCTAAGTTTTGAAGATACTGATAAACAAGAAGTAGACGACAATAACTGAATATAATTTTCCTGTGTTAAGATGCTTTCGACATGTAGAAAGGATGAATGAAGGTAGAATGACCATATAGAACGGAAGTGAATGGAGAGTTGGTATAGAATAACCTAGGCGAATATCTTAACCACGTAGAAGAGGTATTAAAGAAGGGCCAGGTCAGACATACCATGATTAAACGAGCGTGTATGAAAGGACTAATGCGAATCAAAGAAACTAGAAGTGGAGGAAGGACAAGATCGTAACAAGTAGAGTCTGGCTAACTCGATAGAACATAGGCGTAATGTATGTATGTATATTTATATATATATATATATATATATATATATATAT
>JACJUM010000202.1:1759999-1860763 GCA_020976665.1 Heortia vitessoides
TATAATGAGGAAATTCATTAAAAGTCCATTATTGGCCTCCCCAAGAAGGGGGTACGTTTCCCATTCTTGCCGCACTGGACAAGCGTGTTGGCAATCGCAGATCGCAGCTTTTGCGACGAGGACGCTGCTGTCCATCCCCGCCTTGTACATTTGAGTTGACTATTTTGCATGGATATACCGCCACCCGTCAGTTTTAGTACCTTAGTCGCCTCTTACGTCACCTGGTACAGGGGGAGGTACTATTCTACTCTACCGGTACCTCACGGCTATGTATGTGGGTAACAAATAAACTCTAAAGTTATTTAACTGATTTCAATAAATCATTCAACTTTATAACGCTATATTTTACCAAATAACATTGACTTAACTATATTTCACAGAAAAGATAGAGACTATTATTACTTTTAATGTAACTGATTAGGTAAGCGTCATTTGTATTTAATTATCTACGTTTTAGTTACAAGTAAACTTAAAGAGTACTTACAATTTACAAAACTCTTTTGTAAATGGAAAGTTACATTAATAGCAAATAACATAAGCTACGTTATTTTTCCAAACATTCAAATTGGAAAAGAAACTACTCGGGCAATATCGCAGAGCGATACTAATCTTTAATGTGTATAGTTAATTTACAGAAAAACAAAACTGGTCTGATCGTAAACTAAATTTGACCATCAAACAAAAAACACACATGTTTATATTTAGCAACAACATCTCAACCAACAAAAACAAATCATCTCAATTTCCTCTGTAACCGGTCTTGAAGGTCAAGCGTTGGTTAGCGCGATGAAATTGGCTGCACACCTTGTTATGATTACATAAATTACGTTTCCTTCATACTTAATGCAAGTATTTATCGGTTTTAAACGCGGTTCATAACACAAGACTCAGTTTTAAAAGGATTTGAAATTTCTTTTTTGTTACTAAGTTGACAAACAAGCAATCCGCGTGATGGTTAGCATCTCCGCAGCCTATTGACGCTCTTATTATCACAAGAATATCTAAAAAACTTTGCTAACCTTGTGACTGTAAGATATCATGTCACATAACCCAGTAATTTCACTACTTTTCTCAGGAATTTCCCTTATTTCACCGAAATACATTTGACAGTGGTTGCCAGATTCTATGTGAGTGCCGTTCACTGAAATGGAATCTGACGACCGCAGCTTTTCAAGGGAGAGTGAGTGATCAATGCTGACGTCCTTTTTATTAGGTGTGCCTCATGTTAGACTCTCTCTCTCTCTCTCTAGTGATTGCCTCTCAGTGGAGTTATTGAGAAGAGCACAGGCGTAAGGTCACTCACGAGTGTTTGACCTGACCGAAGTCCTCTTAGCATTGACGTCACAGAAGTGCCATAAAAGGTTTGTCATAAAAATAAATTAGCATTTAACGTTTATGAGATCATAAAGATATAATAATAACAATAATATACTCTTTATTTCACAAACAAAAAATACTTTAAGGAAAATAAAACTTATAAATTCTAATACAATTGGCAGCCTTATCGCTTAGAGCGATCTCTTCCAGGCAACCTTTGGATGCACATAAAGAAAGAAAATGTCATTGGCTGTTCAATGTATACTACTTTTTTATAAAAATAAAATAAAGTAAATTAAATACTAATACTATATATAATAATAAAAATGCATACTAATATATACATAAATAAACATACAACTTATATTTTACAAAATAAACATATATTGAAATAATTAATACTGTAGTAACAGTATAAGTCAACATTATTATTAGCATTTTAAAATTTACTTCATCATACCAGCCATTGGAAGTCCAATGGCTTGGACATAGGCCTCCTCAAAAGATGGATAATTTTGCCTGTAATAGCCGCGCCGGGCAGGCGTGTTGGCTGGGAATGCAGCTGCCCATCCCAACCGGTGCGTTTGAGCTACACTGTTATGGATGGACATACCGCCATTTGTCAGTTCTGGTACCTCAATCGCCTCTTATGACATCTGGTAGAGGAAGAAGTACTATTCTGCTCTGCCCGTACCGCACTTACGTCATATAAAAACGATTTTATAAAATACGGTTTATTTAACTTTTTACAAGTTAGCCGTTCTCAAGACTGAGCGGAGAACGGATGTCGCAGGAAACCGAAACATCAAATAAAAATGTAACGAGTAAAATATATCGCGTTTTAAAGCAATTTAATTATAAGTGGTGAACGCGTAAATGTTGAAACAATTTATTTAGTACTGTGACATTTTTTAAAACACGTTTCACAGAAGTATGAGAATTAGCACGTTTAAAAACCTTTGTGACACTACATACATGAATAGTTTGAATGTTTAAAATTACTTTACCTTGGTTAGTATCATAACTAAAAATATCAACTGGACTTTTATTGACATAAATACCTAGAAAGCTATATATAAATAGAAAATTATAATAATTCCCACAACATCTCATACATTGACCTGACTCCGTGGTAAGTCGCTTAAAGCACTTTTGTTACGAATGCCAGACAACAGAGGAATCACAAATATACTACTTAAATACATATATTTTACACCCATACACAGAGCAAACACAAATATCATCATATAAATATTTGCTCGTGGTGGGAATCGAACCCACGACCCCTGGTGCACAAGACAGGATCACTACCATCTGCGCCATCGGACCCGTCAACAATTGAACAACATAATCAGTAAAGCAAATCACCTAGATATTTGTTAGCAGTTGATTCCTACTGTACAACTCTACATCAGACGATTTACTAGATAGACAAATTTATTTTAACTGTAGCTGCGGTTCGCATGATTCCCTTTCTCACGAGAATAAAAAATAATAAAAATTACTTACGTTACTCCTTGTAACATCTATCTACCAGTGAAAGTCACGTTAATAGCAGTTCTGCCGGTTCAGAATTCAACTCAAACAGACAGACAGATAACAAAGTTGAAAAGCTTATTTCCCTTACTTATATGCATCGTATATCATATATTTTGTATACGATATATTTTATTATTTCATCTTAGTTCAAGTTCAGAAATGTTTGATATGTACCTACAGATACTTTTTTTTAATATGTCCGAAACTGAGAAAATGTACTAAGTATTTTCACGAATATTTATTTTGTGCTACTCGGATCTATCAGCATTCCAGCTATTAAACCTCATAATGGACGCACTGGTTTTTTTTATAATTTAACTTTGACTTAAATTATAAAAAAAGAAAACATTTATTGACCATATAAAAAGAAATTACAAAAAGTATATACAATAAATAGCTAAAGGGTAGAGTCAAGGATAAGAAGAAGAATGGATGGAAGAATGGCCCGTCGATATATAAAAGGAAAAGCTGACTGACTGATTGACATATTAATGAAGAGCGTAAGCTATGATGGTTAAAAACTAGAAAAATTGTAAATTATATATCGTAGGGAACCAATTAGAAATAATTTTTGAAAATTTTCCTGAAGAAGTAACACAGGGCTGCAGTTACTATGAATCTTTGCAGTTTTTGAAGATATTTACATAAAATTATTATATGTAAATTGAAAGTATTTAAATATTACTAGTAGTAATATTTAAAGTAAGTATTTAAATTTATATGTATTTAAGTAGTATATTTATGATTCCTCTGTTGTCTGGCATTCATAACACAAGTGCTTTAAGCGACTTACCACGGAGTCAGGTCAATGTATGAGATGTTGTGGGAATTTATTATTATTATTATTATTATATTATTGATTAAAAAAAAATTCCTGAGGGCATAAATACATAAGATTTCTAAATCTCTAAATTAACACGCTTAAAACCGTGGGGCGCTGCTAGTTAGAAGTAAAATGTTAGAAGAAAATATTTGCAATAATATTATGACAAAAAAATAAACATATTGTATGTTTCTCTTATGCCATGAGTGTTATTGGAGCGGTCTAAAGAAATCTACGTTGAGATATGAGATGAAGACAGGCGAAACGATAATGGCAAAACAGAACAAAAGAGGCAACAGAAATTGAATACCCCAACGGATGTTAATGCTCGGCGATATACTGTTCCACGATCGACGATGCAACCAAACATTGGGCGATCGGATATCGTATGCGGAGTTGTTGCAAAACATTTAACTAACTCTCGAGAGAATAAGGGTTGCCAATCCTCGGTTACATTTTAAACAGATAAATAACATTTCAAGTAAATAAGCCATGAGGTACCGGCCGAGTACAATAGTACCTCCCCATGTACCAGGTGTCGTAAGAGGCGAATAAGGTACCAAAACCGACAGATGGTGGTATATCCATCCGCAACAGTGTAGTTAAAATAAACAGGGCGAGGATGGGCAACAGCATTCCCGTCGCGAAAACTGCGCTCTGCGATTGCAACATTGCCTTTTTTCGTGAGGCCTATGTAAGCAGTGGACTTCCAAAAGCTGATGTGATGATGAAATAAATAATTTAATTCACACGATATCTCATACATGACCTGACTGCGAGATAAGCAGCTTGAAGCACTTGTGATACGGATATCAGACAACAGAGGAATTACAAATATAATACTTTGAATATAAACGTGAACTGTGTGCTGTTTGTCAACCTGGTCTAATAATTAAAAAGAAGTATCAAAGATTTCATGTTCAATCGATTTTCCGGCTTCGCTCGGGTGCAGTTAGATATAAAAACTATGTGGATTGACTAAACATTTTAAATTTTGTTTATACTCTAGAATATCGTTAAATACAGTATTTAAACCAACATGTTCTCAAGAGGTTATTTTTATAGGAAACGCCGATAGCTGCCAACCGGAATACGTTCGTCCAGTTAGTCGCTATATCTTTAAATAAATTCATTTTTAACGACATTAAATAAAAGGCAATTATTATCAACATAAAATATATAACGTCGTAAGTAGTGTATTTAGTTGGATAATGAATAATATTCTGATATATAAAATAACTTGGTATATGAGCCATGTTCTTTGATATCATCATCATACCAGCCATTGGAAGTCTACTATTGAACGTAGTCGTTCCCAAGAAACAGAAATTTTGCTCATAATTTCCACGCTGGGCAAGCGTATTAGCAATCGCAGGGAGAAGCTTTGTGACCGAGCTGCTGCTGCCCATCCCCGCCCTGTTAAATATACTGCTTAGGATATACCGCCATCTGTCAGTTCGAGTATGACATTCGCCTTTTGGTACCAGGGTAGGAAGATTTTACTGTGCCTATTTTATTATACCTCATATAAGATAACCTATATAAATACCTTATATAAGATAAATAAATACCTTATATAAGAGGTACCACGCGGCTATGCCGATACATCATAGTCAGGTCTTTTTATGATAAGTAATTCCGTAGTACAAGAAGAGAGAAGGAGAATTGCTTGTTTAAACGGAGTTATCAATCTTAACCAATATCAAAAACATTATTTTTACGTACGTATGAAAATATTTTCAGTCCACTTTACTGCACAAACCAATTCCTGTAAACAAAGCCTTAGAAATGGCGGATATATTCCATGGAAAGCTGACTAAAGCATTTTGCTAGCGAGGTATAATAGTGAAGCGAATCAATATGCTAGCAGAAAGTTAATATCCCCCTCGGAATTTCAAAACCGTTTTGACCCACGGCAATGTTCTCAAATCTCGGACGATCGGTTTCCGTATTCAGCGCTACTGCAAAACAATCGACCATATACGGATGGGCAGGTTTGCAAATAACATTTCTACGACTTCTATGGCGACTGCTAACTTTTCTAGGTTTAAAACTAGTGTGCTAAAATTTATTATATATCTTTAATTATTATTTATTTATTTAACAACCATCATATTAATAAAATCTCGTTAAATGTAAATTTTTTGCAGGCAACACCACCACATGCAAATTATTATATATATCAAAGGTTAAAAAGAAGTGATATGTACATATTTTATGACAATACAAAGGTATATAAATATAAAATAATAAATTACTGTTGAAATTGCCTTATATTTCTAATGAAAAAAATGTAGATAGTCCTGCAGTATGCTTGTAAAATATTATGATATAACGTGTTTCTATTAAAAAGATAGAATATATGTTCCTATTCAAATAAGCCTTATAAATTTCGCATTATTTAAGTAGTATAATTGCGATTCCTCTGTTGTTTGATGTCTGTAACAAAAGTACAACTAATAAACGATATCTCGGAGTCAGGCCAATGATTGGTTCTTATTGTTAAATATATTTTGTATTTAAGTATTATACTTATGATTAGTTTATTAACTGTACCTTAATATGTACGGGGTTTATTCATTATACCCTCTAATATGTCCTATTGAATTTATTATTGGTATGGTTAAAGGGATTTTACACTGGCGACGTACATAGTAAAATTATTACGTTACGTTACGGGGCAATGCACAATCCAGGCGCGTTGTGCCATTTGGAGTTATATCTACTTGACCTATATGTTTTGTGCCCACAGCTGTTTGTCGTTCCAGCATCCAGTACCAATCTGCTAGCTAAGACGCAACTTACCAAATTGATCTGTAATGGGAATCAGGTCCACGAGAGCGTCGACATATTTACATGTAATCTGAATGTATTTGCAAAGGTCCTTTTATTTATAATTAGTTCTAATGTTTTGTAGTTCTTATAAACATTGTTATTTGGTAATAATAATAATTATTATTACATTAAATGTTAAGTATTAATAGTAAGTATATTCTTATTGGTTGCTATACTATCGCATAAGGTTAATTAAATCTATAATGATAGTTTAAATGTAAGCTGTAACTTTAAACGACTTATTTTAGAATAAAACTAATGAATATTATGTCGTGTTAATTTATTTTAAAATAACAAATGATACTTGTTACAAACATAACAATATTTGTCCTGGTTGCATGAAAAGGCGGGTGATAGACATATTGCTTTTCAGAATCAAATCCATAAATAAATATAAAATTAATTTTATGCCTGTTTTTACTGCTGAAGAAATACATTAGCAGATTAATTATTAAAACATTTTAAAAGAAACACAATATTTCAAACTTACAAAAAACTGTTTAAAAAATTGTATAAGTAACTAATATGGCAACGTGACAGTCTTCATCATCATGATATCAACAATTGGAAGTCCGCTGTTGGACATAGGCCTCCCCAATATTGGGAAAGTTTTACCCATAATCGCAGACCGTTGCTTTCACGTTGGAGATGTTGCTGCCCATCCCCGCCTTATGCCTGTGCTACACTTATTCGTTAGGATATACCGCCATCTCTCGGTTGTGGTACCTTAGTCCGAGACACTCAATTCATATAAATCATTACCTGTAGAATCAATTTCATATTTTTCACGTGACGTTTTTCGAAATATACTTCCATTGGGAGAGCATTGTAGACATGAAAATATTCCTTTGACGAGCCCGATGGCGCAGATGGCACTACCTTCTGTGCCTATCCTATGAACCGGGGGTCGTGGGTTCTATTCCCTCCTAGAGCAAATATTTAAATAATGATATTTGTGTTTGTTCTGTAGTCAGGTAATTATGGGAATTTATTATTATACTTCCTTATAAAGCAAAAAATACTAGAAGTTAAGTTATATTTAAATAGAATGTATTTATATGTTATACAGAAATCACGTTCAGGTACTTAGTTTGTCGTTAACAAGAAATTACTGTTTAAAACAAACACCCATAACAATTGGTAGTAAATAACAATCGAAATGTACAATGAAATATTTTACTAAATACATAATAATAAATTTCAACATTTATTTTATGGTAACTGGTGCTAGTGACACGTCCACGTGAAAGTTGTTTATATTATTTTGTATATATATATATTTATTTATTTAACCAGGTCGACAAACAAGCAAACAGTCCGCGTAATAGTAAGTGTCACAATGGTCTATACTCTCGTAATTCAAGGTGTTATATCACATTATCCAGTAATCTCACTGCGTCTATCACTCTACAAACTGGAACAGAATGCGAACACTGCTGTTTGGTGATAGAAATAGGTAAGAGTAAGGTACTTATGTAGACGTCATTATCCTTAGGTCTTCCTTAGTCGAATTGAGTTTCATTCCCATTTTTAATATCATAGCAGCGATGTAAAGTCTACTGCGCCTTTAACCAAGTAGAATGAGAATTCTACTCATAATTGCCGCTCTGGGCAGGCGTAATGGCAATTACAGTGAGTAGCTTCTTGTCGGAATTGTTGATGCCCATTACATATCCTTATCCACTTTGGCTGGATATACCGCCGTCGGTTTCAGTACTTTAGTCGTCCATACATATTATGCCCAAATATATGTATTTATAAGAAGTTGTTATTTTGGAAATAGAAATAGACTCTAACGTTAACTTGTGTAGGTTGAAAAAATATACTTAGTATTTATCTACACAATGGATCGTTAGTAATATTATTAAATGTATTTAACATCTCTTTGTTTTACTAGACAAAGATCTCTTACAAAGGTCATTAGCATTAAAACCTATTTTTACCGTAAAATAACAGTGTTCGCTTTGTATTTTTCCGTTTTGGAGGGTAAGAGAGTCAGCGAAATTTCTAGGCAAGTGTGACACCGTCTCTCCAGTTCACAATGTTAGCAACACTCTAGTGATATCTTTGTGATGACACGAGCGTCTATAGGCTTTAGTCACGTTTACCGTCAAATGGACTGTATGATTATTATTTATTGACTTCGTAATATGAAAAATTTTAAAAACACATATGCGTTATGTTACAAACCTATTGAAATACCTCGAGATACGATTCATGCCAGCAATGCATATGTGCCTTTTTGTAAAATAATTGCCTTTGCGCTTATCTAACTCACTTATATAACGACACAGTAAATCACATGTATATTGAACTAACGCATCTACATTACAGACGTTTATAATAAAGCCACTTTTCAATAGCTTTTAAATGTGTTGCATCTGGTATTAACATAAGATAGACTTCATCGATATCCTCATCGTTTTTCATAAAATATCTTCTTTAAGCTGATGATCAAGTACTGTTAGTATCGTCAGCTGAAGAGTTGCGAGAGATGGTAACAAATTTCCAAGGTTTTTTTAAAAGGAAAGGTATGAAAGTAAATGTAAGTAAGAAGATAGTGATTGAAAAGGAGAAAAGTCTGATAAATCGTGAAATTGTGATTGAGGACATGAAAGTTGGACAAATGAAATAGTTTGTGTATCTGGGAAGTGTTTTTACAAGAGATGGAAAATATGAAGAAGATATTGAACGGAGAGTAAAAGTCGGAAATAGTGTCTGAGCCTTACATGCTTTTATGGGCAGCCAAGATCTGTCAAAAAGAGCATGACTGGCTGTTAATAGAGGTATGTTGATTCCAAAACTGACATATAAATGTTAGGCGTGGCAGAAGAAGCACGCGAGTACAATAAATGCTGTTGAAATTAGAGTACTTCTAAGAATGTGTGGTGTGAGTTTGAAAAATAGATTAAATAATAGTGTGATAAAAGATCGATGTGTAAAAAATGACGTTGTGACAACAATAGAGAAAAGAGTAAAAGTAGAATGACTGCACTAATATATAGAGTGGAAATGAGTAGAAAAGTTTGCATTACGGGCTCTTCTATGACCTAGGTAAACATATCTTAATCAGGTAAAAGAAGTATTAAAGAAGGGCTAGGAAAGAAGTACCTAGAAAAAATGACCGTGTATGGAAAGGACGAGTAAGGGAAACGTGAGACGTGTGCCAAGATCGTAACAAGTAGAGATCCATAGTCTCAGTCTACCATCGGGGTACACAGTAATGTGTGTATGTAAATATTATAATACATACGTTGTCAATATTACTTTCTAAGTTGCCTGGATGTGATTACAACATTTGCCACATTAGGTTAATGGAACTTGGGTTATTAACCTTGCAGCAACTCTTTGCAATGCATACTAACTGACCTGACAGACGTTGCCAGTTCTTTATAACTGTAATCTATCAATTGACACATAACTGGTTTCATTAGAAAATGTTGTTTGTTATTACATTGCCATGTCGACAAATGTACATCCACGTTATTGTAAGCGTTACCACAAACGCTCGTATTATCACAATGATATCACTAGCATGTCGCCAACCTTGTGAACTATAGATACAATGCTACATTTTGCAAACTCAATACCGAACACCGCTATATGGTGGTAGAAATAGGTGAGAGTGACGCATATGTCTTTTGGAGGTCTTCCTGTAGTAACTGGAGAAACGGTATCTTAACGATATCAATAGGTCAGGTGATAAATCGATAATGATTTGTGGTTTGCGGGAATTTCAATATAATTATGTTCCTCACAATGTCATGGCCCAATTATCGACCACAAAGCAATGCCTGGCACCATTCAGGCACAAATGCATATACTTTACATAAACTGAGTAACATTTAAACTGATCTATTGAGTTTCTACACATGTATAAATATAAGTTTTGCTATAAATTGTTGAGGACATCGCAAAGTTAAGTAATACCATTAAAAATATATGAAACACCCGCTAATTTTGCAGCCCCTATTACTCCTTCAAGGGATGATTATCGAAAAAATATTTTCAATGTGATTCTTGACTTTTAATGAAAAATCTTTACACTAAATTTTATTCGAATTAGTTAATTAATAGCAATTTTATACTATCATTGCCTCCCCCCTCCGATAATAATCTTTTCTCAAAGATCCTCTATGTCTATACTATGTCAGTCAGTCAGTGATTCAGCTTTTTTAATTATTATATAAATTAACAAAATTGTTATTACAAAAAATTAATCTGTCTTATAAAATTGTCACAAGAAATCATATTCAAACTATAAAGAACATTGATTAGCAGACACCGTGTAAGTGTTAATATAGTGTCAAACTTAATTAAGTATATAGAATATACATAATCGTCATAGAAGCCGTAGAATTACAGCACTGGTCTGGCAATCGCAAAACTTAGTTTTTATTCTTGTGCTATTAGGTTTACGGAAAGGTACGGGAAATTAATTACGGTATAGGTTTTCATATGCAAAATGTTTGTTAAAAGGCTGAAATTGAACTTTATGAGACTGATTTAATATTATTTCACAATTACAAAACCACATTCACTCTAATCTAACTAGGACCGTAACAAACAAAAAAAAAACCATATTGGCAAGGTTTAGATTTTAATACGATTGTTCCTAGTCGGTTTTTTAAGTGGTAATGTTATTTATTAAATAAATTCATCATGCTTGTGTCACAGGTCCCAGTCCCCAGTCGGGGCAGGCCGAGAATATGGATCTCCACTTCTGACGATCTTGGCATTCCTCTCTTACTTCTCTTAATTGCATAAGTCCTTTCATACACGCTCGTTTCTTCTTGGTACTTCTAACCTGGCCCTACTTTAATACCTCGTTTACCTGGTTAAGATATGTTCGCCTCGGTCGCTATATACCAACTCTTTCATTCTGTTCTGCTCTATATATTTGTGCAGTTATTCCACTTTCATCCATCCTTTCTACATGTTCAAACCATCCTTATTTTATGTTCTCTATCGTTGTTACAGTAGCATATTTTACACCACATCGATCTTTTATTACATTATTTCTCAAATTCACACCATACATACTTTTATATTTGGTAATCCAGTGAATCTTGAAATCTGGCGCTGAGTTTTGCATTCCACTCTCTAAATTAAAGTATATCACTTACTTCATCGGCAGGTGCAATATTATATCCTCATATATTATTTTGAGTATTACATAGCCCACTTATCGGAAAAAGTTATACGCTATATCACGCTAGGATCAATAACAGATATATAGCATAAATGATACTCGGTTTGTTCTACAACTTAATCCCTACTAATTTTATAAATGCGAAAGAAACTCGAAGTCTGTCTGCCTGTAGCGGTTTCACGCTTAAACCTCTCAACCAATTTTGATGAAATTCGGCACAGACAGTATTTAAGCCCTGAGAAAGGGCATAGGCTATTTTAGTTCGAAATAAGGGTTGTAAGGGGTTGAAAGGGGGGATGAAAAATTGTATGGAAGTATCGCTCTTTTAGAGCTAGAAACTTGAAACTAATTTTTCAGGTCATTGATTCGGTATAAATAAACATGACAACCATAGTTTATATGAGTTAAGGTAAAAAAGTATGTTACCATAAAAATTATTCCACACGGACGAAGTCTCGGGCGCAGCTAGTGCGTAATAATAAAGAAAGCATAGTTCTAAAACGAGACGTTTTACGAGACTCATCTTCTAGCAATACCCAAGTCAATTCCCCGTGAAAACAAAACCCATCACGTCGCATGCGACGCTCCACTCACACAGCGATGTTATCTTCATCTCAAATTAGGCAGAGCCTACTCGTTATTCCCTAAGTGAAATCCCCCAGTTGGTTTCAATCTAATGTCATTACAAGTTTTGCATAAGTTCGGCACAATTTGACGTGAGTTATAATCAAAACAGCGGCTTGTTTTGAATACACAATCGCGTCGCACCTTCTACGACAGACTTGGTATAATTTACGAGTATCTGGCTAATATATTACAAACTGGATGTACGCACAATAGAACTGAGCGAAGATTTCAGACTGCACAGTATGTGTATAGTGCTAATCATTTTGTGTAAAACTTTTATTGTCTGTTGGAACTTAAAATTAGTCTACCGTTATATTAAACAAAAGAACAACTTTTTTTTAAATTTTACGACACGAGTTTGTTCAAATATTTAAATAATGTTTACCTTCTTGTATCTCACCTCCCCACAGTACCTTATCCCTTAAGGATATGGGAATAAATAAATCTCTCAATATTTGCTTAAATCAATTAATTAGTTTTAGCCGTGAGGTACCGGCAGAGTAGAATAGTACCTCCTTATGTACCAGGTGTCGTAAGCGGCGGCTAAGGTGCCAGAACCGATGGCGGTATATCCATGCAAAAAACTTAGCTCAAAGATACAGGGTGCTGCAAAGCTGCGCTCTGCAATTGCCAACACGCTTGCCTAGCGCGGCAATTATGGGTCCTTTCTTGGGGAGGCATATGTCCAACAGTGGATTTTTAATGGATACCAGCCATTAAAAGTCTACATATGAAGAAGTTTTAAAGTACGTTTTATACAAACGTACAAAAATACAAACCCTTTTAGCTAGATCTCTAATGTTGTTGTGAACATAAAATATAATATTTCTGTCAGTAAAAATGTAGCTTTCTATTGGTAATATAATTTTCAACCTGTTCGTTAAAAACAAAAATTAATTTTTTTCTTATTAAAATATTAATAGTAGCATAAGCGGAAATTAAATGAATGCCAAAAAAAATGAGACCATATTTAATCACGTAAATTGTATCCGACTATAACTAATACTTGATTGAACTGAACAAGTGACATTTAGATTAAATGTCAAGTTCCTGTAGCTGTCCTAATAAAAGTAATACTAAATATTATTATTTTTTTTATATTCAGACGAATTTTATTGAAAGCATTGTGAACCTCAGTCAACGTATACGAATTAATCAACAATATAATTTAGTGTATTTCATTGTTAATGCGTTAATATAATATATGAGGCATTCAGATATTTTTTAAGTTTTCCTTTTAGATCCTTAACGTTTTATGTCATTGGAATACATAGTATGCTATAAAACTTTTTAAAGACAAATTATTTGATAATTTTTTTGTTTTGTTTGTAAATTGGGTTGTATATACTGATATTCCAGCTAATAAAATATTTTGTTATAACAAATATCCACTTTAAAAAATTATAGTCGAGAGTACAATTGTAACAAAAGTCATTGTTGATTTTCTATTAGCGATGTAAGTAGGTAAAGGAATTTAATTAAAACTGTGTTTGTAAAACGCTAGCCAAAACTAACAACACCCGATTATGTAATCGGACTACAGGTGCAATTCTCTACGGTCCGCCATCATAAAAACCAACCTTTATTGTTTCCACCGAGAACACTTATGGAACACATCTTTATTCATTACCTTGTGTTTAGTGAAACCACTGACGCATACCAACATGCCAAACGAAAACAGAATCTAAATATAAAATATATTTATTACAATACTGATTTATAATTAAATTATATTTAAAACTATTATATCACTTTAGGGCTGAATTTCGTTTCCGTGGGGTATAACGTTGTCTTTTTCTGTGACTTCCTCACGGTCGGATTGCGTGGTCGGTTCCTTTTTGTCGTCTTCTGCCTCAGTGGTGAGCGGTACGGGGGTGGTACTCTCTCCCTTCTGGAATGGCACTCCTGACTCGGAGATAGGAACTTCTCTGTCGACATCTTTAGCTTTCTCTCCATCTCCGTTGATAGGCGCAGTAACAATCAAGTAGCCATCGCTTGATAGTTCAGCCGTCACATCAGTGGCGCTCGAGTTAACCGGCAGCGTGTAAGTGTGGAAGAAATGGCTAGCGAAAATGTCATGGTCGTCCTGTTTCGCCTCATGAGAGCCGTGTACGATGATAAAATCGCCTTTAAGCTTGACCTTCAAGTCGTCTTTCTTGTAGTCCTTAACGTTGACGATCACTTGGAATTTATTATCATCGGCAATAATCTTGGGGTTGATTTCAGCGAAACTCGGGAAGAGATTCCACAGGGGTGTGAAAAGGTTGCCGAAGAGCGGGAAGCTGAACCATTGTGAGTCATCGATGTCGCCGTCGTCAATCGAAGTTATCGGTTTTGGTAAAGACTTGTCTGTTGGTAATGCGGCAACCGTGGCGAGGACGGCGACGACCGCTACGATGCGCGGAGAAAACATTTTGCGATACGTGTGCACTCGATTGTGTCTATGTGTGAACTGATGCCGGCGCGGGAGCCGGAGGCTATATACCGGTGGAGGGGCGACCAGGTGCGTAAGCGCATCGCTGACCGCGCGCCGCGTTTCTAGAATATGTACACAGACGCGCAAGTAGACCGAAAACGTTTGATCGCTCTCAGTGAGGTAAATTGATAGCATGTTGGATTCGGAGAATTATTTTCTTTATTATTATTCAGTTCCGTTTGTCAGTATTGCTAATTAGATTTTTTTGAGATAGCTAACGTGTGTTCTCGTCTTTATGTTGAACAATTTAAATTCCTTTACAATTTAATTTCCTAGCTTTTTTCTTAATAAAATATAGTTCAAAAAACTAAAAAACACGCTTTAATGATGAAAGAAACTAAAAAGTGGAAAATAATTTCTAATTTAGAAATAAATCAATAAACAATAAATAGTATTATTGCGAATCGACGGGGCTCCATATATCAGTTCTTGAAAAGCGCCCATGCTTTTTCCCCCTTTAATTTAAAAAATGAATTAACAAACAATCAATGGTATTTAATATAGTATTGTCAAAAAAGTTTCTTTCATCATTAAAGCGTGTTTTGAGTTTTTTTAACTATATTTTTAGTGCGTAATAAAAGCGTGTATTTTAGTTTTTTCACTATTTTTTTTTAAATTAAGTAGTTCTACTTTCGTATGCCTGACAGCAAAACCTTTCATTTGATACCCATATCATGGAAGTGCATTTCTAACAGCCAATTCGCCATCTTGGGGAAGCCGCCATATTGGATTTGTAATGACGTTTCTTAGCTAGTCATGTATTATCATCTGAACTCAAAGCGTGAGCAAAATTTCATCCTAATCGAAAACTGAAAAGTGGGTCAAATTAAGATTCCAAGATTTTCTTACAGTTACAAGAGAAGCTATTAAAAGCGTGTTAAAAAAATAAAACCGCTTTTTTCACAATTAATTTTTTTTTTTAAATATTTTTTTACTTTATACTATTTATACGATAATTTGCTGTGAGGTACCGTCAGAGTTAAATAGTACCTCCCTTTGTACCAGGAGTTCTAAGAGGTGACTAAGGTACCAGAACAGACACCGCCATCTGTCGGTTCTGGTACCTAAATCCATCCGAAACAGTGCAGCTCAAATACTCAGAGCGGTGATACGCAGCAGCATCCCCATTGCAAAAGCTGCTCTTTGCGATTGCCAACACGTGTGCCCACTGCGGCAATTATGGGCAAAATTTCCCCTTTCTTGGTGAGACCTGTGTCCAGCTGTGGACTTTCAATGGCTGGTATGATGATGATATAAATAATTATTAGCAGTTTTAATATTTATATATCTTAATCTTATCTTAATATTTAAACTTTCATGTCTGTAAAAACAAAACAACTTAATCTTTGCCGAACGTCACATGACCTTCGGAGTGTGGCTTCTAGACTTCTCTGCAAATTAGCTAATTTTTCTTCCTGACGATTATTACAGTTTCTACGTGATGTCCATCCAATGAATCATGCATTCGTGCCGGTACAATAGATGGTCGTGTGTTTGTGTGACTGTAGAGCACAAACGGTGTTAATTGAAAACACGATCGTGTGATTCGTGGAAGTTTACGTGCTTGACAAACGTAATATTATAATTTTAAGTAAGACTTCTCTAAAATGTGTTTGTAAGGAGGTTTATTCCATTTCATAGACTAGACATAACATTTTTTAATCGTAAGTCGTTATCAGTCTACCTATTTATCCATGTTAGTATTTTATATAATGAATGCACAAATGTCTGTCTGCTGGTTCCTACCTTTTCTAATCTAAGTATTTATGAAATGTTGTTTGCGGATAACATAGTTTCTAGAGAATGATAAGTTACTTTTCGCTAGATATTTTGTTTATAATTGAGATGGTATATCACTTATTCATTATAAAACCACAGAATTTGTAAGTGATTAAAAATCGTGGGGTGATATGTGTTTTATGTCAGAAATCATTATTTAAGAATCTATAGGATGAAAAGGGTATTGAAGATTTTAAGGCATTAATTAAATGCGTACGTAAGGACATTAACCATTGTAAATTTACACATCTCATACATTGAACTCACTCCGATATAAGTATGTTAAAGCATTTATGTTACGTATATTAGACAACAAACTTAATACAAATATAACACTTAAATAGCACCTAGACACAGAACAAATTAAAATATACAACAAATAAATGTTTGGCCTGTGTATGAATCCAGATCCACCTTGGCGCCAAACGAACGCATGACCTTTCTTTTGTCATTATCCTCGTATTTTTTGGTAACAGTATTTTATTATGGATGAAAGTACGTAGTTTTCTGTACCTCCAACTATGTGTTGAGAAAATTTCATTATTGGTTTGTCTGATCGATAAGTATGAAAACCCAACAAACAATCAAGTTTATTATAGGAAGGTGTATTATAGAAAATTGCATTTATCATTACTGCCATTGGAAGTCCACTGCTGGACATGGGCCTCCCCAAGAAAGGGGGAATTTTGTTCACGATTGCCGCGCTGGCAATCGCAAAGAGAAACTTTCGCGTTTAGGATGCTACCCATCGCCACTTTTGTGTTTGAGCTACGTTGTTTCGGAGGGATATACCATCATCTGTCGGTTTTAGTACTTTAGTCACCTCTTACAACACCTGGTTAGGAAGGTACCAATTTACTCTGCCGGTACCTAACGGCATAAATTCTGGGGGTCTGACTACACTTAAGAGGCCAATCCGAAGGGGCACTGGTCTAAAGTCCTCTAGTAAATGGTTAGCAGGTACACCCGGGAACACCTGGGTGGTTGCGGTTTTTTATACAACTATGCCAAATTCCATTGCTTAGTATTTTTTATTTTTTATCATTCTATTTCAACATAGAGAAGGTATTAGAATGTATTTTTTATTTTTCTTTCATGTATACTTCATATATTTTCCTAGTGTTTTCTTACATTAACTTGTTTACAACTCATAATAGAACTACACTTTTAATGGCTTTTAATCTTAAGAACGGTTACTATAAGATAGACGTAACGTCAAACAATTAATGTAAAAAGTTAAATAAATCAGATTGAAAAAGAATTTCTATTATAGGGCACAGTGTAATTCTATGTCTAAAAAGCTTGCTATATCATGAAAATTAAAAATACCTACTATAAACTCACTGCCGTGGGGTACCGGCAGAGTAGAATAGTACCTCCCCTGAACCAGGTGTCGTAAGAGGCGACTAGGGTACCAGAACCGACAGATGGCGGTATACCCATTCGAGACAGTGTAGCTCAAATGCATAGGTTGAGGATGGGCAACAGCATCCTCGTCAAGAAGCTGCGCTCTGCGATTACCATCACGCTTGCCCAGTGCGGCAATCATAGGCAGAATTCTCCATTCCTAGGGGAGGCCTATGTCCAGCAGTGGACTTCCAATGACTGATGTGATGATCATGATGTGAAGCTGTCCACTCGTCAAGTTATATCATAAATCGAATGAATAGTTAAGCCATTAGCCAAGAGCATTAGACAGACGGACATATTTTCACATGTATCTAATAAATATTTTAAAAACATAATGTATCGAATGGATATAACGTACCAAAGTTAAAGTTTACGCAAGTTGAATTCGAATTTACAGCAGTATGATTTCACCTGCAAATATAATTAGATCGTAAGTTCACCTTATGAGTGTACATCTTACGCTGTCCTCACTGGTGCGGCCATTGGTTCTGCGTAATATTTATTTATTTTTATTTATTGAATTTTGTTGCACAATATATTACAAAATGTACTTATGGCGGACTTAATGCCATTTGACATTATCTCACAGTCAACCATTACACGAAACAGAAAAAATATATATACAGTGATGCAGACAATATATATACCAAATAGATAAACGATATATACATATTTGTAGAAATAAACGCAATAAATATATATAATACAAAAATATATATAAACATTCTAGTTCTGTTCTAGGTGTCGTAAGAGGTTTCTATGTATAGACTTCTTACAAAGGTCTTCTGCATTGGTACCGCACTCTCACCTATTTCTACTGCTAAATAGCAGTATTCACATTGATGCAATTCGATTTGAACGGTGAGAGACGCAGTGAAATTACTGGATAAATGTGACATTGTATCTTCAGTTCACAAGGTTGGCGACACACTAGTGATATCTTTGTGATGACACGAGTGTCTATAGGCTGCGGTCACATTTATTATCAAGCGGATCGTATGCTTATTTGCTGATTTCATAAAATTAAAAAAACTAAAACTGAGGAATCGGAACATGACGAGTATATCCACCCGAGACCGTGTAGTTCGAATGCAACAGGGCGGTTATGGGCGTCGCATCGGTCTGTCACGAAGTCTGACGCTCTGCGTTCGCCACCACGCTTGGCAATTATGAATAAATTGGCCGCCTTTATTGGGGAGGCCTAATTTACAACTTATATGATTATGATAATTACTGAGCAGTACTGGTAGTGTTGATGAGTATTTCCCTCCAAACAAAATTGTAAGAGGCGACTGATCGCAGTATAACCAATACAAACATCAAACTCCACCTGCCTAGCGTGGCAATAATGTGCAAAATTTCCAGTTTCTTGAGGAAGCCTACGTCCAACAGTGGACTTTCCATGGTTGTTATTATAGTGATGATTACGCGTGAAGTATAATGCACTATGCCACAGATGATAGTAATCCTATCTTGTGTGTCAAGGTCTGTGGATATGATCCCGATATAAATATTTCTATGCTGAATATTCAAGCTTGTTTCTTCTCCAGATGTTAAATTTATCATTCCTCTATGAGTTTGATATCATTAACACAAGTTATTTAAGCGACTTATGTCGGACTCAAGTCAATGTAGGATGTGTTAAGTGAATTGAATAAAAACTACTTTAATGTTTATACGAGTGGGTACATTAAAAACTTATGGCGACATCATCACCATCATATCAGGCAGAAGACGTCCACTGCTGGATATAAGCCTCCCGAAGTAATCTACAATAGGTCCGGTTGTATGCGGCCTGTGTCTAGCGCGATCCTGCGGTTTTAGTCAAATCGTCTGGCGATAATACACCGAAAACTACATACACACATATATACATCATGCCTGTGTCCTATCGGGGTAGGCCGAGACTATGGTTCTCTACTTACCACGATCTTGGCGAACTTCTCTAGCTTCCCTTACTCGCATTAGTCTATTCATACACACTCGTTTATACTTGTTACTTCTGATCTGGCCCTTCTTTAATACCTCTTCTACCTGGTTAAGATATTTTCGCCTCGGACGTCCCTTATCAATTCTGCCAAACTCTATATATTTGTGCCGTCATTTTCTTTTTATTCATCCATTCTATATGTCCAAATCATCTCAACAATCCATTTTATATTGTTATCATAAGATCATCCTTTACACCACATCGATTCGACTATTCTTTAATCTATTTTTTCAAACTCAAACACCATGTATACTTCGAAGTGTTCTTTTTTCAACATCATTTATTCTACTCGCGTGCTTCTTCTGCCATTCCCAACATTCAGTACCATATGTCAGTGTTGGAACCAACACACCTGTATGAACAGCCAGTCGTGCCCTTTTGGACACATTTTGGCTGCACAGAGCCTTAAATGCTTTTAAGCATATAGGGCTCTACTAACATTATTGCTAGCTTTCACTCTCCGTTCAATATTTCCCTTTTTTATATTTCCCATGTCTCGTAAAAAACTTACCAGATATTCAAACTTTTAAACTCTATCTATAGCTATAAATCTAATTGAGTATATTTTGCAATACACCATTGTATTTACTGGGATGGTGAAGCCAAAATTGATAGGCTCACTTATCTTAAAGCCCACTTATCTTTAATATGTACAAATACTATCTGGTGTAACTAAAATACGGTTCTTATAGAGATTAACCAATGCTCATTCCAGTTGCATTTGATATATGCTGTTTTGGGTGAATATTCCACCATCTGTCGGTTCTCTACACTTACTTTCTCAATGTCTAAAACGATCCAAATCGAGACAAAACATAGTGTTTGTAAAATGCCTCTAGCGTAAACAATAGAATCCTTATTAAGTCATTTAAAAGTTCAAGTTCTCTACAATTGAACAAATGTCATCAACACAGCTCTACAGTGGGAATAGAGAGGAAATGAGCAATTCCATATATTGCACTTTCCGTTCTACAAGTAGTAAATTTTCATTGTTTTATACAATCTTGACTCTAGAGTTTTATAAGCACTGTCCTTATGCGTATTGGTTTATTTATTTATTTAACTTTTTGAAAATTAATAATAAAATGTGAACATGGCGGACTTAATGATTAGTGTCTATCTATCTGTCAACGATCGGGTAAAACTGAAATAAAAAAAGGCGCACAAAGACATATGACAAACAAGAGATCAGCAATACTAAATTATTATTATAAGTAATATAAACATAACTTAAACCTTTATATATTCGCGGTGAGGTACCGGTGGAATAGTACCTCCCAATGCACCAGGTATGTCCGTTCAGAAGTGGACTTGTAACGGCTGTTATAATGATGTAAATATATTTTACTACCTTTTTACCTTGACTTATATAAACTTTGAATGTCATGTTTATTTACATCGAATGAATGGCCTGAAAAATAAGTTTCAAGTTTCTCGCTCAAAAAATAGCAATAATTCATACAAATTTTCATTCCCCTTTTCGACCCCTTACAACCCTTATTTCGAATAAAAAAATAGGTTTTGTCCTTTCTCAGCGTCTAAAGATTGTCTGTGCCAAATTTTACCAAAATCGGTTGAGAGGTTTAAGCGGGAAAGCGTAACCAGACAGACAGATAGACAGAGTTACTTTCGCATTTATAATAAATAGTATTATATGACATATAGTCGTGTGAATTTTATTAATTTTAATTGTTTACAATAATTCGATTTCACAAAAAGATTTTTTTAAATTCAAATGTTGCTAAAGTGAATTATACAATATTTGACCTTAATTAACTAAAATCTATAAGAACTCGTTGGATGTTCTCAACAGACTATATTTGAAAAATCACAATGGTCATACATTCCATAGTTAGTATCACAATTACTCACTAGATGGTGTTAGTAGTAACTTTATTTTGATATATAAAATATATTTCTATTAACTAACACCCCCACTTATCAAAATAAGCTAAACATTATATACTATAAATTTATGATACCAAGCATGTTCATTAATTTGATATATAAAATATATTTCTATTTACTAACAAAATCAATGTAATTAGTTTGGCATATAAGGAAATACCCACAAAGAAGCGCTTTATTTGATATGAGTCAAATTGCCTTTTAAGTTGTTCAATCATCATCATCATAAGTCATAAAAACCCCACTGTTGGACACAGATATTCCGATGATCGGGGGTTTTTGCCCATAATTACCGCGCTGGGAAAGCATGGTGGCTATCATAGAGCGCAACTTCACGACGAGCATGCTGCTGCCCATCCCCACCCTGTAGTATTTAAGCTGCACTATATATTTAAATTTACTGATCTACCTGACCTAAATTGGTATTTCTGATTATAAATATACGGTATTCTTTAGCTGTCGGCTTCTGTTATAGCAAATAAGCATTGCTAATAGTGCAATCTTTATTTTCATTAGACCAGTTCGAAAAACAAGCATACCACCAACGTGATGGTTAGCGCCACCGAAGTCAATAGATGCTCGTAATATCTCAAGGCGCGGCAAGGTATCATAGGCGCGTTGTCAACCTTGCGACTTAAAGATATTATTTCACTGCCTCTGTCACCTTTTAACCCGGAACACATCAATGCGAACACTGCATTTTCGCGGAAAAGAAAGATGAGAGTGAGGTACCAATGCACACGACCTTTCGTACGGTCTACCCCATGTACCACATTTATATCAAAATAACGAATATTTCTCCACTTTTGAACTATTCATTTTTTAAATACTTCAGTGAAATATTTTGTAAACTGTACGCGCAATAATGCAGATTTCATCACGTAGGGAATTTGCGCTGTTGAAAACTGTATGCAAAGTGGCATTTTTTATATATCAAAATCTAGTGTTCCGGAAAATTCCACAACAATATATCATTAGCAACAGCGCGCGATTTTACTATTGTTACAATTTTGATGTTTATGTAGATTATAGGTCCATAGCCGGTGATCTGCGAACTACCAGTGGTCTCCAAGAATCGGAATAGAGGTCCACGAAAAAATTTAAGATGCCTGTTTGAGCTGTATACCATAATTTGAGTCTCAAGATTTCTTACATTGACTCTTACAGTGTCTGACCACACTGATGTAGATGGATGAGAATTTACGTAACAATTTACTTTAATTAAAACAAAAATATAGTTTTACAGATTGTTTATGTATTTTTGTTTATTACTGTACAAATTTCTTTAGTCTATTTGTTTAAACTGTATGCCTGTTTGTCAACCTGACTTAATTAAAACATATGACTCTGTGTGCTGTGTTTCCTTTTACTATTTAAAAGTGCATGTGGTTGGAATTATGAGTTGTGATTTTGATTTAAGGCATATAAAGGCTATTCACATACTTTAGAACCAAAATAGTTGCATTCTGAAAGTTTAGAAGTATTTTCTGCCTTGTGCGCAAAGATTGTGGAATAAGCTCCCAGCGGAGGGTATTACGGCATGGGGTTTCTTAGAAATTTAATTATATTATAGGTCTATATATTATAGGTCTATATATTATAATATATATAGCATATAGATTTGGTGACGCATGAATGATGCCTCGGTTAAATATGCACAGGCTGCAGTAACTGCCTATGATTAAATTGGCCGACTTCTTTGTCACCTTTGTGGTATAGAAAAAAAAATCTCATTATTAATTAAGACTGCAGCATTGGTGTAACCACATGTTCGAAATACCTTCTTGCGATATGGTCTATGGTTTATCAAATTAGTATTATTTTATGTATATATGGGGTATAGTACCCATACTCTCTTTTATATACTAGTTTCTACATTAAGTGTCTATAAAATAGTGAACGACAGCATTTAAGACAAATCTGAAATCCATAAATAAATTATAATGTGAATTTATATTGTCATAACAAACAAAAATTAAGATGAAAGATCCATTGATAGACAACCAACAAATAAATGTCATATAAGAATAGACATTCAGCCTTAGTTTAATGCACGAATTTAATAATGCCTATCTAAGGCTAACCATAGAGGCCACAGCCAAACAGGCTGGTTCTGTTAATTCACAAGTCGGGCCCTGTATTTGTGTTGTGTCATCCTGAGCCTCGGGTCAAACTCTATGATTGTTAGACTGAAATATTAATCATAAACTTGAGAGACGATCTCAAAGTTTGATAAGCAAATATGCATTATTATTGCTAGAAAGCCGTGTGTTCGGATCGTCCGTTGAATCCTTGCCGAATGTTTTTGTTCTTGGAGTCGGCGTGATTTTCATTTGTTTCCGATCATGACGATAGCTTTTGTTTTACGACTCGTATGCTGTGAGATAGATCCGTATTACGAGTGCTTGTTTTGTCAATGAATTCTGTGTGATTTTCATTTGTTTGGAGACCCGATGAGGACGATAGCCTTTGTTTGACTATCGTGTGCTGTGAAAAAGAGACCATGTGCAGTATCAATTAAAATTATATATTTTTTTTTTATTCCTCTAATGCAGATATATATAGATCAGCAGTCAGATATGTGATAAAAAATTATTACATTTTTTTTAATAGAAGAAACGATATTACTATTTAAAAACGTGCAAGTTTAAAAAAAAAACATCTGGATAGATAACACTGAGTCTATTAAATGTAAATATGAAAAATATATGTGAACATTAATAATTAAAGCAACTTATTTTTACCTGCTTAATATAGGAATTGTATCCAAATGCCAAGATAACACGTTCTACTGTGTATTTTACCTGCAGATTTACACTCATGATAAAACAAAAAGAAAACAGTCATCCACATATGGGCACTTATAATTGTCTGGGTTTTACCAACCTAATAAGGCAACATTCAAAACGGACTAATTTCAACTCTAATTACCTTATTTTAAGGTTCAATAGTAAAATGTAGTGTTATGTTTGGATGACGTCGATGAGCATTATAATCTATATATTGACTAGCTATGCTGGTGACTTGGTCCGCGTGGTATAGTGACTTCGGCCAGCATATTTTATTTCAATCGACAAACTTCCACACTTTTCTCCTCCTCCCTTATTTAAGTCTAAATTTCACAAAATTGGAATAGTGAGTTAACACATTTTTCTTCTACTCTCTCCTTAAGACTAAATTTCTTAAAATTGAAATTTATGGAATATTCAGCTAACCTTAAGAGATTAACATGCTATCGCAGTCTGTTTTTAAGCTTTAAAAGGGCAAATATTCCCTTCTACATTATTTTTGTTACTACTTTTTGTTTACGCAGCGCACGCAACGAAATCTCTTAAAACGCATATTTTCACCCGTTTTGCCAGCTATCAAAAGTCCACTGTTGTACACAGACCTCCCCAAGAAAATGGATATGTTGCCCATAATTGCCTTACTTGGCAAGCGTGTTGGCAATCGCAGAGCGCATCTTTCGCTCCAGGGAAACTGCTGCCCATCTCCGCCCTATACATTTGAGCTGACATTGTGCGTGGATCGCAACCTGCCGGTTCTCGTATATTTTTGATGCTCCGAATCTATTAGTTATGACGTGATGTTATACAGCCTAAATTACGTCTTATTATATCAGCTATCCGATGGTAAAAGTCCTGTCAAAACCGATCCAGCCGTTACAGGAATTACTTCAAACAAACAAACAGTTAAAAATATTGAAAATAGAAATATTATATGTACCGTATGCATTTAGCAGTTATTTTATTATTACAAACAGGCACACCAATTTTGTTCATATGTATTGATGTAATTCCACTGTAACGAGCAGTGTTTACATAACATCGGTGAGTTGCTGGAATAGTCAACCAATTAACTCTCCATGAAACGTTATAAAGGCGATCGTTATTTAAATATACTCATTAAATTAATTACCATAAATTAAAAAACAAAAACTGCTCTTTGTCATACATAATGTGGAAATATAATGTGATAGCTACTATATGTTACTTCTCATCATCATCATCATCATCATCACAATATCAGCCATAAGTACACAGCTGGACAAGTCTCACTAAGAAAGGGGGAATTTGCATATACTTGCCGCGATGAGCAAGCGTTGGTAATCTCAGAGGGTAGATTTTGTGATGGGGATGCTGCTGCCCATCCCTGCACTATTACTATATATACGCTACGTCGGGTGGGTATACCGCCATCTGTTGATTCCGATAAGTCAAGTAGGGGAGGTACAATTCTACTCTGCCGATAATTAACAGTATTTTTATTATGAGTAGTGAACGCGTACTGTTAAAAAATATTCAACGGGCCCGATGGCGCAGAAGGCAGTGATCTTGTCTTGAACGCCAAAGATAGTGGGTTCAATCCCAACTCACGACAAATATTTTAATGATGATATTTATGTCTTTTCTGTATCTGGGTGTTAAATATATGTATTTAAGTAGTATATTTGTGATTTCTCTGTTGTCTGATATCTGTAACAGAAGTGTCTTAAGCGACTTATTACGAAATCAGGTCAAAGTATGAGATGTTGTGAGAACTTATTCATTATAAAATAAATATCCTTACAAATATTGCAAACGTGAAAGTTTGTAATTTTAGTAATAGACGTATGTTTCACGTCAAAATGGCTTATTAGATCCGTATGAAATTTAGCCTGGAGATTATTAATAGTTTGGAATAATATATAAGCAATTTTTATTGTTAAAATATTAAGAAAGAAGTTGAAGTGGAAGAACTTTAAACCATATACAATTACATTTGCAAGCTAAAATTTCTTATACCATATTTGTTTGATTAATAATGAGGCGGGCTGTTTAACAATATTACACGCGACATCTCATATATTGACCTGACTCCAAGATAAGTCACTTAAAGCACTTGTGTTACGGGCATCAGATAACAGAGGAGGTAGGGAAGGTAGAGACCTCATACAAGAGGTCGTCACCATTGGTACCTCACCTCTCACCTATTTCTACCGCCAAATAGCAGTGTTTGCATAGTTGTGTTCCGGTCTGAAGGGTGAGAGAGGCAGTGAATTTACTAGATAAAGTGGTATAGTATGTTCAAGTAAGAAGGTTTGCTTTTGATGTTCTTGTTTATGATGATGCGAACATCTACAGGCTCCGGTAACGGATGCCGTCTCACAACCGTATTTTTCTTTGACGAGTTAGTTGTAGCAAAAATAGACACAATACTGCATTTATAATATCTATATAAAAAATATGTGTTACAGTGTTTAATCGGGATGTTCTACAAAACTAAAGAACTGACTTCCATATTATTTTGCTTACACGAAAACGTCTCAGGGTCAACTGGTGTTTGCATCATATACTTTTTAATCTACAGTTTCATGCCAAATTTTTTTGGTGATTTGCTTTAATCTATGTTATAATAAAACTTAGGTCTATGATCCGTCTGGTGAAGGCAGTTTGTTTGGTGGTTGATTTATTTTGCCTAATGACTTTACTTTAATTGTGATTATGAAAGACAATTTTCATTAGATTAATTAGTATCATTAAATTTTAGAAATTATTTTTAAATACTTACAAGTACTAGTTAACCTTATTAAAAATATAATTTTGAGTTTTAGATAAACATCAATTCGAAGACATGTGAGAGCCTAAACATATTTGAAAATAAAGTTAAAAATATTGATGAAAGCCAGAATACCCGCAACGTTGGCGACAAACAGGATGCCAATGTCTTTTGTGACAAAAACCAGTGTAAATTGAACTTTCACTGAAATAGCGTGGATGCAGGCAAACGTCCAACAATCGCTGGTTATTTCGACTCAGAAAATACAGTTTACTAATTGGGCCGACCATGTGATGTTATAAACAGGCGCAATTTTTTTTTAAACTACAGAAACGAAACTTGACATAAGTATATTTTTAAAACATAAATGTTGTCATTATAATTATCAATGCTTCGTTGAATTATGTTTCATCATCATGATTGAAGAAAAAAATCCGAAAACTTCTCATACATTGACCTGATTCCGTGATAATTCGCTTCAATTACTTATATTACGGATAAAAGACAATAGAGGAATTATAAATATAATACTTAAATACATATATTTAACACCCAGATGTAGAACCAACATAAATCTTAATATCATCATATAAATAGTTGTAGGGTGGGGATCGAACACACAACCTTTGGCACACAAGACAAGATTACTACCATCTGTGCCATTTAATTATTATTGTACCTTCGATGGTATGGTGTATCGGCAAAGTAGAGTATTCCTCCTGATGTAAGGCGGCTGAAGTACCCGGACTAACAGATGGCGTTATATCCATCCAAAACGGTATCTTACATATAAAAGTGCACGAATGTCAGAAGAATTTAGATCGCGAAATTAACCTGTGCAGGTTATCACGACGCTTGCAATTATACGCACCCCCCCTTTTCTTGTAAACAGGAAATAAGATACTAATCACAAGCTTATTATTTTCTTTAACAAACTAAATTAAGATCGTATTATACCTATTATCAAATTTGGAAAGTACCTTCTGCGAAATCAGTTGTAGTAAGAGACGAAAGAAGTACCTGAATCTGAAGAAAGGAAATCTTTCCGAAATAGCATATCTTTAATACAACTGGGTGGAGCTATATAGCACCAACCTAATCGTAAAACGACGCTCGGTAATTGCCTGCATGTCTGCCTGATTCATGCTACATATTGTTATTAATTAACATACACATAACATCTTATACTTTGACCCGACTCCTAGGTAAATTACTTGAAGCACTTGTGTAAAGGACATCAGAAAACAGAGGAATCATAAATTTAACAGTTATATTAAATGTTTGTTTTGCGTAAAAAACGAATCCACGACCTTCGGCTTGCAAGATAGGAACAGTACGTAGGATACGGTATGGGCTTGTTGAACATAAAATGACTATCAATTGTAACTGGCATATCGACGGTCAGAAATTCAATCGGCGCAGAGGACATATGGGCAATAATGTTTGTATTAATTTATTTCTGACTTTTAAAATAGTGTCAAGTAAAAGAGCGTTCAGTTTCAATAACTTTTTTTAAAAGAAGCATAACCATAATTAAAAATAGCCTCTTAAATAATAAAGTTATAATAAATTAATTGTTTTATTTTCTTTTTTGTTCCTCATGTAAACCTGATATTTGTCCCTTACATAAAATAAATTTATGACGGTCGATATTTGTGTACAACCTGATGAAGTGATAACCTTACTTTTAATAAAAAAAATGTTCATTCTAAACATCTCTTATAGACAGTTTGAAGCTGAGTAGAATGTATCTTAACCTGTTTTGACCTGTAATGGAAGTTCTAAAATTTCTACTGAAGTCGCTAAACTCCTCTCATAACAATAACATGAATAAAACTGATGAATATTTAAGACCACGTAGTTTTTATAGTTGTCCGTTTGAAATGTTTGTAATTATTCATGTATTCGTATACATATCTTATAAATTTATAGTTTTCCATTTTTAATGTCAAAGTAACAGAATTTTACTAAATGCATATGAAATTTATTTGATTGTATTGTATTGAAAATGCTAGATTTAATTTTAAAGCTTTTTTTTATTAGTAAAATTTTGATTCTGCTAGTTGTTATATAAATCAAAATGCTTTGCATATTTTAGTACCATAATTTGTTATTCATTTTTTAACATCACAAAGGTTTCATATTATATATAAAAAACAATAAAAATTATAATAAATCACGTCAGTTTAACTTTCCTAAAGATAAATACTAAGTACTTATACTAGATTTTTGTATTTGCAAGTTATACTCAAAGGATTACTAAAAGGCGTCGATGTTTTAATCGCTACATGCCGAAACAAAGTAACACTTTCAATTTGTTAATATCAAAAAGTAGGAAACAAGATGCTTTGTTGACCGGAACAAGAGTGACCTTAATTAAATCGTTAATCCATCTTCACGGTGAAACAGCCGGGGTTAAATGAGGCTGATGACCTTGACGTTTGACCTCTTGACATGCGTGCAGCTGATTTTGATGTACATAGGTGACACCATTTTTAGGAATCTTCAATTTGGTTTGAGAAATTACAAAAGTGGTGAGAACAGATCGCAACCACATATATGTACGAGTACCTTTTTGTATTATTACACTTCTTATACCTACAATCGACGGTTGCGCTGGAGATGTCAACTTCGACTTATGCTTTCGTTAGTTAATATTTTCTAAAGAAATTTAGTTGTTTGATTTTTTGGGAAGCAGCATGCCCATCGCAAAAGCTACGCTCTGCAATTGCCAACATGTTTTGCTCAGCGCGGCAATTATAAGCAAATACCCTCTTTTGCCCATACATAATCTCCAAGTGCCGAGGGCTATAATAATTTATATGTAATAAATAGATCGGCAATGCAATTATGGGCAAAATACCTTGTTTAATGGCGGACATCTACAGCTGTCATGACACAAATTGAAACGACTATTAGTAATGACAAAATAACAATTTTTTTAAGCTTAAGTGCGACAAACAAAATTTCAAATAGTTTTATACTTCACGGCTTTTTTACGCTTATTCTTAAGAGAATAGTATGTGTGAATTCTTGTATACGGATTATACAGCTTGTTGGCTATTTAGCGACTATTAAGAAAGCGATCAAAAGATTGGACCCGCCATGCTTACACGTGGGAGCTATTGTAAAACTACAAAGTTGTAAAACTTTTTATTAGTAGGTAGAAGCATTCTGCGGTTTTATCAGCGCAGTACCTTTGCCCGTATGGTTATGTGAATAAATTTAGTTTGCTAGCCCCTGTTCTCGTGCAAATAATAAATAATAAAAGTGGCTTAAATTCTTCTTATGGCATCAGCGAATTTCTCGTCGAAATGATCCGGCCGTCTTGGAATTTTCCTCAAACAGACAGACAAAAAAATTACATTGCCTATTTCTTTATATGTACTTTCATATTATTTTAATATGCTGTTATTTTGATATTACAAAAATACAGTTAAATTTTATTTATATCTAAATATAAAGTGCTGCACCCGAAACCAATGTTTCACTTCCGTTTTTGTTTGCATCGCAAACACAACACGATAATAAACAGATTTGCGCGTATAGCTTGGCAGGTGTAAGAACACCAACGTGAATAGGTGAATTTTCACAACATCTTATAAATTGACCTGATTCCCTGATAATTCGCTCAAAGCACTTGTGGATCGGGCATCAGACAACAGAGGAATCACAAATAATAATAAATACACATATTTAACACCCAAACACAGAACAAACATAAATATCTTCACTTAAATATTTGTGCTGGGTGGACATCGAACCCACGACCTTTGGCACAAGGCACAATGCACAACCATTTGCGCCATCGGGCCCGTCAATCTAATATTTCTGACAAACCTTTTAAATTATAACCTCTGCCCACGACTTCGTCCGCGTAGAATAGTTTTTTTTGGGTACCATACCTCTTTGCCTTAACTAATATAAATCTTAAATATCATGTTTATTTATGTCGAATCAATGGCCTGAAAAATAAGTTTCAAGTTTCTAGCTCTATAAATAGCGATACTTCCATTCAACTTTTTATCCTCCTTTTTGACACTGTGATATAGTATCTTCAAGTTACAAGGTTGGCAACGCCCTAGTGATATCCTTGTGATATTATGAATGTCTATAGGCCTCAATAAGGCTTACTATTACGTGTACTGCATCGAGTCGACCTAGTCTGCTAAAAAAGTGTTATAAAGTTATTTTAAGGTATGTATAATATGCTAATGATTAAATAGTAGCGAAAGAGCTTCATTAAGATTTCAGTAAATATTAATGAAAATATATTCATGCTCAATTAATTTTATATAACAGATTGATTACATTGATACAGTCAGGTAGCAGAAGTAAGTTATTTATTAAATTTGAATTCTTATTTCTTAGATATCGATTACTATCAGAGCAATTCAAGTTTATCAGTCTTATAGTTTAGGCCCTGTGTTGATATATCAGTCAATCAACTTCTTTTATATATGTATATATATAATAGTCTAATAATTTTCTTAAAACAAGAACATGAAAATAAATGATTATTGTATAAAAAAATTATAATTCATCCAGCCTTAGGTACTTTAGAAAATAATCAAGGTATACTATAATATTTTAAATGGCTTTGTAAATTCTTAGTAAAACAACATAAAAGTGTACACTTACAATTTAAGTAAGCAATATTTATGACAAAGTGCAAATTAGTATTTTAAAACAAGTCGTTATCAGGTAGCAGCGCTCCTTTATTTAAATTGCTTGAACTAAGATTACGAGGAAATTACCTCGTAATTTAATTTTGGTGTCGTTTCGGGGTTATTCCTAAATAATCTCTGCTATAAGATAGTCTACGTTAGCGGTGATAATTTATATTTAAATTCCTTTAACAACACAAATCTTATTCATTTAACTAAACAATATCATAATGATAAGTATATAAATTTTGTAGACAGATTAGGTGACTAAATTCAATATATACCTATAGTCAAATATCTAGTTTCATAACTAATGAGTACATTTATAATTATCACCATCACACTAGTTATTGGAAGTCTACTGCTAGGTATAGGCCAAATTTTCCCTAATAAGGGGGAAACTGTGCCTATAATAGCCGCGGTTGGCAAGCGTATTGGCAATCGCAGAGCGCAGCTTTTGACTGCTGCTGCCCATCACCGAATTGTGCATTTGAGCTGCACCGTTACGGATGGATATACCGCCATCAGTCGATTCTGGTACCTCTCGTTGCCAAACTTGTGACTTGGAAGATATAAAGTTACATTACCTATTTATTTTACTGCCTCTTTCATCATTCGAATCATAACACAACTGCTGTGGTAGAAATATGTAAGAGTGAAGTATCAATGCCAACAACCTTTGTATGAAGTCTATCTCATGGATGAATTAACTCAACTGCAGCTAAGTATAATCAATGTCAAAAATCTTTGATAAATATGTTACCAGCTGTGTCTTGTGTTTGTAAATTGTGGTCTTTTATTTTATTGGCCTTAGCCAACTCAAAATAGGCCAACGGGCTATGGAGAGGGCAATGCAATCCAATCAGATATGAGGAGATTTGTAAAATAACCAAAAAAACCGATAAAACCTCGTAGATAAGCAAGTTAAAGTGGGAGTGGGTAGGGCACTTAGCACGCAAAACTAACGAAAAGAAATAGAGACGTAAGGTTCTGGAACGGAGACCACGAACCCTGCAAGCGAAGCATAGGACGTCCACCCACAAGATGACAAAATTAAAACCGCAGGATAGTGCAGAATGCAGGCCGCCTAGTGCTATTGGAAATCCTTTGGATGCATATCTCTTGCAGTGGATAACCTACAACTGATATGATACATAAATTTCCACATTTCCACATATGTGAAATATAATCCACCATCTTTGTTATAAAAGCATTTGTTATTATGTTTTCCGCTCATTGACTGGCGGTATAGGAAATTTAAATTACATCGATTAGTCATGGCTGGAACGTTATGCATTGCGGTTGTGACTCATGAGGTTAATTAAAAAACTGGGCAAGTGCGAGTCGGGCTCATGTACTCTGGGGTTTCGCATTTCTTTCCTCAAAATCAATCCTTAAAATGAATAATTACTATATTATTAGTGAAAAAAGTGTGGAGAAATCTGCAATCAATATAACTAGTATTTCCTTGTGCTGTTAGATCTTTTTGCCAAATTTTTCTTTTTTTATGGAAATAAGTTTTTATTTGCTTTCGATTGCAATTGATACAAAAAAAGTCACTTTTCGCTGCCCTAAGAATGCTTAAAAACTATTTGATTCGGTGTATTACTAGATAGAGTGATCGAAGAGTATATAATACTTACGTATAGTAGAGAAACACTGATAATTTTAGAGATTTCTAATGTGATATCATAAATAAACGTAATATCTTTGCGATTACATCGCAAACGCTGACTAAAAAAGATGAGAAGATCAAAATAATGTACTACAGTACTGTACACCATAAAGAGTCTACAAAAATATTCGCACCGGAATAGCTGAGACGTACTAGATAAAATTTGCACAAAAATTATTGATAGACTAAAGTAACACTTAATCTACTTTTTATCCTGAAAACATATTCAAATGGGTTGCATCTGGCTGTCTTTTTCTCAATTGATTGGCAAGTCTTTTTGCCGAGTTAACAAGAGTTTATTAAAAATGCAACAAGTATATGGTCGTCAAAGACAAAATCCCGCGTAAAAATGTAGTTTTTAAAAATGGCTTAAATGGTCGTATTTTAGGAATTGCGATAGTTGAGTACTGAAGACATAAGTAATTAATAAGATATTAATATAAACTTGATAACTTCCTCAAAAATGTTCCCCAAAATGATGCGAATATTTTTTTCTATTTACGGTACGAAACCCTAGCAGTGAGAAAATATTATGAGTCTTCCTCCTATGACAAAGTTCAAATTTTATTACATAATAAGGTTTTTTAATACATATCAAATAATAAAGAAATTGTTTAATTGATCTATGTGTCGAATTTCAATTAGGTATATGTGTCATGAGGTATGGATAGAGCAAACTAGAATTTCCTCTTGTACGAGTTATATCACATGGCAAGAGGTGACTGAGGTGCCGTGACTGACAGACTGTATATCCACCTGAAACAGTGGAGTCTAAAGGTAACAGGACGGGGATGTGTAGCTGCATTTCTGTCGCAAACCAGCATGCCACGCCTGCCCGGAGCGGCGATTGTCTATAGCTAATTCATAGACATTTGTTCAGTCTCAACTTATATATATATTTTTTTTAAATAAACAGCGTGATTTATGAGAAAGGTTTATATGTATAATATTTGCATGATAGTAATAAAACACTCATAATTTACGCTGGCTCAGCCCGACAAGATGAATCAATATAATGTACAGTACGAAAACGCGTAATGATATCGTACATACATACATCACGCCTGTATCTCATTGCAGTCGGCAGATCCTATGGATCTCCACTTGCTACGATCTTAGCATACTCCTTTCACTTGACTCGCAATAAACCTTTCATACTTGCTCATGTTTTCCTGGTACTTCTGTACTGGCCTTTCTTTAATACCTGTTCTACCTCGTTATGTTCCTCTAGGTTACGCTGCGCACGTATACGACACACAGCAGGCTATTTAAATAAAGTGAGAGAACTACATAACCACGCTGCTTCCCTAAGTTGCGTGCCTGAACAAATAAAGGTTATCCTATTTCAACTCTTCCATTTACTGCCGCTCTATATATTTGTGCAGTCATTCTACTTTCATCCAAGCTTTCACATATCCGAACCGTCTCAATATTTATTTCCCTACTGTTGTCGCATTATTTATTTACACCACAGTGATCTTTTAGCACGCTACTCTTTAATATCTTAAAACTAGAAATATCTATCAATAAGGAAATAGTTTAATTGCCGCATAAAACATTCTGAATAGCCTCAAGGTAAATGACTCATATTTTGATGTTTAGATCACGCTAATTGACTGAATAGTTCTTATTAATAGCACGATATCATAGCACATTTTCCAAGATTTAGGCACGCTTGACACATTCATTGCTCATAATAAAGCAATTGTTTTATCGGATTAAATCAAGAGTTACTTAAAATAGTTTAATAATTAATTGATATTTATATTAAGGGATTTTTTTTTTAATCTAATGTTTGTATTTGTGACAAGGCTTATTTATTTGTTTGACATGGTGAATTGATTTTGAAGTGGTTTTATATAAGTCTTCCTGCAAGACGCAATGCTATGTTCATTTGCCTGATAAGGTGTATCAGGCGGAGTCACGGACGAAAAATGTTTATAATGCACATTTAGGAATCACTGAAATCTAAGAGAAATTGAGAACAATAATATCGTCTTTATATAGAACCAGCTGTAGTAGCCCACAACTTCTACCGGACAAGTCCTATTTGCAGTTTCTTAGAGAGGTTATCAGAGGATGTCCAGAGTGGAGAGTTTACTCCCCACCCAGGACAACTATTATCATGTGTATATATATATATATATATATATATATATATATATATATATATTAATGAATGATGATTTATTTGCTTAAATTAACTAACAGTTAAATTAGCTGCAATAGTAGAATACGTAGCATTGCTATTTCGTTGCCGTAGGAGTATAATTTCATGAATTTATATAGATTATATATATTTACAACAGTCAAGTCGAGCGTTTTGCTGTAAGAAAAATTTAATTTAAAATTTCAGATTTAAAATTAAATAGGCATAATTCAAAATTTATAGATCTGTATAGTTCTAGATACATAGAAATTTTATACAGATATAGATATTTGTGTCAAATTTCATCCATGGGTAATCGTCCATATTTCTGTATCTTTATCAAAAAAAAATGAATCTCGAAAATATACATACGTACACAGAATTCTAGGACAATTGCACCAAAATGTAGTTCTTTCACGTTGAGTTTGTATGAAAAAAAAGGTATTTGATTAACTTAGGGACCCAAAAACGGTGTAAAGTAAAAATCTGATGATGAATGACAAATAGTCAGACAGGTTAGAATGAACACAAAACGATATTTGAATTGAATTTTGTCTATCTGGTCACTGAAGCATTTGGTGTACCTACCTTTTTCTGGCTATTTTAAAGCACTGTGTAATCCATTGTACTTGATTAGTAAGCAACGATATATTCTTATACTTATGACAACAAGCCCGGTGGTTCGGGTGGTAGTGATTCTATCTCGTGCGCCAAAGGTCGTGGGTTTGGTTCCCACCTAGGACAAATATTAATATGATAAATATTGGTATTTGTTTTATGTCTGGATATTATTTATAAGTATTATATTTGCAATTCCTGTGTTGCATGATATCTTTCACATTTAAACATTTTAAATAACTACAGTGACTTCTGAAGTGCTCTAATAGGGTTCAAACCCCTGACCTCTGAATAAAATGTCCGAGACCTCTCAAGTAGTCCTCCTTGAATATTTCTAGTATTTTGTGATATACCTACTCAAGAAAACATCGTTATTTCGTCATTGTGAACGTTTAGGTACAAAGGTAAAAAATATGACAATTAAAATGTATAATAGATAAATTTTAATTGTCATATTTTTTACCTTTAACTTTGCACTCCTAATATACCCCTTTAGAGGGTAAATTTGCAATATTCTTTTATTAGTAATCCTTAACCTTAGAAAAGGACACCCAATACAAAATCAAGTTTTCGCCTTAATAGTTAAGTTCAAATGATTATCAAAACTCTATGAGATCATCATTGTCATCGGTCATTTAGTTTATTAATTGTTATTAGCAAGTCTATAATAAGTATTTATTTTCTATTAGGAAACCTATTTAAGCATTTGAAACATCTATCGTGACTTCTGGACCAAAAACTAGCATAGCGACATTGCAGATAAATAAATCCAATGAAATAAACTTGTATTAACGAATCTTTATTTGCAAAGGCTCTGTAGCTTGTGTACATAAGCCCATTTATGGTACGCGATCCGCGGGACCCGAAACTTGGGTTAAGTTGTACTTAATTTAGCAAATTTCTAAGGTCACCTACGGGTAGGGTAGGGTAGCCAGCTGCCTGGCAACATTACGAAATACGGGCTTAAAAAGAAGCCTAAACTTGTACTTAGAAAGTAAATTGAGAATTAAATACATTCTATAAAATCAACGAGTCCTAGATAGCTCGATTAGGGTTCTAAACCTCTTTATTTTATTTTGTTTCATACGATATCTCTTAATTGACCTGCCTACATGATAAGTCGCTTAAAGCACTTGTGTTACGGACATCAGATAGTAGAGGTATTACAAATATTAAACTGAGATACATATAAATAACACCTAAGCACAGATAAAATACAAATATTCATCACATAAATATTTGTCCTGGATGAAGATCGAACCTACGAATTTTAGTGCACAAGATAGGATCACTACCATCTGCACCATCAGGCCCGTCAAGGATAAATAACGAGTCCAATGCTTTGATTGCTTAGCTCCCAAGATCTTAGGGGATTACTTAAATATTTCTAGTGACAATATACGCCTATTTACTGTGAATGTTAATTATTATTAACTTTTTTATTTAGTTCAAATAGCTCAACCCTAAAAGGCCTTCAGACAATTCAAAATAATCCAACAAACTATGGAGAGGACAATCATATAAAGAGAATTTAATCTCTTTGAGCGATTGAATCAGAAATGAGAACGCAGAACCTTTGATTGATGTTGCCGTAAGGTTCTGAAATCCAGACCACGTACCGGCAAGCGCAGCCTAGGATTTCCACCCACACGACGGACAGACAATTTGGCTAAAACCGCAGAATCACGCTGAACCTAGGCCATATACAATCAGTTCTACTAGTATTTAATATCACTTGAGGAGACCTATGGCCAGCAAGGGTCGTCCTATAGTTGATTTGATATTAATAGTTTTGTCAATATCACTGAACCATTTGCTACGATGATTCGTTTTAAACGTATATTTTTTATCCCATCTGCAGTTTTTTGGTTGGACAGCTCAAAGAAATATAAAACTTGATGAGTCCCTGTAGAGCAAAACAAGTTAGGTAACTCTGAAAAAGATCAGAGGAATCTTATTTATTTTGTTTATCTCTTAACTAGAAATTAGTCTGATATTCACGTTCAAAGGGATAGGAGTCTGTTTAAATTTATTTCTTGTAAATCCAAATTATAGGCAGATGCTCAAACACAATAGTTCACAAAACAAATCAATAGTGCAGACTTGTGTTGTACATTTGGAAACATTGTAAAACAAAGTATACCAGCTGCATCTGTTAATTCATTAATAGCCTTTTTCTAATTTACATTTTTATTTTGCCTTTAATTTCGTTTATGTATTACATGTAAGTAGTTTTTTTATATGTTTAAACTAACGGAAAAAGAGCTTTACCATTCTTATTATTTTAATATCTATTTATAGACAATAAACACCGCATGAAGAAATTATACTTTTTTTAAATGTTTCCAACTTGATTTAGAGTTAAACCTCAGAAAAATGTCGTCTGCCCTCTAAAATCTCTACTATCACTATTTCATCATGACTTTAAAGGGTGAAAGAGACAGTGTTATTATTGGGTAATGTGACACAGTATTTTAAGTCGTAAGATTGGCAACGCGACGGTGATATCCGTCAATAGTTGGCGGTGACGTTTGATGTTTGAAAAGTCTCTTATTTAATATAATCTACACTACACGTTGCCACTAAGTTTCTTTTCCACAAAAAAATGATATATCGGACTATATACGGTACTTTCTATACATAAATAAAATTAAATCGCCAAATCATATGTACCGTAACTCTACAACAAGTGCAACAAATCGGATATTTGTTTTTTATGAGTGTGTAACAGTCAGGGTCGGGGTTGTATGGGATCAACGGGTTCGGCCAATTTGTATCAAAACAATTGTTGTATACCTTAAATTCTTAGGTTTTCAACAAAACGTTTAGGTGAACATCCAAAATAACGGAATTAACGAGATAAAAGTTTACTATATACCTAGAAGTTAATAAATATGTAATGTTGGTTGATTAGTTTAAGATAACTCTAAAAGAACAAGGGCTCTCACCATATCAGCCATTGGAAGTCTACTACTGGACACAGGCTTCCCCAAGAAAGAGGGAATTATATCTACCGCGCTGAGCAAGCGTGATAGCAATCGCAGATCGTAGCTTTCACGATGGATATGCTGCTGCCCATCCCTGCCATGTACATTTGAACTACACTATTTCGGATAGATATACCGCCATCTGTCGGTTCTAGTACCTCAGTTGAATCTTACGCCACCTGGTACAGCAGGAGGAACTATTCTACTCTGACAGTAACACAGGGCAATAAGTGTGAACCCCCAGTTTACATAAATCTAGATTTTGCCTATAACGTAGTACGAAGCAAAAAGGTTGGTGCCCCAATTTGTCGCGCGCAGCACTGGCCGAATTATGACCTCCCCTGATACCCGATATGGGGTGGCCTACGTGACGTGTGGGGTAATCTGCTTTTTATATTTTGTTTATGCAGAACAAGCTCGAGGGCAAATGACAGAGACGGCGCACGTGACTTACTGCGAAAGGTATAGACACGCATTTTTTAAGAAAATCCTTCTTGTACGTTTATTTTTTACTATTTCTTCGCCCACTACTTTGTTCTCGAGGTCTCTATTTTATATTTAATCCCGGCGAATCGCTTGTTATTACCGAAAGAAGTCTATGTCGAGCCGATTCCACAGAGAAAAAAAAAGGCAAGATGTATCTACACGGTTACATGTTTGTAGAAGAAAAAGCCCGTGTGTTATTCCGGACTATTAATAATCCCTGTGCCAAAATTTCCATCACATCTACACATCCGTACTTACAAAGTTTCGCGTTTATAATATTGCAATCAAGATAAAAAATGGTTGCAGTAAAGAAAAAAGGTAAAAAATGGTAAGGGATGGATGCCATTTTAAGGTGCACAATACTATAGTGCATTCTTTTGACCTATCTCGTCGAGTACAGCCAGAGTATGCAAAATAATCGCAAAAAAATGTGCTCATTGACGACATCATATTAAAAAAATCTAAATTTATCAGTGTTTCTCTACTATATCATGCATGTAAATTCTATTTCTACCAATATTAGAACCCTCCTCATTCAATCTTTGGTTTTATCCATAATTTGAAATGGTGACGATAGCTGCACTAATATTTCTTAAAAAGTTCTTAATAAACTTAATTTGTTTTAATGAATCTCATATTTCGCACTACATCTCTTTTCTTGGAAGGCTTTCTATTTGTGAATGACGCAATTTTCGTGTTTTGATCACATTATTTTCTATACTTTTTAATCCGTACGCACCAATTTACGAAAAAGACAGATTCCATTTCCTCTTAATCTCTAACGAACGTAATATCCGATTCTCTAATAATTTCTTGCTTTTAACTCCTCCTTATCGTTCTCGTTTCTTATTAAATTCATTTAAAGTGACTACTCTGGAATGCGTATCCCGTTGAGTATTAAAAAATCCCTCAACAAATTGATTCTTATATTATTATTTCTTTTGCCTATTCTTTCCATAAGGCTGCTGCTTCCTAAATGATTAGGAATTAGACTTCCTATTGAACCTATTTCCAATGTACTTTATTATTCTCATTTATTTACTATATTTACATTATACATTTATTTTTTTTATATCTTAGATATACATAATATGTATTTATAAAAGTATGTCTGTACCGTTTATTGCACTAGGTTTTTTCTGAATCAAGTGATCTCACAGGATTTTAAAACTCATTTAATATAACAATTAAGTGCGGCCTGCCAGCTAGTCTACCGCAACCAACTGGTCTTAAAATCAAGTTTACTGCAATTTCATCACAGAAACCACTATAAAAATAAAAAAGTATGCAAGAAAACCAGGTTGAGATAAAGTGAACGTATATCCTACACATGCCGTGGGGTACCGACAGAGTAGAATAGTACCTCCCTTTATAGAAGGTGTTTGTAAGCGTTGGCTGGGGTACCGAAACAGAGAGATGACGATATATCTATCGGAAACAGTGAAGCTCGAATGGAACAGGGTGGAAATAGGCAGCAACTTGCTAGTCGCCAAGGTACACTGCGATTGACACACAATTGCGCGGCGCGACAATAATGGATATAATGTCCCATTTATTGGAAAGTGCTATATCCAGTAGTAGACTTTCCACGGCTACTATAATGATATCGTACTATTAAACATAGTTTAATACAATACTACTATACAATTACTATTTAATAAAACAATAGTATAGTAAATCCAAAAATAAACTGAAAAGCCTCTTCCTCGTGTATTGGTATGCTTGAAGAAATTTGATTATGTCATTCTCTTATTACAATGGGAAATGGGATAGAATGAAACAGAGGGCATTTAAATTAAAATTTCAACAGAATTCGGTCTTGTTTTGAACAATTACAACTCATGTGTGATGCGTTGACGCAGTACAATAACGCTGGTGTGCTTGAAAAGAATTTCGACATAAAAATAATCATTTATACAGACAAAAAAGTTGTAATTTATTGGACCTTGTTTGTCTTTGCAGAAAATCTTAATGGTATGTGGTATTAATTATTTGATATATTGATGATTTATTCTTTTCCATCTATATATTTACGTTACCTTTGTACCAATTTTTATAGAATCTACATGAACGGACGAGTGTCAAATTATATCACATAAATTTAATATGGAGAAGAAATGCACGAAGCTGTACACAAAGTATTTTCTATTTCTGTTCTGGTATTCATTTTTAAAACTCTTAAATGTAATGATTTTGTAGTGATAACATATTTGTAGATACAAATAAAGAATTTCTGATAATAATACTGTATAAACAAGAATCAATATATTGCACATAACAGATTTTGATGTAGCTTTTGCAATTTTATAAATCAAACACTAGTTAGTCCGCATCGTCGTCACTTGACTCAATTTATGAACCATTATAATCTAAGTTTACTGTTGGACTAGAATAATCTAACACTTAAGTAATTTTTTAAGTTTTCATCTGTTTATGTTCCTAGAATACGAAAATTGATAAAAGGCTTTTAATGTACAGTCTAGTTACAACATTATCTAGTTATAAAATTGGTGCTACAAGTTAAAGCTTGACAGCAAAAAAAAAGGGTCAAAGTAATATTCTTGATTTAATTCTTGTTGACATTCGATCATTGAAGAATTGGTTGGCATGGGAAAAATTTATGAAAATAAGAAACAATACTTCTTTTAATAGATTATTTAACCACACATGCCACTACATAAATTCGTAGCAATATTTGTTAATAGTATCAAAAAATGGTAAAAAAATTATCATTAAAATTACTTTAAGACAAAATAAATAATAAGACCAGCTACAATGATCAATTGTCTTTTTTATTACGAGAGAAAAAAAACAAATACAATCATTATATATTATATGATTTATTGTCAGATATTTCCAAGTATAACATATTTACTATAATTATTGTCATATCCGTCGCAAACGGTCCACTGAGATCTCTAATTGGACCGGTTGTATGCGGCCTCCAACATGCGGTTCTAGTTAGATCGGCTGTCCACCTTGTGGTTTTCATTTCAGAATCGATCGACCATCGGTTTTGTATACTATGCGCCCTGCCTGTTGCCACTTCAACATGCTAACTTGTACAGTATATCAGTAATTTTTTAATGACATTTTCATTCCGAATTTTCGTTTTCATCTAAAGACGATCCAAGTATTGTCCTCTTCATAGTTCTTTAGGATAGTTTCAATTGGCTTTTTCATCAAGAAAGTCTACATTTCAGTGTCATATGTCATATTGATAGAAGAGATAATGAGATAACTGAATAAATTATCGTCTCGGGAAAGAAGTCACGAGTTCCAAATCGTTTTTATTAATACAAATTTAATATCCAATGTATTATCGGGGGAGTAGAATAATGCCTCGCCTAAACTAGGTGTTGTAACAGGCGATTGAGGCATTGTAACTGACAGATGGCGGTGTATACAATTAAAATAGCGAAGCTCAAATATAGAAATAGAATAGAGGAAAGCTTATGTCCAGTAGCGGCTGGCTTGAGAATCCATATTATACGGATGAATTAACCGTTCCATCATGATAGTCCGTCATCATCATTTTCTCTGGTCCAATCATACGGTACATACAAGGGTGGCTGTTAATCGACACCATCTGTCACCTGCGTAATATCCCACGGACGCTGAATCCCGCGCGATCCATTGTTGAACCGATAATAAATCTTGCATGTGGAAGGGAACATTATAAAAGCGGTATATACAGTTATATACTTAGTACATCAGCACTGATAATTATAAAAAGGTAAATGGTTTAGGGTAGTAAATACTGTTAATGCTATCAATCGGTACTAAAATAGGGTTGGCCGTGAGGTACCGTCAGTAGAATAGTACCTCCCTCTGTATTAGGTGTCGTAAGAGTCGACTAAGGCACCAGAACTGGTAGATGGCGGTATATCCATCAGAACCGGTGGGGATGTGCAGCAGTATCCCCATCGCGAAACCGATAGTTGCGCTCTGCGATTGCAATTATGGGCAAAAAACCTCCTTTCTTGGAGAGGTTTATGTCCAGCAGTGGACTTCCAATGGCTGGTATGATGATCATTAAAAATTCTCATGTCACAGTATTAGTTGCCATAGTACAAAGAACTAGATAGATTTTTATAAAATTCTGTCGGTAAGTTTGATATTCGCTTGATTAAAGTGATTAACATAAATTTTTTTTAACGAAGTTTTTACAGTTAATTATTTATTTATTTATCGACTACCAAACAAACAAGCGATATCACATTAAATACACTTATTATACAGGTCTACAACAAAAATGCTGTCTGGATATTTCCAACTGATTTCTATGTATTTAGGTGTTCTGAAAACAAAAAAAATACTCAAAAAAATCCAGAACATAAGATTTTATACAAAACGCAAAATTTTATTCCAATGAATGGATTTTTTGGGCTTAAAAGGGATTATCTTGTAGTATAAATGATAGGTATAATTTTATTTTGATTACTGTTTTAAAATGTTTACAGGACATAACTATCATTAATTTCTCAATAAGGAACACCCTGTTTCACCTACATTATCAAGTATTAACATGTTGTAACCTGAACGTGCGCGCTCCGATAGTGTAGAAGTGGCGCGGGACAATTACGTGTTCACTCGTCATTTTTTTATAGATCTTGGTTCAACTCAGTGCAACGGCGGTTTCTATGCTTCCATTCCTGTCGGCCATTCCGTACACCTAAAAGAAACCTACAAGAACTTGGAATTGATTCTTTGTAAATATAAAGACCACGGTTGGCAAGTATGCGGTGATTTCAAAATCTTGGGCATGGCGCTCGGACAGCAATCTGGGTTTACTAAATTCCCTTGCTTTTTGTGTCTATGGAATAGTAGAGACCGAACAAATCACTGGACCAAAAAGTGTTGGCCTCCGAGGGAGCTTAAAGTTGGCGTAAAGAATGTCCTGCATGAAACTTTGGTACCTCCTCATAAAGTTCTTTTACCACCGCTTCACATAAAGCTAGGATTGATGAAGCAATTTGTAAAGTCACTTCCAAGAAATTGAAATTGCTTCAAATACTTAATATCAAAGTTGCCCGGCCTCTCGGAGGCAAAGTTGAAGGAAGGTGTTTTCGTTGGCCCAGATATTAGACGGCTTATGGCTGATTCACTATTCGTCACAACCATGACGGATCCTCAAAGAGAAGGGTGGATTGCCTTTAAGGAAGTCACAACAAAATTTTTAGGCAATAACGAAGACCCTAACTACAAACAAATCGTCAAAAGAATGTTAAAAGCATTTCAAGCTTTAGGTTGCTTAATGATTTTAAAAATACATTTTCTTCATTACCATCTCGACTATTTTCCAGAAAATTTAGGAGAAGAAATTTAGAATATTTAGGACATATCATATAAATGTTTGATCTAGATGGGTAATGAATACACGACCCTCGTCGCAGAAGATAGTAACACTACCAAATGCTCTATCGGACCTGTCATATTTCAAGCAGAGTGTATTAAAGAAATATTTTTTATAGCTATTGAAAACACTTCTCCGTGAACAGGTTTTGTTTACTTTTTTGTCTTAATTGCTAAATGTATTCTGATCACGAGACTTATTTTAAGACTACCAGGTTAGCTAACAAGCTTACCAACTGCGTGATAGCAAAAAGTTACCGCATTCTGTAGACAAGCTTGTCACCGACCTTGTAACATAAATATATAATGTCAAATAATCTAAAAATGGTTAGGTATGTCCCAAAAGAGATTCCTTAAAACAGAACATAGCAACGCAAGCAAATGTATCATTTACAGCCCTTGGAACTTCTACTGCTGGATATATGGATGGATATACCGCCATCTGTCGATTCTGGTACCTAAGTCTCTCCTCTTACAGTACCTGGAACAGGGGTAGGTACTATTCTTACCTTAGTACCTTTTCTTGTAAATGATGTCGTAGAGGCAACCGAGGTACCGGTACTGACAGTTTGCGGTATATCCACCCGAAACTGTAGCTTAAATGCAAAGCGTAGCTACGCTCTTCAATTGCCACGCTTGCCCAGCGCGGCAATTAAGGGCAGATTCCTTCTTTCTTGGTGAGGCTTGACCAGCTGTAGACGTTTACGGCTGCCATAATAGTGATGATAAAGAGTAGCTAATAGGATATGGCATAGTCCACTAATGAACCCACCCGATGTTTAAATGACAGTGCATAACTCACTTGATTCCAGCCTTGTTTGACAAATGTGTCACAAAACTTTCCCTTCCATTCTGTCCAGTCTGAATCTAGGGTCAATTTTATAACCATTGAACCGTACCAATCAACACAGCTTTTGTCCATGAATAGTCGGAGGATCTCAATTTTTTTCTCATCTTCCGTAATGTCAAAACGAGCACACTCCTTTTCAAACATTTCAATCCATTGACTTGCGTTCGGGTTTTTACTTGTAAATTTGTCAATCACAAACTTCTCTGCAATATATTTTAAATTTTGTTTTTTTATTTCTTGTGTGCTTTCAATTAGTTTCGAAAATATTTTTTCCAATGACTGTGTATCAGCTACTTGTCCTCCAGATGTTACTTTTTGTTCAATTTCTCCCAGATATTGCTCTCCGAATTGTAAATTACCATCTTCGTCCACATAGATTTTACTCAGGTCATCTGACATTTTAATCCAAACTTTTCGTGTCTGGTATCTTTTCTTTAAACTATTTTTCACTTTGTTATATGCAGAGGTCTTTATCAATTCCTTGTGAAGGCCAACCGACTGTAGTTCTTCTGGTATAGCAAACACTTTTTGTTCCTTTGTTGTTATTGACGTTACACAATATGTGCTTGATTTTCCATCACTCGTCGGTAATAATGCAAATTCGAAGCGTAGTTGTTCCATCGTTTCTGCTTTCTTGGTATTTCAATAAACAATATTGTCGTTTTATATCGGTTGTCCTTTAAATTTAGGTTAAAAATAAACTGATGCGTTGCTTCTGAAAACGAAGAAACGACAATTAAAGTCTATTCTTCCACCAATTATTCTTATTTATCTATCTTAATTAACAAATCACAATAATCTAATACAATGCTATTTTTTCCATAACCTCTCAACTGACCATTGACCTCAGACTCTAGCGCTTGTCAGTTGTCAATGTCATTCAATGTCGTTCAAAAATTAAAGAAATATTATTTCTTTACAAGGATATTATATTTCCAAGTTACAATGCTAATAATATAAATAAATACACAACATCTCATACATTAACCTAATTTCGTAATAAGTCGCCTTAAGCACTCGTGTCCTTTGAGGAATCACAAATATACTACTTAAATACAAATATTTAATACTTAGACATAGAATAAATATAAACATCATCATATAAATATTTGTTCCGGGGCGGGGGGGGGGGGGATTGAACTATCACTTGGACCGCTTGTTTGTTTGTTGACTTTTCAATAAAAAAGTAGTTGATCTGCATTGAATACTTATCCCTTTTTTACCCACTGAAGTGATGTATGTCGAAAAATATATTTTACACGTGTTTCATGACTTTCAATGAAGAACCTTTCAATTTAAATAATATTATAAACAGCAATCTTTCATACTGATTTTTCAATCCCATGTAAAACCTCTCTTTGTGCTCCGTAAAGTTATATAAGGAACCCTTGTGCAAAATTTCAAGATTCTAACCTTTATAGTTTAGGCCATGCGTCATATCAAATGTCAGTTAGTCAGTTTCTCCTTTAATAAATTTAGATAATGTATCTGACTAAACCAGTGAACTTAGTTAGCCAGTAACTATCTAAATAAACTAAACAATGCAACTTTCCAGTAGCTAATACTGAAGCTGCATCTCACATAAGAAAGTGATGTAACTTGCTAATGCCTATTACTCTGTTTTCTATTCAGCGCTGAACAGTATTTAAACGGCTAACAAGCTATTTTGCACCCTATCTCTTCACATTTAGTTAACTATCCATTTGACGCTGCTCCAAACTAGATAACAATAGACATTGTCAACTGTGGTATTAGCTCTAAGCAGGGGTGATAAACATTACGAGGCAATAAATTAACGTGAAGGGAAAATCGATGATTCTGTTGTTTTATGAAGGTTGTAATAATTTTGTCACACTTAAAATCATAATCAACACTATATCAGCCATAAGACGTCCACGGCTGGACATAGGCCTTCCCAAGTAATCTCTAACAGAACCGCTTGTAAGCGTTTGTATATCGTCTGTCCATCTTGCAGGTGGATGCCCTGCGCCATGCTTACCGGTACGTGGTGTCCATTCCGGAACTTCACGACACCATTTGCCATCGGTTCTGCGTACCAAATGCCCTGCCCACAGCCACCTCAACTTACTAATCCGCCGGACAATGTCGGTAATTTTGGTTCTATTACGAATTTCCTTATTCCTGATATTCGATCTCGCAGAGAAACTCCGATTATTTCTCTCCCCATAGCTCGTTAAGCTGCTTTCAGTTGACTAATAAGGCCAACTTAAACTCAACTATTAAGAGACTACGTTTCGCTGCCATATTTCATCGTCATCTTCTCGTCCGACATACCTCAGTGCCTCAAGTCGAAAGTTTTCGACCAATGTGTGTTACCAGCGATGACCTACATTTACAATATTAATATTGATTATATAAAATATTTTAGTTACATTTTAAGAACTAGAACTCTTATAAAAATAATACTATCTGACAAAAGTCTATCCTTTTGGTTTTACATAAACAAGCGTGAATTTAGGATTTGCTTTAGGGAGAGCCAATCGTCGTCTATTTCACCTACTTCCATTAATGTGTTTACAAGAAGTGGAACTCGTACCAAGGTCTATAATCACCAAACAGCAGAGTTTGCATTGTATTGATATGAAGGGCGAGAGAACCAGTGAAATTACCGGGAATTTTTTACATTGTATCACAATAGCAAGTTCTCGGTTAGCAACGCGCTTTATCTTTAGATAATATGTGATCATCTATATATATATATATATATATATATAGTATCGGATAGGCTATAGTATCGTATACTGTTTGTAGACTTATTCGTGTAAAAATAGTAGTAAATTTATATATTAAGTTGACAGTCTTAGTAGTTAATGTATATGAGTTTTCGGGTAGCGTTGAGAGTTTACTTATTTATTTATAATAGGTACACTTACAGATTAGTGTCAAGACAGAGCACTCATAATATGCACAATTAAATATAATATTTATTAGAGTGGTACCGGAAAATGTTTACACGATATGTTTTATTTAATTTTTTTTATATATTAAACGGTATATTGGTTTTTTAAAAGCATGCATTGAGCATATACACACAGATTTCGCAATTTGATAATGTGGCGGTAAAAGTTAAAAAAAGTACTATTTTCGCAAATGTATAGAGCAAAGTCGAATATGGGGCTGTTATTTAGGAGCAAATACTAAGAAAATTTACTCTGCAACTTTATAAGAAGCTTACAATTAGGTACTATCGTGCCGTCAACTGCCACTTTGTTTTGAGAATAGTTGAAATCAAAACTTTAAAATTAAGAAGACTAATTGCTATTTATACCTCTATACTGCGCCAGAGGATTGATGACTCATACTCAAGCAAATATTATTTATATTTATATGGCCTAAAGCCATGTGTAATTTTATGTGCAGTCTGAGGATGACTCAGTTGCTAATTTTTTTAAAATTTCCTTCTTAAAAGCAGGGTATCTATTATTAATTCATTTGTGTCTTTGCCACTGCCTATCAGTTCATTGTTGTAGAAGAAAGTATATGTTTATACACCTGTGTTGTTGAACGGATTTATACTGTGTGTTAATCTTAAAAAATTGGAGAAGATCTGGTGACTCGATAGAAGAGTGGATGATTTTTGCAAGCGCAATAAGGCGTACAATGAGATCATTTTACACTTGGCAAGCTTTGATTTTGCTTGGCATCTTTCACTATAGTTTACAAGCAAGCACAAGAGAGAAGCGTATGTTGTCTCTCCCACAGAATCACACCTGCAATTATTTCTCTTTTCGACTGTTTATTTAATTAGTCAGTGGATGACAAACGTTTGTCATCCCTGACAAACGCGACTGCGCCACCAACCGAGAATCGCTTGCGCTCGTGACGTTAATAGGCGAGTATAAATTGCTGTCTAATGTGTCACGAATGACCTGCTGCGGTTGCGGTTTGATTTGCATGACAAGTCCACTGATATATAGAGCTTCTAGTTTAATAAATAAAATGGAACCAACCGGGTGCATTCGTGCGGTGCCATGTTTGAATTAGATTAACTTTTTGATTTATTGACCGCAATGATATGTATTATCGTACAACATAATAAATATTTACCTTTAAATAAAGGTTTACGTAGGTATTAGTTTCCTAACGCTTTTTGATTCCTTAAAATACTGTTAATGGTTGTACGTACTAGCTTGAACAGTAAAGACTCTAGAGCCTACATCAATTCTTATTATTTTTTATTTAATTACACGAAACAGATTTACTTATCATTTGTACTGCTGTCAGCAGAAAGGATCTTGCGAGCGACGATATGAAAGCGATGACTTGAAAGCGAGCACAGGGTAGAACATGTAAATATTACATACTACCATTATAAGTGATTTTTTTCTATACATTACAATTTATACTCAACATTAAAACATTAAGATAAGGTGCTACGAATAATGAAGAGTGCCTAAAGAAGAAATAAAAAATATAAGACAATAACAACTTCCCCTTTTTATCTCTACAAGTCACAACATATGTTCTTCTGTTCATGAGAAAATGAACAACAATTATGCATTAAAGTGCGCGATAGAGTTAAGTGGATTGTTATAACTTGAACATTAAGAAGTCGAAGGTCGATATATGATTAATATATCAAAAGAAAAGATTAATACTTTTGTTTGAAGTAAATAGGCTCAAAAATTGCCAAACCAATTTGGAAATTCTGTGCCGTACCAGCAAAATAGAATAGTACTTTACCTTGTACTAGATGTTGTAAGAGGCGACTGAGGTACCGGAACTGACAGATGGCGGTATATCCATCCGAAGCAGTGTAGTTCAACTGCAACAATGCAAGAATGGGCAGCAGTATTCTCGTCACGAAGCTACGTTCTGCGATTGCCATCACGCTTGCCCAGTATGGCAATTATGAGCTAATTCCCTGATTTTGGAGGCAAGTCTCTCTCTCACGTCCCAATTTTTTTCTATGTCAAGCAGCAGATATTTTATGGCTGCTATGATGATGTTTTGACTGATTTCTTCCACTAATAGAAAGTTAAATTTTCACTGAGTAACAATAGCCGTGAGGTACCGGCAGAGTAGAATAGTACCTCTCCCTGGACCAGGTGTCTTAAAAGGTGACTAAGGTACCAGAATCGACAGATGGATATACCATACCAAAAGGGATGGGATTAAATGAAATGGAATGGGCAGCAGTATCACGCGCGAACTGCACTCTGCGATTGCCAACACGCTTGCCTATTGCGGAAATTATGGGCAACCTACCCCCTTTCTTGGGGAGGCCTATGTCCAACAGCGGACTTCAATGGCTAGTATGCTGAACACAAGCTCAAATATATACTGTATTTTTTATCGTTTTAATGCAAAGTATGGTACATCACGTGACACTACCAATTTCCATATAAAAATATCATTTAAAATCAAAAAGAAACACAAATAGGTACTCGACTAGGATAATAAAAGAATAAATAATCTTTAAACGGCTATATTTTATAGCATTTTATTTAATAGTTAACATATTTTGGATCGACGTTCCGGTTGAGGCAAACAATCAAAATCAATCTACTTTTTTATATCATAATGTCAACAAACAAGTATACGGTCCACTTTGGTGGCAAACGTGACCGCAGCCTATAGACGCCATAACTAGCGTCATCACAAAAATACCACTAGCGCGTCGACAACCCTGTAAACTGAAGATACAATGTCAAATTTACCCAGTAATTTCACCCCGCCGCCTGCCCCCCTTTCACTGCCCCTTTCACCCTTCAAACCTGTAAACAGCATTGCGAACACTGTTATTTGACGGTGAAAATAGCTGAGAGCGAGGTACCAATGTAGACAACCTTAGTTAGAGGTCTATTTCATCGTAAAATATTGAGAACGAATGCTGCTTTAAAGCCGTAAAAAGAGTAGTTTTATCATGAGATAACTCTTTAAATTTTTCTACTTCTTTATTATTTATTTTGAAACTAGTCTGTGTCTGTTGTTGTCTGTGACAAGTAAAAAAAAATCACTTATAAATGATAATTCGGAAAACAGTGAAAAAAGGGCTTCAAATCTTTTTTCACAATACTTCTTACGATTAAATTTGCGTTACTCAAATGTGTCTTTAATAAGTATTAAAAACCGGCCAAATAGTGTCGCACTACCAATTTGCGGTGCGTGGCTGCACGCATTGCAGCCAGAGAGCAATACTACTCCTGATCGATAACGTTTTTAAGACATTGTGTGAATTTCTGCATTAGGTATTGAAAAAAAACTGTTAAGTTTTAAAACAAAGGCTTTGCAAATGACGTCAATGTTAAAAGTTAGGCCTTTAACACCATCAGTTTTTCTTATTTTTATTAGATCATGTCGACAAAGACACAGTCCACACGATAATAAGCCTCACTCTAGCCTAAAGATACTTGTAATATTACTAGGACATCAATAACGCGTTGCAAGCCTTGTGACTTGAGGATATTTTGTCACATTACCCAGTGAATTCACTGCCTCTCTCACCCTTCAGACTCGAACACAGCAATGCGAACACTGCTATTTTGCGTTAAAAAAGATTAGAGTGAAGTACCAATGCAAACGACCTTTTTCTCTAGAGGCTTCGATCCAGTGTAAATTAGTGTACCCGTCCTGTGATTGCAATTTAGTCCTAAGATGGGCTTGCTGGACGATGTCACATTTGATTGTCGCATCGTAGAGTCAACAATGCTATTTTTAATTTACAAATGCCTGGAGTTAAGATTAATCTAATACAAAATATTTTCATTTTGATTTTGAGTAAAGTTGATATTTCAATAAATTCCCACAATAAATTATTTTCACTACATCTCGTCTATTGACATGAATCTGTGATAAGTCGTTAACTAACTTAATGATCTAGTGTTACATACATCAAAAAACAGAGGAATCACAAATATAGTACTTACATACTTATATTTTATACCCAGACACAAAACAAATACAAATATCGTGATATAAATATTTTTCCTGGGTGGCATCATATAAGTATTTGTCCTGGTTGCAGATCGAACCCACGACCAGAGGTTGTGCACAAGAAAAGTTCACTTCTATCAGGCCCGTCAATTCAATAACACAAGAATACCAATAACAATGAAATTTAACAGTTCGAAGCAGTGAACTGCATTGGACATTGCAGACTAGGACCGTATCATTCCGAAGTTTCAAGTCCCTACATTAAGCGACCGTGACGACTAGACACTTAGCTTAAAAGTAACAAAAACCAGTCAAGTGTGAGGTGAACTCGCGTGGAATAGGTTCCGTGAGATCTTTCCGAACATATAAGTTTATCTACCGTATTATTTAATGAAGTGTATCGATTTGTTAAAGATTTTTCTGGGTATTTAAACTTATTTTTAAATTTAGACCTAATAAATACCCAATGTCTTAAAATTGCTTTCAATTTTATTATACACACGTTGCCAAAAAGATATTTCATCTCTTTCTCATCTAATTCTGTAAAAACTAAAATATTTTCTAATTAAATAAACAACACTACGTGTTACAAGAATTTATATGTGTGGCAAATTTGAAACCTCACTCTTACTTATTTTTACCGTCAAATACTGGTTTGAAGGATGAGAGAGGCAGTGAAATTACTAATTAATCTGAAAGAATACCTTCAAAATACAGGATTGGCAACTCGCTAATGATATCCATGTGATATTACGAGCGTCCTTAGACTCCGATGACGCTGAGTATAACGCAGACTGTATGTTTGCTTGTCGCACCTAAAAAAAAGTCTGAAGATTGGCTAGCTAGTGAAATTCTTGTTTAGATAGTATGGGAGTAACTATCATGCGGACCATACGCTTTTGTTGTTTGTCGACTTAGTCAAATAAAAAAAGTAATAAAAATAATTATATCATTCGCTAAACTAATTGTTTATTCTTTTTTGGTAGCATTTGTACCTTTTGTTCTTGGTCAAACACACCGATGACCATATCACAGTCACGTCTTCCATTCGAACGTACGGTACCCTACAATCGTAAAACTTCCCAGCACCAGAGATTCTGAGAGCGTCCCTGGATGCATCTGTTTATCCCCTTTCACGCAATAATGCGGGTTGAAGGTTTCAACAGACCCTTCGTTCTTCAAGAGATAATCGACCTTCCAACTTTAAGCACAAGACCCAATTTTGTATTTAAATTGAATATATAGTTATGTGCGAGATTATTTTTATGTGAAATGGGGAGTCATTTTATCTTTATGGTTGATGGTCTAGTTAAAACTGTTTGAGTGTCATTATATACTGAACAATGTTATCTCGTTTTTAATACAAATGGCTGCGCTAACAGTGACTGTTACATGTTTTATAGTCGAACAAACTTTGTGGAAGTAAGGACTACAATGAAGTACCTAATTTAATATTTACTATTTTTCCGGGTTCATTATAATATGAAAATAAACTTCAAATATAATAATTAATTAACAAAAATACTGTTCAATAATCAGTCGAAGGGACTTTGACAGTCTGAAAGTCTAATACTCGATTTTAATAATTCTGTTATATTAATGTAACAGTTAAATACTATTTAATAACGTTTCAAATCATATAAAAATACATATTATTTATTCAAGTAGGCCCATTACAATTACTTTTGAATCGTTAAAAATAATAAATAGAACAATTTAATTAGAAATATGTGGTACTAAATTCTATTATACTCATAATATTGACGACCTTGATGACCCCACTGGATCATAAACATACAAATCACGCCTACCTTATACTAGTCTGCCGGGACCAGACGGGTCTTAAAAGTAAGTTTAATGAACGTTCATTACGTAAGCCACCAGAAAGGAACCTACAAGGAAAACTGGTGGAGAGAGAAAGTTCCATCAATACTAAATAGTTAATGTTAATGGAAACCCTACCGGCGTCGGCACTAACAATCCTTTAGTTTGTTGTTGTTCCTTTAGTTAATTGTCTTAAAGCTAGGTTAGACCAATTCAATCCCAGGCAATTCAATCATTGATATAATCTTAAACCCTATAATATGTTTTAGAAATAAGCTTACTTATTACGTTATTTTTAAAGTTATCAATTGGTAAGTCTGATATGCTGCCTGATATGTTATTTTAAAGAAAAATATGCAGTTGCCCTGAAATTATTTTTTTATTTTTTAGAGTCACGTAGTGGGCACTGCGAGCATATATTTATTTCTCGTGTTAACATTATGTTGAACAAAGATTTTCTTAAGCATGCCTATGTTTTTATAGACATAAATAACGTGTTTATAGACATACATGTTTTTCTTAAAATTTTTCTTTCAGTGGCACTTTTTTATTTATTTTGTAAATCGCACAAATTACTATCTTCTGCAGCACAATTATAAAATTAACTTCAGCACCGCTACTCCACAGTAGTATACCATAAGGCATAACACTGTCAAAATAACTAAAATAAACATTTTCCTAAAGTTAAATTGCAATATCACAATATCAAAGACTTTGGATGACTCTGAGACTTGTAACAATATACAAGGTCCGAGCCCGGGGCCAGTAAGCCGCTTAGCTGGCTGCACCTCTTGCCTTAATAGTTCGTAAGCCGATTTTAAAATGATCATATTTTGATATTTAGAAACGTCAGTGCGGAATAAATATAATATTATTTTTTGAGATCTTATTAAAACTAATTAACGAAAACAAATATTTTAGTACTGCTTGATATTTTATACTAGTTAGTGTTTTATCAAATTATATTCCCTAAAACAAGTTCACGTTCACTTTATAAGTTATAAATGTCTCAAATCACTGATCTGACTGTTGAATGTCTGATCAATGTATAACACTGTAAGCAATTATCAACCATATACCGGTCAGTAAATTTCGACTGCTGGTTATAGGGTTTCCCAGAAAAGGGGAAATTTTGCCCATGATTGCTGCGCTGGGCAATAGTGCTGGCAATTGCAGATTGCAGATTTTGCGATGGGGATACTGCTGCCTATACCCACTTTGTGCATTTGAGCTACACTGTTACAAATGGAAATATCGCCATCTGTCGGTTCTGGTAACTTTGTCGCCTCTTACAACACCTGGGACAGGGGGAGGTATAAGACTTCACTGCCGGTACCTTACAGCAATAAACGTGGACACGGTAAAGTATAGCACGGTAAATATAAACATTCATAAATATGACATTTGGGCTACCTTGAAGCAACAGTTTGAAGAAAAACCTAAACTTTTATATGAATTATACAAATGTTTGTGAATGATATCTTTAAATAAATTCAAATGTAGATAGAAATCAAACAATAACAACATAGTAATCATACTGTACCAATTATCTAAAGTCATTGCGTGAAACCGGTCTGACATATAATTAACTGAAACGATTTAGTGTACATAATGTTTTCATACTATAATTAAATCTGTCATAGACATAAACCTCTTTGTAAAAACCGTAAGGTCTTACTTATTAATATTTTAATTTAATGTGTCAAAGCTAACAGCGCTTTATTTTGTCAAATTGGCATTAACATAACAGATATATTAAATTAGAAAATCCAAGGAATCAAGATCTATTAGAGCATAAATGGATGAGAACGATTCAAGTCTCGATATCGAGTTTAAACGGTATCTACAAATACTAAGGCCATACTTAGCTCAACTTCTTGACCAAGATGTTATCGGTGTGTGCAAAGCTTGGATCCAAAAGCTTTCTAATTGCAGCGATAAAGAAAAAGTGCTAAGAAATAGGTACGTTTTTGGACTATGCCACCAATTGGCTAAAGGATTACTTGATGAACCATTTCTCACTTGTCCTACTGATAAAGATTTAAAACCTCTACCCGAAGATTTCGACAGTGACACTTCTCTTAGTGAATTAGAGTATGTAGCAGTAAATTCTGGAGACAGTGCAAAACTTTTATACAGAAATAACCGTATGCCAACATCAGAAACAAATTATCTTTCTCATGAAACTGATCAGCAAACAAAAACGAATAATGTTGATTGCCATGATGATCAATTCAATAACACGGATCAAAATATACAGCAAAACTTTGAAACGCAACTTTTTTGTTACAATTGTCCAAAAATAATTGATCATCACGAATATAGGGGCCGAGCAAATAATCTTATTATGAAATTAAGAGAGATTAAAACACAAAATATTATTTTACAAAGAGAGTTAGAAGCATTAAGAAGAGATTGCAAAATGAAACATACTGATAAAGTTGAGCAAACCGATAAGGTACAAGCCAGTACTAGTTTTGAATCACATGACAGCATTTTTTCCGTTTCGAAGGTAAAAAATATCATTCACGAACTTCAAGAATCTAAGAATTCATTAGTTCATACTGTTGTTAAATTAAAAGAGAAGCTTAATCGTTTTGAAGAGATAAAAAATCATGAAATTGAAGAAATTAAAGCTAATCATAGATTGGAAATATTAAAAATTAAAAGTACAGCCCGCGACGAAACCAAAATTATATATGAAAACGAATTAAAAGAGCTTCAGGTGCAATATGAATTAAAAATTGCAAACTTTCAGAGCGAACTACTTTCTGAGAAAGAAAATTGCGTTCAATCAAAAGTAGAACAAATAAATCAAAAAGACATGATCATCAAATCAAAAGATGTAGAAATTGAATTATTAAAATCCAGTTTGGAAAACCAAAAGAAACAGTGGCATGATATTATAAGCAAATTTTTAGAAAAACCAAAAGAATTTGTAATTAATGAAGACATAAAAAATAAATCGGAACAACTCGAAAAACGCTTGAATAAAATGGAAAAGTCTAAGGCTAAATGTATTCGAGTGTACGAAGCTAAATTAGCTCATTTACAAAGGGAGAAAGATCTGGTAGAGTGCTCGTTACAACTGCAACTTGTTAGACAGAGAGCTCAAGTAGTTAATGAGGTGACAGACGAGACCCAGACCGAATTAAATACTGCACTGAATAAGCTCGAAAACAAGTACAAAGAAATTGTGGCAAACGTTCAAGCGACAGCACTACAAAGACGAGCACAGGATCAGGTAGCACTCGAATCAATTTTGAATGCCGCGAGTGGCGTTCGGAATGACGGCCTCACACATTGTTTGCAAGGTTTAAACCGCAGCCAATTTAATAGCAAAACTATTCAAAATCAAAACAGGAATCGAAATCGTAGTTATGATAGCGACCTATCGGCTCTAATGCAAGGTAATAAGGTTGGAAATTTGTTTGGGGCAGATAAATCTTTTGGGGAGGATAGCGTGATGACCGGATATTGTCTCGCTGGAGAAAGGATGGGAGAACTATTTGAAAAGGTGTATATTCCTCAAAGGGATATCGGCGAAGGGCCCCCGAAGAAGTAGTCTTAACAACTTATAACTATTTGCGCTCTTTGTACTAGAGGGTACTACTAGTTAAAAGTAACGGCTAAGTTGGTTCTATTATATAGCCTGTCCAATTTTCAAATTTGTCATCTTATGCTACTAAAACTAAATAGCTTTTCCCTTATTTGCATCTTGAAGTTTCTGAAATAAACGTTGTAATTTGCAAGTAAACTTTTTTCAAAGAAGATTATAATTACTTTTAATTTATAGTTTACAATTAAAATCCCTTTGAGATTTTGTCCGTTTAAGAACATTACTCAATTATAACGAGGAAACCCTTCTTTGAATGCAGCATCTTGACTCAGGATTTATATATCTATTTTTATTAAAATAATTCTAATATGACTCTAACAGCAATAGTCTTTTAAAATTTTCTTTTAACTATGTTCATTAATTTAATTCCCAGTATCGCACACTTTGTGTACCAAAAAAAGTTTTATACCGCAATAGCTGGCAGTCCATGAAAGTCTTGTATGGCTAGTAGAGGAGCATTAGCTTCTTTATAATAAAATATTGTTTGTATGTCATATAAAAATCAATAAATTATATATATATATATTAGTTGTATGTCCATGTAATGTACACCTCTCAGTTTTATTTGCTCTTTTTCATACAAAGGTTACTAGGAAATTGCTTTTTGCGAAAGGCCTGCCACAATTATTATTCTTGTTTACAATTAATTTATTTAATGTAAAAAAAAATTACCCGGTATAACAGAAAACATCATTTATAATAAACAAATGACATAACACGTCGTTACAGCTCCAAAGGCAAACAACACTTAAACGAATTAACAGTATTTTACAACATAAATCATTTATTAGATGATATTAAATGTAATACTGCGTCAGGTGTTTATTATTATCAATGCTAAGCAATGTCAAATAGCCAATAACATGGGATTTGTATCTAATCACTGGTCATGTTACATGACGAGCCAATTCCAACGATTGGCGATCCCCAATTACATTGAATTATGTTTGGTCAAACTCCAATAACTGGACAATATTATTTTTAGCAAGATGGCCAACTTTTTATCGGTTCAAATACTGGTATCGGTATACTATTTCAAGATATTATTTATTAGTTACACGTAGATACATACGTTTTCATTCACTTTTAGTAATAATAATTATAAATACTTTATTCTGCACCAAACATCAAAATGTATGATAAAAACAGTTATCATAAAGCTTAAAAGGCGGCCATATCGCAAATAGCGTTTCCTTCCAGGTGACCTTTGTATGTAAAGAGTCAATGAAACCTGACGAAACGAGGTAACGGCAGAGTAGAATAGTACCTCATCCCGTACCAGGTGTCGTAAGAGGCGACTACCGAAACAATGTAGCTAATATGCACAGGGCGTAGATGGGAAGTCTCTGTCGCAAAAGCTGCGCTCTACGATTGCCAACGAGGCAATTATAGGCAAATTCCCTCTTTCTTAGAGGCGAAAGGAGAGGCTTATCCAATATTGAACTTACAATGGCTGATGTGATGATATAATATAAATAGAGTTTATACACATAATGAAATGTAATTAGATATAACTATAATGATAGAAAGTGATTTATATAAACCATTTTTACACAGGTAGGGACTGTGTGCATTAAAATAGGAAGAATTTTCGCATAATTGCCACGCTGAGCTAGTGTGGTAGTAACCGCAGAATGTATTTTCACGACGGGAATGCTTCCCCGCCCTGCCCATCCCTGTCCTGTTACATTTGAGCTACACTATAACGCGTGGATATTCTTAGGTCACCTGATGAAGGTGGAGGTACTATTCTACTTAGCCGCTATTCCAGGGCTATAAAAGTCTTAGTTACCCTAAAAATATAAATAAACCAAACTGTAATCGAGCACCGTATTAAAACTTTGTTTAAAGTCCATTGCCACTTCAAAGTGTCTTTTATTTCTCAAAGGCTATTTTGAGTCGACAGTTAACAATGCTAAAAGGTTTTCGTCACGATCGAAGCTGAGTTTTGAAGCAGACGAAACCGCAGACCGCTCTTTCACGAGAGACTGCCTTACTTGTGAGAACAACGGTGATTAAATAGTTGACAAGCGACGACTATATACAATGAAATTCATCATCATCATATCAGCCATTGGAAGTCGAATACTAGACATAGGCGTCCCCAGGAAGGGGGGAATTTTGCCCATAATCGCAGAGCGCAGCTTTCGCGTCTCTGCCCTGTGTATTTGAGATGCAATATTTCGGATGAATATACCACCATCTGTCGGCTCTGGTTCCTCAGATACCTCTTACGACACCTGGTAAAGGGGAAGGTACTATTTTACTTTGCCGGTACCATACGGCTTACAAAAAATGACACTAGTAAGTGATTAATTGTCAAAATTTGGCCATAATTCTTTTAAGTTTCTCGTTTCTCGTAAGTTTTATACAAACTTACGTTTTGCTTGCGACATAGACTTCTTCGTAATAACGAGAGATCCTCAGTGATGAGATTTTAATTATTCTGGTATGGTAGAGTCACAAATTGTTATTACTAATAGAATGTTCCTGATTAATATTAACCAATTCTATAGTCCGTTTAAATTATTCATTTAAATCTTAATGAATACTAAGACTAACTTTTATCTCCAATATTTTATAATAAAAGATTATAACTACTAAGAAATAACAGTCCATTAAATTATAATACAGACTTTAATATGTGAAATTTTTATTTTCTTTATTGTTTGTTTACGGCAATCGGTGGTAAATGAGTTGAATCAGAATTATCAAATTAATTTCATTTGGTTTTATTTTTAAACTTTTATATTTTCATTAAAGAATATCAAAACTTTCTAGATGAAATTTCAGTAAAAACAGGAACCATTTTAGTCCGCATCTTTTACTCGTTATACGAATTTAAATCACAAATATTGACTCAAGACATCTTACTATACCCCATTTAGCGTATCCAAATTGACTAAACATTCCTTCTCTTTCAACCGGTCATTATCAAAGTAAACAAAAGCAGTCGGTCCTTATTCTTAAACGCGAAACGCCGGGACGGAATAATCGGAAAATACCTAATCTTGGAGCCTACGGCGCGGCAAAACCTTGTAATAAAACTTTTACTGGAACGTCTACTAGAAAAATATGTAGGATTTATTTAAATACATAGATGCATGTATTTAAATAAATCCTACATATTTTTCTAGTAGACCCATGACGACGCCCATATTCCACCGGAGTAAACAGAGCCTACGTATCCTCTTTCTCTCCTGTATCGCTACCTTTACGCGCTTTAGTCCTTTCATACTAGCTCCTTTATTTTTTTATGCTTCTCACAGGGCCATTCTTAAAAACTTCTTATACCTGGTTAAGATATCTTCACCTCAATCGTCCTATACCAACTCTTCCGTTCACTTCGATGAAGGTTTTTTGGCGTACGTAGTTGACGTTACGCGCTGTTTATTTAGTTGTTAGCTACATGGTACTTGCAGACTAAAACCGTACTTCCCTCTGTTCCAGATGTCGTAAGAGGTGACTGAGGTACCAGGACTGACAGTTGGCCTTATATCCATCAGTAACAGTGTAGTTCAAATGCACAGAGTGGGGATAGGCAGCATCCCTATCGCAAAGCTACGCTCTGTGATTGCCAATACGCTTGCCTGTCGCGGCAATTATGGGCAAATTCCCCCTATTTTGGGAAGGCCTATGTTCAGCAGTGGACGATTAATGGCTGCTAAGATTATAATGATGATGATTGAGTTGTGGTGCCACATTGCATTTAAGGCATATTGTTTGGACGTTTTTCCAAACTTCACAAAGCACAGTTTCTCTGCAGCATCCCAGCATCCATTAGATTAGACCACCTTCCCTTCTCCAAAAGTGTTTTTCATCGGAAATCAATTAATGTCAAACCTATCAACGACGGGCATTCCATCAGGGCGGAGTGGTAACAGTCAATTATTACAAAAGTGAATGAGTGAAAAGGGTTCCCTAAAGGGCCGTCGCGACTTGAACGGAAATCGAGATCAGGGAAATGTTATGGCTAATTAAATGATAAGTTACGTTAAGCCATTCGTTAGTGTTGCACAGCCCTATTCATATATATATATATATGTTAACACAATATTCCAAACATTAACTTGAATTTTAACAAATTTAATACCTAACTACATAATAAACACCTAGACACAGAACAAATCTAAATTTCTAAGCTTGAAATCCGTCTGTTGCATATATATAGATTACTTTTCGTAAAATTAAAATTTTGAAGTGCCTGTAAGAGTTTTTGTCTGTTTTTATAAGCTCTTTTGATCGCCCATATCATATGATATAACGAGCGTCTGTAAGCTGCAGTGACGCTTACTATCACGCGAACTCTATGCTTATTTTTCGATCTGGTCTAATAATGAAAAAATATATACAAAATATAGGACAAAAATTGGCTAGTCAATCTATCAAAGAAAATTTCTGTTTGCCGAAAACTAAAAGCCTGCTACTTCGAATTCACATAGAAGCACCTCCATTGCTAAACGAATTAGTCTCATCGAGCCCGATTCTGGGAATTATCGGACCGATCTTGAGCATTAAGTGTTTGGTGATTGATTCTTCACAGGCTTTATGTTTTAATTGAAGACGTCAACTGGTGGCCTTCTATAGATATACCTGTAGCACTTCGACGTCCAGTTTGAGAGGAAATGAATACTTGCAACAGTTCATTAATGTGTTTATATGGTCAAAATAATTAATGTTTTGTTTGTTTTACTTTTAATAAATTTTGCAACGATATAGTAAATTTTTTACCCTTTAAGTTGCAATGCTATGCTCTACGTTTGCCATCACGGTTGTAATTATTCATTATCATCATACCAGCCATTAAAAGCCTACTGCTGGTCATAGGCCTCTCCAAGAAAAGAGGTTTTTTGCCCATAATTACCGCGCTGCGCGAGCGTGTTGGCAATCGCAAAGCGCAGCTTACGCGACGAGGACGCGCTGCCCGTTCCCATCATGTGCATTTTAGCTGCACGGTTCGGAGTGATATACCGCTATCTGTCGGTTATGGTACCTTAGTTGCCTCTTACGACTCCTGGTGCAGTGGGATGTACTATTTTAGTCTGCTGGTACCTTGCGGCTCACTCTGCCGGTACCTTACGGCCCTGCCGGTACCACAGGGCTTGTATTCATGTATAAGCGAAATTTCCCTTTTTTTGGTGAGTCCTGTGTCCAGCAGTGGACAATCCACAGCTCCATTAATGATGATAATGATTTAAAAGTGAATATGATAGGACTATAGAAATAAAGTTAATTCTGAGTTACAGTTAAATTTTTAAGATATGTTGCTACGATTTGAGGGATCAAGTCAACATACGTGGAGATATATAATATAAAATAAAACAATATTCAATATAATATATTTACACAACTTATACATTGACCAGACTCTGTAGTAAGTTGCTAAAAACACTTGTGTTATGGACATTCAACCACCAGACACATGGAAAACACAAATATCATCATATAAATATTTGTCCTGGGTGGGGAATAAACTAACAACCCTGGCGCCTAAGATAGGAATATTACCATTTACACCATCGGACCCGTCTATATGCTCTCGTAATAGATCGCTTGGTTTGTGTTCATGATGTTATGCATTAAAATGATTGGTTCCCAGCAGCGCAATATCCAATATCAATAGCAGATGTTCGTAGTATATAGCCGTGATTATGATTGATAACTTCAAAGCTTTGTTAACGAATTCTACGAAGTAACAGATTTTGAATTTACCTATATAACTTCCTCCTCATATATAAATTCTAACACAAACGAACGCAAATTCAACTGGCGCATTCGTCGAGCCCGATGGCGGGGGTGGTAGTGTTCCTATCTTGTACGTCATAGGTCGTGGGTTTGAACACCATCCGGAGCAAATATTCATATGACTAATATTTGTATCTAAGTATTATACTTGTAATTCCGCTGTTTTTGATTTATATATAAGATATTGCAATTGACACTAACGCGGCAATAATAGGTATATATTTCACCGTTCTTGGGGAGGCCGGTGTCAGTGTTCTATGAAAGTACTACGATTGTTATAACGATGAATTTTGATGCTGTCTCATCATCAGTTGAAGGCTAAATTTAATCAGCGTACCATTTAAAACAACTTTTCAACTCTGATTATATCTTGTAACGTGCTAGCATCATTCAGTCACAAAATATATACATTGGTTCACAAATACGCGTCTTACAATCAAAATATTCTCAAGTGAATGATCCTTATAACAAAAATTGATAAAGAACCAAAAGCTTGCTAGAATACAAAGTTGATATTATTTTACTCATTTGATACGCCTGCGCACTCAACGTGGCAAAGACCTAGATTATGGTCTACTCGTAATCCAATAATTAACAAATTGGTTATTAACAAATTACGAGTACAACGATCTTATACTTTGTACCCTTAAAAACTATGTTATCTCTAGGAATAACCGTCTAATTCAGAGCCGGTTTAAGAAGCGAAGAGTATTATAAAACCAGGATAGATGTTAATATGAAGATACTTATGTTTCTCATTTGTCTGGATGTTAAATTAACATATTCCAGTAGTATATGTATGATTCCTCTGTTGTCTATTATCCGTAACACAAATGCATGAAGCGACTTATTACAGAATACAATCAATGTTATGGAAATTCATTTATTTGCTTAGAGAGAAGCCTATTGTATAAACAGTAGAAGTGCTATATATCTTTTTGTTCTTTTTTTAAATCTTGTAAGCCAATCCCTACGGGGAAAAACTGTCTGTTATATAGTCAAGCCAATGACTGAAACCCATTCAGGCGTCTAGACTCCAAGTTGAATTTGAGTTGATCCCTCGAACAAGCTCTGACGTGCTGAAGTCAATTATTCAACTTAATTAAATCAACATTGTTTACACCGCTTACGGTAATAGCTTGTTGCATTACGTTCTTGCAAAATTATTTATTCTTCAGCTACAGGTTACACAACGGGTTGAGTAACGTTAGGAAAAAAAGAAACAACAAGTATATTATAAATAACAATAAATAATTTGGTATCCCACTCTCGCCTATTCCTACCGCCATATAGCAGTGTTCGGATTGCTGTGTTTCGATTTAAAAAAAAAGCGAAAATACTGGATGAATCTCCAATTCACAAGATGGATGACACATTAGTAATATCTTTGTGATGACACGAGTGTCTAAAGGCTGTGGTCTCGTTTATTATCAAGAGGCTTGTTTGCTGACTTAATAATAAAAAAAAATTGGGAACATTTCATTTTTTTAATGTACAGTGACCTGCCTCCGTTAAAGGTCTGTCAAAGCATTTGTGTTATGGACACAGAACAAACAGAATCAAATCCGCGACTATTGAAGCACAAGATAAGAACATTACCACCTGCAGCATTATAATTTTCTTTTTGAAAAGCTATTTTAAATTTAGTTTGAACTGTTTTAAACAAATATTATTGAAATTAAATCGTCTTTTACTTGAACACTATTAATGAACGTCAGAAATCTATCAATACACAAATATTTTTGCATATATATCCCTAACAAAAATTGAATTTCTGACTGTTGAGAAACAACTTTTGGGGATTCATTTATAAAATAAAATCTATCCTCTTAGTTGCCAAGATCATTCCATACAAAATTCTTCTAAACAGGTTAAGCTACTTTGGAATAAAAATGTATTCACAGACAAAATTTATATTAATATAAATTCAAAACAAAATAATGTTAAAACATTGGGCCCACTTGTTCTTTAACATTTATGCGTTCTCTTCTTATAATTAAACGACTTTCAAATACGGTTCATTTAACATTTAAACTTTTTGTACCTACGTTTCGGTTGATCGCTACAGCCATTGGAAGTCCACTGTTGGACATAGGCCTCCCCATGAAAGGGGGAATTTTGCCCATAATTTCTGCGCTAGACGGGGCTGCTGCTGCCCACCCCAACTTGTGCATTTATTTAAGCTACACTGTTTCGGATGTAAATTCTGGTTATTTGTCTCTTACGACACCTGGTATAGGGTGAGGTACTATTCTACTCTAAGGGTACCTCGCGGCTGTTTCGGTTACTTGGCTACAACCGCATTGTTAAAGGTACTGTATAGTAGATTTAATAAAAGCAGTAAAATGACGATGTTCAGAACATGATTTCATATTAACGATTATTGCGTTCTGCGTGATATAAGCAGTGTACGAATTCGAGCGCCTGTGATTTTATGCGGCCTTTAAACGCGATTTATTTCTCTTCTTAAATTTTTTGTTCAACGTTGCGGTTACTTTGTAAACACCATTCTCAAATTCAAAATTAAATATAAATACTTATTTATTATGATAATAAATTAATTAAACCAATAAACGATATAATATGTGAATCTACTACGTATCCCTTACAATAATAAAAATCGAAATGGATTCCAATATCAACAATATTCTTTTGATCGTCATTACGGATTGCAAAGGGCAAGAGAATTTTAAAACCAAAAAACAGTGGTATTTCAAATTAAGTATTATTTAATTTACAAATGTTTTATTGCAAGCCAAGCAGAAATATCTATAATGGTTTATCTATGCTTTTCTTTATTCAAGTACACATATATTATTTTAAATATTCTTCATTTTAAATAATCTATGCCATTTTCGCGTGGTTGATGTGATATTCATAACTGGGGATTTTTTAAATTAAAAACCACTGCGCGTCCTTAACATCCTACGGGACGGTGATAATTGGAATGATTTGGCAATTTAACGCTTTTCAATGAAGAATTTTGGGATTTGTACAAGTTAGAAGCGGTAGCGGATCTGAAAATATAATTGTCATTCTCAAATGTGTTTTCTATAGTATCATATTATAAACCAGATTACCGGAGGATAACAACTTAATCTAAATATGATAAATAATAATAAAAAATAATAAAAAGGTTGTTTTAGCAAATAATATTATGAGCCATACTATTTTGTTATATATACGGTTTATATTCTGTGATTCTTATGACAAAACCCTTGAAAACGGTTGCCGAAATGTAACCGACACATGGAACCAAAAAATGTAAAAGTTTAGGTTGGAACGGTTCCTTTTAATAAAACCAGAATCAAACAAACACATCATATTTTCAAGTTTTTATAGGAAGGTAAAAGTAAAACTCTTTATTTTTCATATTGAACATAATGCCTATTTTCCACATTTCCTCTTAACAACTAATCTCAAGAAATCTCAATATATTATATTTAAATCAACTACATAAAAAACATGTCTAGTGGCCTCCCCACAAGTATTCGAGACTGCCTTTCGTAAAGGGCTGGCGCCCACATCAACCTTTCACCCAAGCTGCTATACAAAACCTATTTGAGGTAAATAGTTTGGACACTTGACAGAAAATGTATTAAAAATGCAGCGCATTTAACATCGTAGATACACAAAGTAAATCTAAATTCTGCAATCCTCAGATTGCAACAAATTTTATTAAATTACTGCTAAGGGCATTTGCTGACCAAACTGTAGATCATCACCCATCACAGCAGAAGAAGAAGGAAAGGTATATTAAAGAGTGTAGCTTCGCGGTGGAATATTTGCTCTGTCGATCCCTTCCCTGTTGCATTTGAGCTACGTTGTTTCGGGTGGATAGATCACGATCTGCCTGTTCCGGTACCTCAATACCTCTTACGTTAGTTTGCAACCGGTTGCGGTCTGCGCTTATGTCGCGATCTTATATGGAGAGGTTAATGAACAAATAGAGAATATATTATACTAAATTAAGATAGCCGTAAGGTACCAACAGAGTAGAATAGTACTACTCCTCTGTACCAGGTGTCGTAATAGGCGACTAAGGTATCAGACCCTAACAGATGGCAATATATCCACCCTAGACAGTGTAGCTCAAATGCATAGGGTGGGGTTGGGATGCAGCATCCCCGTCGCGAAAGCTGCGCTCGATTGCCAATACGCTTGCCCAGGCTCTAATTGCTCTTGCCTGTCTCTGTCACTGAAGTTCCAATGGTTGTAATGATGAAAGTGGCTAACAGAAATAAAGAGTATGTAGGATTGTAAGCAGAAAATTTTTTTTTTACACCTGATAGACATTTTTGACAGTATGTTCCAGTTTCATTAAGTTCAAGATTTCGAGTATTTTTAAATTTTGTTTTTTTTTATTTATGCGTTTTTAACTTTTTAACCATTTTAAACAGTTTTTTAACTTGGTTTATAAAAACTTATATGTTTTGTCAAACATTTACTTATCTTTCTTTTATTTTCGGACGAACCTAGTGCTGGACTACTCAGACTTCAATTCCAGCGCCACCATTTACTCATCAATCTTGAAAAACCTTATATAATATCTATGTATTTACATAAGGTAGACCTCGTAAAAAAAGGTCGCCTGCATTAGTACTTCACTCTCACCTATTTTTACCGCCAAATAGCAATATTCACATTGATTTGTTTCGGTCTGAATGATGAGAGAGAGGCAGTAAATTTAATGGGTAATGTGGCATAATATCCTCAAGTCACAAGGTTGGTAACGCGTTAGGTCTATACCTAGTCTAATAAAAAAAAATTATCATCAGATACGGAATTTTTTTGACCTTTGCACTTATATCATTATCAAAGAAGCCCATACATGTGCATATCATCAAAGAAGTATCATTAGCGTGTCACCAACCTTATGACCTAAAGATCACATGACATTCGCAGAATTTGTATAAACTTTTGATTCTGCAAGACGAGTTTTTTCGCTAAAAACTTATTTTTAAATCGTTCTCCACAGCGATGAGGGTTTGATTGATATTTGCGGGCAGAACCCAACTTGATAACATTTATCAGGGAGGATCCACATTTTCAAAGGGCTGTCCGGATCGTCAATCTGTGCTCTTTGGGTCAACCATAGCGCCGTAATATATGGCGGCGGTGGGGGGCTGGCGGCCGGCCGGCGGTTCGGCGTATTGTGTGAAGTTCTAGGGTTGCCCCAAATTAATTGGGATGTATTTATATTCGGATCAATTGTCGTGTATTTGGTATATTCCTTGTCGTGACGTACTGGCAGAGTAGAATAGTATCTCTTTCAGCACCAGGTGTCGTAAGATCAGATTAAGGTACCAGAACCGACAGATGGTGGTTTATCAAATGCACTCTATGGTTGCTAACACTAGCGGCAATAATAGCTAAAAAACCTTCTCACCTGAAAAAACCTACGTCCAGCAGTTGATTTCTACCGGCTGGTATGATGACGAGGTCTATCCTCGATTCTAGATACAATTTGATTTATCGCTATTTATCGGGTATTTCGTATTGTTTCAGAATTAATGTAAATAAACTATTGTCTTACTTATATTACTTCTAAGAAAAATAAATGACACATCTTATGTATAAAATATTATTTAAAAGGTTTTGTTGATTATATATCAATATTTTACAATATTAAAAACTTAACACAATTGCCCACGTATCATGCAGTTTTACGCTCTTAATTAATTCTCATTTGAAATTCCAGGTCAAAATAATCCTTACTTCATCATATCAGTCATTGGGTGTTGGACATAAGCCTACCCAAGAAAGGGGGAATTTCGCCCATAATTACCGCGCTGGGCAAGCATATTGGCAATCGCAAAGCGCGGCTTTTGTGACGGAGATGCTGCTGTCTATCCCCACCCTGTACATTTGAGCTGAACGGTTTCTGATGAATATATGGCTATCAGTCGGTTCTAGTACCTTAGTCACCTCTTACGACACATGGTAAAGGGGGCGGTACTATTCTATTCTGCCGGTAGACGGCTATCCTTTTTTATGAGTACTTATTTGATAATTCTGCTAATTGATAGTACAAAAAATAAATAATAATTCCCGCATATTGTGTACCTTTTCAGAAACATGTACTCAGTATAAAAAAATATTTTCCATCTTCAAGCGAGGAATTTTTGTCGAAAAAATATTCTAGCTCGTGTTTATTTAGAAAATGTAAACTTATTCAAGCGCTTTATTCGAAGTTAGTGTATCGGCGTTATATTCTTTGAAGGTAAAGTTATTGTCTATTCTAGGCGTAAATTTAATTTTGAATCTCGTGCACTCTCATGATTACAAGATAAACCCCAGACTTGCTGGTTTGTGGTGAACCTTGTTATTCGTCTATCTGCATGCCAATATTGTTCTTATGTATATACATGTAAGATCGCGTTTAATCTATTCAAGGCGATATCGTAGTTACCTATTGTTAAGATAATAGTGCGCTTTTGTTTAATGTACAGTGACTAGATAATTTATTTATTAATAAATAAATAATATGTAAATTCATACGACATCTCATACGACTTGAGATAAGTAGCTTAAAGCATTTGTGTTACAGATATCAGACAACTTATGTATCACAAATATAAAACATACATATCACAACTAGAAATAGAGCAATCACAAATATAAAACATACAAAACACAACTAGAAATAGAGCAATCACAAATATAAAACATACAAATCACAACTAGAAATAGAGCAATCACAAATATTCATCATAAAAATATTTGCCCTGGGTAGAAAGCGAAATTTTATGTATTTAATGTATAGTTACTTATTATTTTTAATACGTTTAAATCATATTCCAAAACCTAATTTTCATACCTAAAAGCAAGACATCATCATCATTATTATTGCAACTATGAAATAGAATAATGCTGCTATAATAATAATAATTCTGATAAATGCTACTCAAGACAGGGGATTTGTATATAATTGCCGCGCTGGGCTAACGTGGTAGCAATCGCTGCTCGGAAATTGGCGGGAATGCTGCTGCCGATCTCCACCCTGTTGCATTTAGACTACACTGTTTCGGGTGGATCTACCGCCATCTATCGGTTCTTGTACCTCGGTCACATCTTTCTACTCAACTATGCCGTTACAAAACATATCGTAGTGATTTAACAAAATCTTCAATTACTTTTACATGAATAGCTCCAGTAGATAGCTACTTGTCGGAGAACTGTTATTTATATTAAATGCATTTAGTAGCTTTCACCGCTTTACTAGCACTTTATTTAAAAAAAAAACGTAAAACTCTTATTAATCTGAAATATACATGACATTGATATAGAGATACAAAACAATTTAGGAAACAAATATAGCACCATACAAAATTAATAAATAGATAACTTTCTCGCATATTACGGTCTCTTTCTCAAGGCGTTAATGAATATTTTTATTAGACTAGGTCGTTTAACAAGCGTATAGTCCGCGTGATAGATAATGTCACAAAGCCCATAGATGCTCGTAATATCACAAGGATATCACGAGCGCATTGTCAGCCTTCTAACTTTAACATATTATGACACATTACTCAGTAATTTTAATAACTCATCCTTCAAACTGGAACAGGGTAATGTGACTATTTGGCGGTAGAAATATGTATAATTGCAGATGATTAATTCAGGTGACCTCGTACAAATGATGTCTCAGTCAATTAAAATAAATCAATTAAAAAAAAGGATATCAGTACTCGGTTCCTAAGCATTGCACAGAGTTATGGCCTATTCTCATTGCGACACACAATTCCTTTTTGTTGTTGTTATTTTTTTGCATGCTGTAATACTAATCTAATATCGTTTTTATTTTGGTTGCTACCTTTTACGACTTCTAAAACTGAAATAAGTACTATTCTTCTTTGCACAAATTAAACGTCAACAAACACAGAGAGAAAAATAAATTTAATACCCCAAATTAACATAAACGTGCTCAAATATCTTGGGGACAGAAAAAACACCAAGCAGATGTCATTGTGTAAATACTGACCTGTCATTTTCAGAATGGTCATAAATCTAAATGTATATGGAGGTTTATTGCTGGAGGCACCGGAAAATAACAGAGGAAAATCTTGCCGTGATAAATGTCCTGTGCGATTGAGTTAGTGTTATTGGAACAAATATCAGCGACGTTGCTAACAAACTATTTCCTTAAAACAAGCGGTCGAAAGCGGTGAATTTATTTGGTTGTATTTGATGGTGGCAGTCGCAGAGCGTATCTTCCCGAAGAGGATGCTGCTGCTTATTCTTGACTTATTTAAAATACGCGAACTAGAAAAGATAAACAATTATTTGTTTCTTCTTTCTCGTCTCCAACTTTACCTGATACAGAGGGAGGTACTATTCTATCCGACTGCTATCCCACGGAGTTATTGTCAAAGGATTTACAAAAGTTAGTCTCAATGCTAGCATTTCAATCGGCGTTTCTATGGTACTTTATATAATAATAATAATTATTATCATCATACCTGCAATTAGAAGTCCACTGCTGGACATAAGCCTCTCCAAAAAAGGAGGTTTTTGCCTATAATTGCCACGCTGAGCAAGCGTATTGGGAATCGCAGAGCGCAGCTATCACCAGGGGATGCAGTTGCGGCCCAACCCCGCCATTTGAATTTGAGGTGCACTGTTTGGGATGGATATACGTTACATGTCGATTCTGGTGCCGTAGTTGCCTCTTATGACACCTGGTACAGGGGGAGGTCTTATTTTACTCTGCCGGTACTTGTAATAATGTATTATTATAATTAATTATCTTCATGATAAATTGGTTAAACTATGAACATCTAAAATTTTAGGGACAAAAACAACTCTTGATTCCTGAAAATTTCTTACAGGACTTAATATGAAGGTAAATTCAACTAGACGGCGTCGCAGACGGTAAGCCAGTTTTTCTATGCTACCAAGTTAGTAAACAAGCATACGTTTTTTTTTATGGTAAGCGGTCATAACATGTAGACATTTGGAACATCACAAGAACGTCACTGGCACGTCGCCAAACCTGTGACCTGAGAATATTATGGCGTCGTTTATTTAATCCTTTCTACCGGAACATAGAAATGCGCGCATGGACGCAGATATAGGTGACTCTCAGTTAGGTAGACAATCTTTTTGGAGGTCTACCCTATCTTTATGAGAATAAACCTGGAATTTTATATTTTATAGATTTTTAGCTCTCACTTTAAAACTCTGCCAATAAAGTCCAAAATTCCCATTTCATAAATGCTTGAAAAAACTTAGGAACCTGCTGTCAAATTTAAATTATAAGCAAACTGAAGATATTCTGCGCGTTTAGGCATCTCTTTTCCTTTACGTGCACTTACTGATTGTGACAACCGAAGTTTTAGATTGTTATTTTAAATATATATTGAACATGATGGAAAACGGCTGGAACAAAGTAACCAATGATCACTTCTTATTTAATTGTATTTTATATTCACATGTTTTTTATCTGGATTGTAAGATAAATATTATTATTTTGTCTTATCATCTTTTATAATCAAACATTATATGTCTCATGTTTAAAACCTTCAACCAGTGTGCTGATCAGCTTTGCTTCTGTCAGTGAAAAGGGGGTCTCCCACTTTTGGTCTTATTAGCCAACAGAAAATAATCCAACAAGCTATGGATGATTTTATTTTGCGCGATCAGAAAGGAGATTCGTGAAGGAACTAAAATTACTGACATAGCCCAACGAATAAAGACTATGTAAGTGAAATGCCAGTTTGAGTAAGACCGCAGGATCATGCTGAATGTAAGCCACATACAACCGGTTTTATTGGAAATCATCTGAGGAGATCCAACGGAGGTGACGATGATACTGATAAATTCATCACCATCCTCATATCAGCCATAAGACTTCCACTGCTGGACATAGGCCTTCTTAAATAATCTCCAATAGGACCGGTTGTATAAGGCCTATGTCTAATGATAACTTTATTTTATTTTAAGGTATATTTTGCATAGGCCTTCTATACAGATAAATAAGCCTGTGCATCTGAATGAGCGTGAAGACTATTTTAAGTTTTGTAAATACAGCCAAGACCAATGATTTACTTGGCTTTCAAATCACGAAGGAGCATGTGATAATCAATTCGTGGTCACCATTCCTAAAACCAATCATTGGGAAAGATGCTTAATATTGAAGATTACGCAAGGGCATCAACCACGCAAGGGCACCATGAACTCCATTAATGTGTGAATGTGCATGTATGTCAACGCAAATTAAAGTTTTAATTTGAACAATCTTCTCGGAAACAATTGAATGTCGGGTAGTTTAAAGGCAATTCAACGAATAACCCTGGCTAATGTTTACTTCAAACAATGGTATTAACATCAAGTATAAGATAAATTATTTTAATGGATATATCATAAGATTTTTCACTATTTGCGAACTTACTAGACTTAGTAATAGTAACAAACCAACGAAGCGTTTTAATGAGCAAAATTTAAATTTACTTTAAATTTTCACGGTCGCTTTTATAATATTTCGGTTAAGAACAATAAATAATTGAATTTATATTCATTTCTTTTAATATTACATTAGGAAAGTTTTACTGAAGGATTAAAAACAGTATAATAGTTTAAAATATTATGAGGAAGTAAGAAATATTATTGGCATTACTTGTTGAACATTTTTTTTGCTATGGGCGCCGCCTTGTGTTCGCGGAAGTGAATTAAAAAATCTGTATTACGCATTGCAAAAAGGTGATTTTAACGTCCTCATTGTCACGTCGTTTTTAACTAGTGATAAATAAACAGATTTTAACTTAAAAACCAAGTCATGTCATTATTACTCTTGTCAATAATCTGCTTGATATATTTCTTCTTATTCGTAATTTTTATTGCTTGAAAAATTCCAAAATGACCAAAATTATACACACCAGTAAATGAACTTACGAAATAAACGCTGCTAGGGTCACAATTCAACAAATACAGTTACTGAATAAGAAATTTACCTAAAAACCAATAGACGATGTGTATCCGCAGAGCACCTTCTTGGAAACAACAAGAGAGAGAGAGAAATACGGAAAAATAAATGAAATCTGAGGATAGTGGCTGAATGAATGATGCATGAAATGAAACGTATCGCCTCACCTACAGTCTACTGTCTACATACGTAATATTATGGGATTTGGTAGGAATATAAGGGATCAGTCGTGCTTTACATAAAGTATTCTACGCGGTTTTCTTCTAGGAATCTAAGTATGGACATCTATTGAGCAATACTTGTATTTTTTTATGACTTTGCGTTCGCCTGACATAATAAAACTACAACTGCGATTGGCAGAGACTTTTCAAAATTTATTTGGCCTAGTCGACAAACAATATAAAGTCTGCATGATAGTTAGACGTTCGTAATATCACAAGGATAATTATCACTAGCACTTTGCAAACCGCAGACAGAAGAAACACAAATGTCATTATATAAATATTTGCTCTCGGTGGGAATCGAACCCACGACCCCTGGTGCACAAGATAGAATCACTACTAACTGCACCATCAGGCCCGTCGTGAAACATGATGAATATTTGTATTTATTATTTGTCTGGATATTTAATATGTATATAAATATTATGTTTGTGATTCGTCTGTTAATAATATGTCTATACACAATGCTTTAAGCTGTTTATCTCATCTCATTATGTCTAATGAGATGCAGACATTCTGTGGTTTATTAACCACCCTTGGCTTACATGATAGTTACATTACTAATTGCGCCATCGGGTTCGTCAAATTATAATAATCACTTTACAGCATTAATCATTTCCCTATTGTTTTAATGTTTACCTGCGTTCATTATATTAGCTGAACCAAAAAGAGTTCTTCTATCTTAACTCTTGACAACAATACTGACGTCTCCATCGCTTTCCACAGCTTTTGCAGCAGACATTCTGTTAATTGTTGGTTATCAGAACTGTCATCAATAGACATAAATGGCAAATGAAATAATTAGTCTGGAAATTTTCTCGCGTAATGTCGTGATTGAGGGAAATCTATAACCGTCATCTCCAACGTATTTACTTCGAGGTTAGCGGCGACATCTGCCAGTATTGAAAACAAGGAAAGATTCGATTAAAAATATGCGTTTTGTATTTTTCCATGGTACTTAAAAATAGGAACAACAAGGATAACTGATTGATTATATTACGAAAAAATAAGGAAATTAATAAAATCATTGAAATTCATTAATTTGTTGAGTGCACAATACGAGTTATTTGAATACCTCTTAAGAACCATAAACATTTAATAATTATTTAAAAATAATGTTTTTTCCTGGCATTGTATTAAATATCAATTAAGATTATCAAGTTAGTTAGGTGGAAATAACATACAATTTAGGTAATTTCACATTTCGCTATACAGAAAGAGGAGAATATCGGGATCGACAGATGGCGGTATATCTAAACGAAACAACGTAGTAGCCGAGGATGAACGACGGATAGCTACACCTGTCACCACGTTTTCACAACGCAGCATTTAATAAGCAAATTTAAAATTTTTGGAGAGTCCTAGGCGATTAGTGGAACTCCGACGGTTGGTATGATAATGATATTTGACTTTTTATGTTTCATATGTTTTGGTTACCCTAAGACAGCTGCAATGATAAAACGCTGATTTTTTAAAGCGTGTAAAAAATTAGTGTACATATATTCTAAACGGCGATAAAACTACAGAATTAATAAACTATTAATAATTGTGAGCAAATTTGACAGTCTCGATGGCGCAGATAGTAGTGATCCTATCTTGTGCGCCAGGGGTCGATTCGATTCCCACTCAGAGCAAATTTTTATATAATGATATTTGTGTTTGTTCTGTGTCTGTATTTAAGTAATATATTTGTGAACTATATGTTGTCTGGTGTCAGTAACACAAGTATTTTTAGGGACTTACCACGGAGTCATGTCAATGTATGAGATGTTGTGGAAATTTAATTTATGCATGAATGTATGAATTCGCGTATATTTTTAATTTTATTAGAAAACCATTTAGGTATCATAAATTTTATTAAAAACGTTGTCTTGCACATTACATTACTAAAACTATAGTAAACCACGAACATTTATAAAATTTCTTACTGCGTGAGGTACCGGCAGAGCAGAATAGTACCTCCCCCTGTACCAGGTTACCGTGAGGTACCGGCAGAGTAGAAATACCTCCCGCTTTACCAGGGCTTGTCGTAAGAGGCAACTGAGGTACCAGAATCGACAGATGGCGGTATAATTAACTGCAATATTGTAGTTCAAATACACAGGTTCGCGCTCTGCGTTTGCGAACACGCTTGTCCAGCGCGGCAATTATGGGCAAAATTACCTCTTTCTCAGGAATTCCAATGTCCAGCTGTGGACTTCCGGTGGGTGATGTGATAATGATTAATTAAATAAGAAACGTCAATTTAACTTTACTTCAATTAGTATTCAATTGTACTCAAAATGTTACGGATACTCGATAAGTCCAAATAGTCGATGCCCCCGTTTCCATTCAAATATTCACAATGCAACCTTTTTCAGAAAGAAAACTATACAGATGAAAACTTCATTCTCAACTATACCAATGGAATCGAATATTGCTTTTGCCAGCTCAACAAGATACTTAGACGGGTGAAAATCACTCACAGAACATCCTTTTACCTTAGATAATAAGAGTTATTTTACCACTTGAAGTTGTTTTTGAGAGTACCCCAATAATTTTGTCTGGAGCTCGCGATGAGGCGCCACTCCCGATCCGGGAACTCAAACAAAAGTCTGCAGTGATCAACGCGAATAGTAGCTTCGTGAAAAGTACAAAAACTAAACGAGCCTTTCCCGGATCCCTTTTCAGTTTCGGATAGTTTGTGAAATTTTGCGTACTTTCGGTCACGTACCTACGAATTCATATTTTTTACAACATAAAAAGTTTTGGAGAGGAGTGGCCATTATTTTACTACAGCTATATTATATACAAGCTGTGTCAGCGACTTCGTCTGAGTTGTTTTATTACTTTTGCGTCACTTAAAGCACACACGCACCGAAAGCTCTCAAAACGTATATTTTTTGCCCCATTCTTGATTGGTGCTTCGCTCATATTAGTTGTAGCGTTAAGTTATATATCGACCCAGCCTTTTCAGAGATTACTTCAAACAAACGAAAAGACTGACAGACAAATTAAATTAAAATAATTTTGTTTTATGTACCGTGTATACATTTATATGCATCTAGTAAAAAGCTGTTATATTAATATTATATATACGGATTTTGTTTATATGAATATTAACACCAACAAATTCCAAGTCTTCTAATTGATCGTTTCTTTCGATATTCAGAACATCCTGAATGTAAATTTTTCATAGCATTTAATTTCATTTTTTTTATTTTATGTAACAAATTCTTTAAACAAGCGTATGGTTCGCTCGATAGTAAACGTGTTTGCAGCCATCATCACGTGTCATCACAGAGATATCACTAGCGTATCGCCAACCCTGTGAACTGAAGATACTATGCCACTTTACCCAGTAATTTCACTAACTCTCTCACCTTTCATACCAGAACACAGCAATTCGACCACTGCAATGTGTCGGCAGATATCGGTGAGGGTGGGGTACCAGTCCAGGCAATCTTTGTAAGAGGTCTACTTCAAGTTAATTTTAACTGACTTCAGAAAATAGTCACAATCTCAACACTTCTTCTCTCTTGGTAAATAAATTCTTCACTAGGTACTTTGTTGTAGTACAGTGGAATTATATTATTCTTTGTTCTTTAAGAGATATTCTTATAAGTAAAAATTAATAAAATACCCTTAAAAGTTTCTAAACAATATCTGATACTTGTTTGAAAACATATAACTTTGAAATATTTCTATAATTTTACTCTAATAGCTTGTTCAATAATTGGGCGAAACCAATTACATAGATACACATAACATGCCATACAGATAAGCTTATTTCAAAGTTTTCTGATTATTTGTAGCGAAGTCTACACGGGTTTCACCGAAACGGCATCATTAACTCACGGTATTAATGTACTAACGATATTGGATCTGAACTTTTTGCGTTAGTTTATTGTTCGGGGAAATAGAAGAAATGAATGCGTCGATTACTATTGGTTGCGCGATAATGATTATTATTTGTCATCATCATATCAGTCATTGGAAGTCTACAGCTGAATATTAGCCCATAACTGCCACTCAATTTAAAAAAAAAATGTTTAAAATATACCACTTGCCTGAGATCTTGTCAATAAAAAAAAACAAGGCCAATTTTATAGCACCGCCAGAGTATAAAATATGTGATCGTACAAAATTAAAAACTTAAAATAAAAATGTGAAGCTAGCAATTGTAAACCGTGTTTTGAAGGCGTTAAAATTAGTTTTATTATCAGTAGTAAACGCGTAAATGTAAGAAAATACAATATTTTGTGTGTTTTAATATATTTATTTTATTATCATGAACTTTAACTGTGTCAAATTTCACATTCATTACGCTTCACTTGTTTATGTATAGCTCAAATAAACAAAGATAGAATGCTGAGGATAATAGAAATTAATTTGCTAATAACCAGTGAATTCATAAATGTGACATTATCAGTCACGTGACGCCAACACACTCCGAGCTGCGGTAGCTGTGTGTTTGCGAATTTAATAGAGCGGCCACTCAGCTCGCGCGGATCATTTAGATGATTTGTTCCAGTGATTTAGTGATCACGATAAATAAATATTTACGCTACCACTGTGCTTAATACTAAAGCAGAAATAAGAGTTTTGCTCATACTGCGTTTATAAACGTTTATATAAAAAAATAACATGTCAAGGTGTTTGTCTTGGGTGAACTTCTAAAATTCTGAACCTAATTTAATATTTTTTTGTATACTGTGTATCATATGATCAACTTATATATATAGCCATTGAAAGTCCACTGTTGGACATATTCCTTCCCAGAAAGCGGGATTTTGCCCTTAATTCCCGCTCTGGGTAAGCGCAGAGCGCAATTGCGATGAGGAAGCTTCCGGCTATATCTACATTGATTCAGTGCACAATGAAAATTGAAAGGTGTTCCCTGGTGTAAGGTGTAAAAAGATTCCCCCTTTCTTGAGGAGTCAATGTAAGAGATGTGAGATTAGTAAGTTGAAGTGGTAGGGATCAGGAAACTTAGTTTACAGAACCAATGACCCATGGAGTAGTAAGGTTCAGGAATTGAAACCACGTAGTAGCAGTCGCAGCGTAGGGTGTCCACCCACAAGATGGGCAGACCATTTGATTAAAACCGTCCTACGGCTGATAAACATATCATACCTTAATAAATCGTCATCAGCAACTGATGAGATGATGATGTTGATGATGATGCTATGAAGAGGTAAGTATTGAGTATGGAATAACTGGTATATAATGATAGATAGTCCATAGTGTAAAAAACATATGAACATTAAATTATCTTCTAATAATTAAAATAAATAAGGAGGTTTCTTAAAAAATAAAACAAGCTTAAGCGTTCCTATTCCGCATAGGCAAATATTATTTTAACCGTTTTCGAGGCCTTAGTAGTTAAAAATCCTGATTTTCTAACTCCTTTAAACAACTTAGAAGATTGAATTGATGATTTAGACGATTTGGGAAGCGTAATTTCGATCGTTACATTAACATACAATTTTTGTAACACAAAAACATACTATATGATCTATATCATTTTATTATTATCATCATTATCAGCTAGGCAAAGGTCTCCCTAAGAAAGGATGCCCATAATTGCCGCGCTGGACAAGCGTCATGGCAGTCGCAGAGCATAGTATCGCGACAGGGATGCTGCTGCCCATTTCCACCCTGTACATTTCAGTCTTTCAAATGGATATACCGCCAAGTGTCAACTCCAGGAACAAAAGTAGTTAATATTCTGCCCTGCTGGTATAACACGACAATAATAGCTACTTAAAACATGTTAAATAGTAAAAGTGCCGTGAGGTACCGGCAGAATAGATTATTACCTCCCACTGCACCAGGTGTCGTAAGAGGTGACTAAGGTACTAAAACCGACAGATGGCGGTATATCTACTCGTATCCGTAACTGTGCAGCTCAAATACACGGGGCGGTGATGGGTAGAAGCTCCCCCGTCGCAATAGCAGCGCTCTGCGATTGCAAACACGCTTGCCCAGCACGGAAATTATGGGCAAAACACCACCATTTTTGGAGAGCCGCCCTCTATTCTAGACAAGATATCAAGTATCCACATCTATGATATACGTAAATCCATTTTAAATAGGTAATCAATTAAACAACTTTCACACAGACAGAGTTACAGAAACTGTATATGTAGTTAGTAAACGGTAAATATACGATCCCCGTCTTAGTATATAGGCTTCACTCTTGTGTTAGCACAAGGGATTCTATGGCGTATACAATTGGAAGCGTTCATGTTACGTTACTTAGTAAGTTTGCTGCCTCTCTTCTCTACTTCAAAGCGAAACACAACAATACGAGCACTGCTATTAAGAGGTAAAATTGACTGAGAGAGTATGCAGACGACTATTAAAAGTCTATATCGAGTCTAACTGATATACCTATTTTTAAACTAAAATTTATTGTTCAATCATATAATAAATATAAAAGTATTTACAATAATATGGACGAATGGACCTAAGTATAATATAATATAATAAATTTTAGTCCAGTAAATGTATGGTAGAAATGTACGGTTCGTTTGGGATAGAATTATTGTTTTTTCTTTGCATACTAACTTGAATGGAATAGTATTAAAAGTACTAGTATAACACTAGTATAGTAAAGTAGATTAAAGTAGATTAAAGAGACCCTTTCTTTTAAAAGAAGCTGTTGTTTCAATACGCTAACAAGAAAAAAAACTTTTACGGCCATACCGTCATTTCACATTTCAATGAATTTTTGTACTAAAAGTACTTACTTTTACTTAATTTTCTCCCGAAATAAAATTTCAGCTCAGTCGGCTAAGGATTTCTGCTTCAAAATTGAGTTTCAAGCTTCAGAAGTCCGCCATAATAGCTTAGAGAGACATAATAATAATTATTATTATTACATATTAATTATATTTATATTCACATCACATCACTATATCGAGTTCTTTTAGTTAACCCTTTTATTTAACAACCATTTTGTAAGACGGCATCGAAAGTAGTTGGCCGGGCATCTTGAGAATTCCGCCATGTTGGATTTAGAATGACGTCACATAGTTAACCATCCATTATCATTCAAACTGAACGATTGCACTGAATTACATGATTTTATTCAAACAATCATATTTACATTTCAAGTTATATTTTTATATAAAAAAGTTATATTTGTAATACCTCTTGTTTTCTAATAACCGTATCACAAGTGCTTCGAGATATTTATCACGGAGACAGGTCAATGAGTGATACATGTTGCGAATCTATAACTCGTATTACCTTAATCCTATTTAATGTATAATTTCAATAATCACGATGACAAATCCACTGGCTGGACCCGGGACCATATCCGGCTTTATAGAATCCGAATATCCAGATTGCTAATTACTATCTCTAATAACGATCGTTCCATTTAACTGAATTTAAACAATATCGATTAATAAAGTTTTTTCATATACATTTATTACCCATAACAAAACTTATCTTTCATTATACTCGTCATCATTATAGCCATTAGAAGTCCACTGCTGGACACAGGTCTCCCCAAGGATAGTGGGAATTTTGCCTGTAATTACTGCACTGGGCAAGCGTGTTGGCAATCGCAGGGCGCAGCTTTCGCGACGGAGATGCTGCTGCCCATCCCCACCCTGTGAATTTGAGCTACACTCTCTCGGATAGATATACCGCCATCTGTTGGTTCCGGTACATAAGTCGCCTATAATGACACCTGGTGTAAAGGGTGTCGTAAAAGGTAGAGTAGGAGTGAGTACTATTCTTTTCTCTTATTTAACTTTTTTTAAGTCTTTAAAGGAGTAGTTTAATTATAAATATCGATCAAATAACAATAGTTAATTATTGAAATCAAACTACCAATTAATTACCCAACTGTTTCAACTTCGAGAGGCGGAATGAAGTAACTGTTAGTCCCGCTAGTTTCAACGTGGAGTTTCAATACAAGATTAATAGGTCGGTTGTATGAAGTACTGAAAATGTATAGAATTCAATGCCTTAAACAAAACAGGGCCAAGGCTAAGTGTCAATTTCAGTTACAGTATGTATTTCTACAGGAATCGTGATTAGATTAATCAATCACTTGTATGATATGCGGAGCTTGGGTTATTTTGGTGAATTATTACAAATATGCACTCGACTCTCGGGTTTATTTTATGTAAATCCTATAATATGCCATCTTTTCTAATTGTTTTTTTAATTACAATAAAAAATATGTACTAAATTATAATATTTGTTTATTTAATATTGCATAAGATAGTACGTTTATGGCGTGTTTCACGGGTTTCACTAATCATCATGCCAGCCATTAAAAGTCCACTTTTGGATATATTCCCCTCTAAAATAGAGGGTATGTTGCCCATAATTGCAATATATATACTTGTATATCATATATTTCTATATATATATGATGAAAAAGATGTAAACACGGTACATATAAAAAAATATCAGTTTTTTTTTATTTTGTCAGTGTTTGTCTGTTTCTTTGAGATAACCTGTAAACTAAACTGTAAAAAAAAAATTTAATAAGACTTTCACGTTGCGTTTGGCGGTAAAAATAGGTGAAAGTAAATTAACAACGCAGACGACTTTTGTATAAGGTCTAGTAATCAGTTCAAAGAAACCTATTTCCCTTTAAATCGCTCACCGTTGGGAAATAAATCATTTGTTATATAAAATACAATTTTCTGAGGCAAATTAACAGCACGCATTATTACAGTTACAATAATACATAATCTGGTTTGATTTATATTCTTATTATGCTGCTTCATACGACTGAATAAAGGTAAGCTAATATGATTTGGGTTAACCTTAATTATTTGCAAGGGATATTTATTTTGTTTTGAGATTTATATTAATACTGTTTCACATGTTGGGTTACATTCTTGACTGTACTTAAAAAATTACAAAATAATTCTTTCATTGGCTGGGCATTGACAAGGAAATGTACAATTTTGAGAGTTTGGATACCAAGTACCAAGAATAAGCGAGCGTGTGTAAAAGGAGTAATGCAAGTAGAGGTATGCCAAGATGGTAACAAGTGGAGATCCACGGTCTCTGCCTACCCCGATGGGACACAGGCGTGATGTATCTATGCAGTATTATTTTTTAATGCCAAAAAAAAAGTTAATTTTGAAAGTGGAACATAACAATTACAGTTTTGAGTTGTTTATATCTACATCTACAGGTGCGATATATAAATCAAAAGTTTTCGGAGGACTTTAGTTCTTGCATATGGTTATGGGTTCAAGAAATTGGTGTTAAGTAGTGCCTGAGTCGACGTCAAAACAGTTTCAGATACGTTTCTGCCTTAATATTACTCCATATATTATTAAATAAAAAAAAACTTTATCACCCCAATCGATTCCCTTGGTCGTATACGTCGGACTTCTACCTATTTATTATTACTGTATTCATCGTTCTTCGCAGGTATATCTATGTCAGATGATGCACTTTTAGAGTCATCTGTTTATGACCTTAGATCTATTACTGATTGAAACCAAGTCCTGGGAACGAGCATGAATAGATTCTTGTCTAGGTATTTTTGATACTTTACAAAACTTTTTAAGGCTCTTTAGGAACCTAAGCGATCTTATGGTTAAGTTTCGAAGGATCTATATTAGAATATTATTTTCGTAAGTAAAGTTTCAAGATTTTTATCAAATAATTTTTTTCCACATAATATTATTTATATTGGGGATCTATCAAACGAATGTGTATTTTTGCAAAACCTTATCACAACAAGTTGATCAGTGACAGATTTGCTAACTTTATTTATAAGGCGTTTAAATATTTCTCTGATATTATTTAATTGTGATTCAATTAATTAAACTGTTACTTGATCATGGTAAACTTGATGCCAAGACTAAGTTCCAAGTGTGTAACAAATTACGATTGGCCTATTAGCGGAGATGGTGGTGATAAGAATATTCATAATACAAATATTTGTTACGAGTGTAGATCGAACCCACGACCTTTGGCGCACAAGATATAAACACCACTAAATGCGCCATACGAGCCTATAAACATAACCTTCTGTAGTTGAGTGAGTTTCTAAATGCCAGTTATCTATATTATAATTAATAATACATGTTACTACAAGCAATAATACCTCCCTGTAAGAGGCGACTGAGGTGCTCGGAACCGAAACCGGTGACAAGATCTGACAGATGGCGGTATATCTATCCACTTGTATTTTTGGGATATTACGAGCGTCTATATGCTGTAGTTACGCTTACTATCACGCGAACTAGAGACATGTTTGTTGACCTGCTAAAAACCTACAGAAAGAGAAAGTCTTCTATTGATCCTAAAAAAGTTGTCAGATTACAAATTCTCAAGCTACTACTGAACATACGATAGTAGCAATACTGGTATTATTCAAAGTCATCACACGTAATTTATGCTAAAGTAATTGAAGCGGCAGTCAAATAGCAAGCGCATAGATTAGCCAGTCCACAACGAGCGGACATTATACGTAAATACAGGGTGATCGCGCAACGGCACGCGGGACTCAACGAAGTTAGCGAGCTCGTTTGCATTACGGTTCTGAGTTTTAGTCGTGGATTGTTTTTGGTCGTTGCTATGCTAATTACTGTTCAGCGGACACTGACGTCACTCGGCTGGGCACTGAGATAAATTCGAAGCCCTTTTTGGAGTTCAGTGTTGAAAAGGAGCTTTATTAATTAACATCTACTATAAACTTGGATGCTAGGCTTTATTTTGGTATATATATATACCTAACAGACGTTGTCTTGTATAAAAATAAACTTATATTTAGCATGACAAAAATATCGCCACTATATATTAACATATTAAGATATAAATTAAACATTTTCTCAAGTTGAATTAAGAATGTGAGAGAGAAAATATTAAAATTGGTTTAGTAGTTATCTCAGAAAAACACCATGGCACATATTTTTTATACATATGGATAAAGTGTATATATATATATCCGTACTAAAAAAATCACTCTCGTCTGCTCTCATCAGTACAAATAAAAGAACAGCTTATGTTTATCCCATTGTAGTATTAGCAACAATAAAATATGTCTGTAAATCAGTCCCATGAGATGCTTTATTTACTAAGCCGCTTCCATAAAGGCAATTCATAAAACGAGCAACGCTCATCGCTCCCCTTTCCATTCGAAATGCGAGATCCCGTTAAAATCCCGGAAGGATTCCCAGATCCTGTGGTCTCATGTAAGGGTAGATTGGCTAAAAATGTTACATATTTTGTACAGAGATACTATTTTAATGTTCTGATTTTTATGAGTAACGTCATACGCACACTAATGCAAAAGTGTGTCTGTTTGCATTCCTATTTTAGTTTTACTAATACATTTTATGTCGATAGGTTGAACTCTATAAAAGAGAATATAATGTGCCCGGAAATATTTTAGTAAGAGGCATAATAAAGTGTTATGGTCACTTGGGAAAAGTTAGTCCATACGTGTATCTATCTGTTTTATTATCAATAGTTTGAATACAAATTTTAAAGAGTCAAGTCGAGCTGATGTACGAAATATAAACTCAAATTTATAATTTACTATTTTAAAGTGGGCCTATTACGAGAACTTTCGAATTGTCAAATATGTAATAAATAGTACTTTTCTCTGTATCAGTTGTCGTAGGAAACAGAACTGTCAGATAGCGCTATATTTATCTAAAACAGTAAAACTTAAATAGTTCATGGTGGGGATAAGCAGCAGTATCCTTTTCGCAAAGTTGCGCTTTACGATTGGCACTACGCCTACACAGCGCGGCAATTATGGGTAAAAAATCAAATATCTTCGGGAAGCCGATGTCCAACAGTGGACTTTCGATGGCTGACATGATGAATAGAACTCCTGTTCAGCTTCCATTTTATATTAATCTATCTCTATATATAATATATGGTGAACCTATGGTATTTATAATATCTGGTGAATCTATGAGATTTTGAGAGTCATCTAAAATATGTAAATTAGGACCACCTTTAACTAGTCTGCCGGCAACAGACGAGTCTTGAAAGACTTATCACATTAATCGTAGAGTACCACTGTTGAACAAAGATTTATGCAACATTTTCAAACGAGTTGCTTACGGCATGTGTCAAATAAGGTTTATTTCTTAACATAATTTGGCATGTAGATTTATATATCAAATACAAACGTTCAACTAGCTTAAAATATCGCTAATATATCTTCATCGTATAATGAATTATAAGACGTTTACTCCTGGACATGGACCTCCCTGTACACCTGTCTGCCTAGCCTGTATCCCGCGTGATTCGGCTTAATTGTCAAAAAAGCTATAGAAAATCAATTAATCATAGGGACTGGACTCTGGGAAGGTGTGGTGGCAATCACAAAGCGACAGGAACATAGCTGTCCATCCCCTTTTTATTGGCAATGTTTCGGATGGATATATCGCTATCGATTCTGATACTTGAACCAACTTTTACGACACCTACTATGAAAAGGTATTATTCTAATCTGCCATTAGCCTACCACACATATGGTTTAAGTCAAATCAGTAAATACAATTGTTACAAAATACTTCACACTATATCATCTTCAAATATCAATAATGGTCTATGAAACAAACATCAAAATCTCTTTGTGAACGTCAAAGTATATTTTAATTAATACCCTTGTAGTATCAAATTAACAACTGTCGGATGAGGCTACAAAGATAGCATAACAGCCTTTGTAACATACATGTGAGTTGCAGGAACGTCGTGTGGTTTGCCCGTTTGCAAACGACGTTGACGTCAGAAATATCTAGTGGAAACTGCACGTAGACGAACAGAGAGGTCTGATTTGGAACACTATATGGTGGGTTTATGCACATGTTTTTGCGCCATTTAAAAATGTATATTATATTCGAGAGAGTAACATCTAGTTTCTGTTCGATAGGTAATGTAAACAGGCAATTTGATAGAAAGATAGGGCCGTAGGCAGGTTTGTTTCAGACTAACCTAATTCTGGACTGCAAACATCAGTTCTAGCACTACCAGATAATGGTGATGGGCGTGGCCGCCAGTTAATGAAAGATCCGATGCCCGATCGTAACCAAGTGCTCCGCTGCGCTGACCTACCATGATAGACGGACCGAGGATCATCGCTTGAGAACACCTCTCGGGCTGGATCTCGGCTCGAGTAGCCGTCCGTAGGGGCGGTTGATTCGTTGTTTGCAAAAGAGGTAGACTGAGGGCTCGGCCATGCATTCGAGGGGCAGGGATTGCGCGCGTTCACTGGCAAACATAAAGTAATGCTCTACGAAAATTATGCGTGTTAAGTGTTTGTAATAGAAGTGAGGTATCGGCAGAGTAGAATAGTGCCTCCCCCTATACCAGGTGTCGTAAAAGGAGACTGAGGTACCAGAACCGTCAGATGGCGAAACAACGGAGGATTCGAAAATATACTACTTAAATAATTACTTAAAAAATATTTGCTCTGAGTGGGAATCGAACCCACGACCCCTGGCGTACAAAATAGGATCACTACCATCCGCGCTATCAAGCCTTTCAAATTTGGTGGCTAAGATTCTAATTTTAAAACAATTGTTTATTTGGACGGAATATCTAAAAATGAAGAGAAATGTTTAATAAATATTAGCTTTCATCGTACAATAAAACATCAGAATCTGGGTAAGGCTTGAAAGTGAGCAATCTATCCTAATAAAGCACTGGAGGATCGGTTTCAATGCAAGCTGCATACAAACGATCGTATTAAAAATTTCTTAGAGGCTATGTCCAGAATGTTGTTATGAATTTCAAAAATGTAATTTTCTGCACATTAGTGTTGCCAAGGTCAATAAAAGAGCTACCTTTTGAATTTATAAAGCAGGGCTACACTTAGCAAAATTTAATTTCACCTTTTTAAACGGAGCGGTCTTTCAGAGCCGATGAATTGTTTAGATATTCTTTTGTGTTCCATTTTTATTGCGAGTCGCCTACAGCTCACTTTTACTGCTTAAGTTAATCTTGTGACTATCTATTTTATCTCTGCTATATTTCTCTAAACGTTCTAGAGCAAGGGAAATTACCTTTTAAATTTCTTTCTCCTACATATACATATACTAAGTGTTGTCACTTGAAGCGATCAGATCGTTGGATATATATTTATGTAACTGGTAGCTTATGGACGTAATTTAGCTTTAGTGTAAGTGGATAAAATAAAACATCTGATTTAAAGAAATAATAAATTCTCACAATACCTCATATTGACCTGACTCCGTGGTAAGTCTTTTAAAGCACTTGTGTTATGGACGCCAGACAACAGAGGTATCCAAAATAACATTAATATTATCAAATAAGTATTTGTTCTGGGTGGGAATCGAGCCCATGACACTTGACGCACAAGATAGGATCACTGCCATCTACGCCATCGGGCCCGTCAAATTCGGTGGTTTCATAATACATATATCCTGTCGTATCCAGTTGAATCGGTCACTTAACATGAAATTTTGTAATAATTTATATAATATTAAATTATATTTATATAATTAAATTTGGCAAATAAATGACTATTTTTAATTCCAGCAAGACGAGATATAAAGTAATACGTCTGCGAATTAAGCTCTGTATATGCTTATCATGAAGGATGTTGCTCATCCCATTGTATTTGGGCTAAAACATTTCGTATGGATAAAGCGGCACGTACTCGTTCCGGTATCTCAAACGCCTTCGTCACCCGATCATCATCATCATTTAATCATTCATCGACAGCCATTAAAAGTCCACTGTTAAACATAGGCCTCCCCAAGAAAGGGGCATGTTGCCCATAACGCGCGCTGGGCAATCGTGTTGGCAATTACAGAGTGCAGCTTTCGCGTTGGGGAGCCTGCTGTTCATCCCCACCCTGTTTATTTGAGCTGAATTTTTTGCATGGATGTACTGTCATCAGTCGGTTTTGGTACCTTGGTTGCCTCTTACGACACGTGGTACAGGGTGAGGAACTATTCTTTTCTGCCGGTACCTCACGGCTACGTCATCTAATACTGAAGTACTATCTACACTACCTAGATGACTTGAAAGAAAAGAAGAGAGATAGTCTAGAAAGAAAGATAGAAGGAAATATAAGAAACCTGGTTGGACGGCCGCTGATTTTGTATAAATGCTGATTGTCTTTTAAATAAGAATCTCTGTGTATTCACCAAGATTCTTTATAGTGGATTCTGGAATAACAAAAAATGCAAGTGTTTTGTGAAAGAGTGTAATTGCACCATACTTTCACGCACTCCTATACATCAACCGGCCTCGTTACGGCATACCTGCGCCGAGTTTCAGACGAACGTTGCTCGCGTCACCCGCGACGAGGACGATGCGATATCGTATAGATGGTGAAACGATTTATATCGTGACTATTTTAATCAAATTACTATAAATACCCGCAACCGATTTATCTATTGTATGGTGCTAAGACATATATATTTCCGGTGTCATTTATTGTAAAACTGACTTTGATTTTCATCTTACTATAAATAATGATAGAAACGATAATAAGTTATGAAGATTAATAAAATTACATCTTCATTGTTGAAAAGTTAAAGATCAAGGCAATCAAGGTAAGGAGGTATGGCCTTATACCAAAAGTAGAATAATTATAAAGACTGGAGGAAAAATATCTAACGTTTTGGGCAAACAACATATTAGTAATCTATTAAAAAGTAACATTTATCATCTTATTAATTAATCTGCATTATATTTTCTTTATTGTACATAAAAAATTACATAAAGTAAATAATATTACAAATTATAATATAATTGGCGGCTTTATTGCTCGGAGCGATCTCTTCCAGGTAACCGTTATATGGACATAAACGACAAAACGATTGACGTCATAGACAAAATTTCATATAAATATATATTATTACCTCACTACACCACACTCAATTATAATTGGACAAAACAAATAATAGGTTATATTCGTTGACATTTCTTGCATAAACGATGGTTATTTATAATTAAGTATTTATTCAAAGATGACAAATGTTTAAATCATATTGAAATTGAAATAAAGGCAATGCAATGTCAGAGTGGGATAGATGACATCTTATTGCTTGCTATCCTTTTTACTTTTATGCAAGTATCACGGCTGATCTACCTATACTGTGTCGCTAAAGAATAAACTTGATTAAACTACGCCTATATTTTTCATCTTACAATTACTTAGTAATTAATAATAACTTTAAACTTAAAATAAATTAAGCTAGCTGTAGTCAGGGAATCTTAAAAATCAAATATATACTTAAAGAAACAATTAATTATAAAAAGTACATTAGTAAATTACAAACTTGAGAGAGGTGACTAAATCAAAGTATTATTATAGAATACGAAAGTAATAAATTGGGTTTTACAAGAAAATGTCGAATGACGTCATACTCGCTACGCTTGTACTTGTACTTAACCCGTTAACTTGACCCGTTGCACCAATGTGAACAGCAACTCAGCGATCTTCATATTGGGCGAATGCGTGTTTAATATATATATTACTGTAATAACCCGAATTATGGTAAATCTTAGAATTTACCAGTACAGTAAAGGATTTACCAACATATATGGGTAAATGTAAGAATTACTAATGTAAATAAGCAAGACGAAAATGAATCGCCGCATAACCGACCCCACTTCAGTTTCAGAGCCCCACAGCGCAGGAGTCGTAGCAAAAAGTCTAAATTAATTCTAAAAAAAGTAATTTTTTTTTGGACTACTTACATTTACCAACATGAGTTGGTAAATCTTAGGTGTACAACCTAAAGAGCCCGTTAAAAGCCTGTTAAAAGCCCGGTTACGGTAAATTCTAGAATTTACTGTAACCGGGCTTTTAACAGTAACATATATAGAACATGTACTCTTAGGTAAATATCATAACAGACGAGACATTCTATTACAATACTATTGTACATAACTAAAGTTAGACCTCCCCAGCTGAGGCTGTACACGCAAATAGTTTCACAACTTGTCACGTCGCGTGTAAAAGACCTCTCCACAGTGTCTGAGTTAGCCAACCGAGTTAAAGTGAGGCTAGATTTATGGCCTGGATTCTAGACCGGACTGCAGCGTGCCCCATCTTACCGCTTGATGAAAAATTACGTCGGCTGACCAACTATGCCTAGAGTGCTTCGAAGTTTAGATTGCAGATATATTTTCTACGTCGCGCCTTTATAGTTTAGTAAAGCGGAGAATAATTACTGTGATAAATAAATAAATAGTATTTAATGTTCTTATTAATTTAAATGACATTATTTTAAACAGTAAAAATACATTAGTCCTGGAGAACTTATTTACTTAATGAAAAACCTGTCTAAGAGTCACCTTCTTTATACCCCTAAGGAGATGTCATGTAGAGTCATCAATAATGTAAAAGGTAAATAGCTCTTTTTTTGGGCTATAATTGTTTTGCCCTGAGTTTTTTAGTAGTAATAAATACTTATTGAATATTTTACACTGCGCTGTGAACTTTTGGCAGAGTAGAACAGTACTTTCCTCAGTACCAGGTGTCTTAAGAAGCGACTAAGGTATCAGAACCAACAGATGGTGAATATCTATCTGAAACAGCGCAGTTCGAATACAGCAGCGTGCACGCTTTATTGTGGAGGCCAATATCCAGCAGTGGACTTTCTACGGCTACTGTGATGATGATAATGATCAACACCTTTTTTTTCTTATGTTTTATATTACACAAATAATTTACAATATTGTGACTAAAAATTAAAATATAAACTCTCCTATCTCTCTAGTTGGCTTAAATTGCAACCGGTGCGCAAAATGCGATTTAAATAGAGTCAATAGTTAAAGAGTTTATCCTGGACAAACAATGTGACGCGAAATTTATATATATATATATATACAGATTTTCAGCAAACATAAATTATGGTTTCATGAAAACTGTTTTAATTTCCCCGGATATGTCATTTTCATATATTTTGTATGCAGCAGCGATAATAAATCAATAGCAGGTGCATATTAATTAAATATGGGCTATAAATTTTTATTAACATTTCGAGCATACGAAAAACTGCAAATGTAATTTACAACCATGTACATTTTATTTATATAAACTTTTAACATTTATATAAAGTGATATTATATTTTCATTGTCAACCAGCCATTGTCATAATATTGGGCATACGTTTTCTCAAATAAATTAACATTTTGCCCATAATTGCCGCGCTGGGAAAGCGTGTTGGCGATCGCAGAGCGTAGTTTTCGCGACAGGGATGCTGCTACCCATTTACACCCTATGCATTTGAGCTTCTCTATCTCGAATGGAAATACCGCCATCTGTCGATTCTAGTACCTAAGTCGCCTCTTACGACACCTGGTACAGGGGGAGGTACTATTCTACTCTGCCTGAATCTCACGGCACGATACGGCATATTGGTTGATTGATGAATATTAATAAATATAACCAACCTCATCGTCATCAATAGCCAAAACGTGTCCTTTACTGGAATGTTGGCCATTGCAAGCATTAAACGTTATGCATTTATAAAATCTATTTTGCGTGATGTAGACCTTATTTAAAGGTTTACGGTAATGTGACATAATATCTTCAAGCTTGGCGATGCTCCGATAATATCTCTGTGATAATTCAAGCATCTATAGACTAAGGTGACGCTCATTAACACGCGGATTGCATGCTTGTATTATGTATATATATGATGTTTGTTACCTTGTGTATTAATTGCTTGTATTTATATGTATTAATTTTATGACTTTTTGTGCTGATTTTTAATATTACTAACGTATTTTAAAAGTAATACTTTTACTTACTTACCGTTATTACTTAGATAAATTAATTCTGTTGTAAATTTTGGATTATAATCTTGTTTTAGTAACTTAATCATATCAACAACTCTGTGTAGTTGTAATCTGTTGAGGCTTCCTGTAAAATAAATAAATAAAAACTATGGAATTCTAAAAGGGTATCCCTGCTAGCCCCTACTATCTCTACTAATATTGTAAATGGGTAAATAACTGTCTGTCTGTCTGTTACGCTTTCCCGGTTAAACCTCTCAATGGATTTTGATAAAATTTGACACAGACAAACTTTAAACCCTGAGAAAGAATAGATCGAAAAGGTGGATGAAAAGTTGTATGGAAGTATTGCTATTTATAGAGCTACAAACTTGAAACTTATTTTGCAGGCCACTGATTCGAATAAATAAATATGACATTTAAAGTTTATATAAGTTAAGGTAAAGAGGTATGGTACCCGAAAAACTATTCCACACGGACTAAGTCGCAGGCACAGCTTTTAATTAATATATAAAAACGCGAAGAAAATAGAATGCTAATATCCCTTTATGTACTCAGGTAAGTTCTATGACTACTAGGAGAGCTCGAGTAGAGCTGTCAACCTCTGTGGTATTATTGCGGGGAGCTGTGGACTCGCCTGAATGTGTAAAGCAATTTGTCACTCATCGTTGAGCCTGACAAACATCTGCACATCAGACATCGGCTGTTTATGCCTCTGCCATGTCGTACTGTCTCGCGCGCGCAATCACCGTTATGTCGCATGCAGCTGGCAATTAACGCATTCTTGGTATCTCAACCGGTTTTGACAACATCAAATAATTATTAATTAAGTTTGATATTGTTGTAATATAGTTGGGTTAACTTGTATAATTGTGTTATATATAAATAAATATACACTGTTACAATACAATTAGTAGCATTAGTCAGGTGATTAAAACCATGTCTGGGGTTACTTAGAAGTATAATATACTCGTATATACAACATATGGCAGGTTCTATTGGTAATCTCTTTGTGAGACCGATGTTTAGAAGGGGTCATCTTTAAATTTATATGAGGATAATGATTGATAATTCGTTGTTATTTTGACAGGCCCGATGTCGCCGATGATAGTGATCCTGACTTGTGCGCCTAAGGTCGCGGGTTCGATCCCCACCCAGGACAAATATTTACACGATGATATATATGCTCTCTATGTTAAATATATGTATTTAAGTAGTAGTATTCTTCTGTTGTCTGATGTCTGTAATACAAGTGCTTTAAGCGACTTATCACGAAGTCAGGTCAATGTATGAGATGGTGTGGATTTTTTTTATTATTTATTCTTGCTGTTGCTACGGGTTAATAAAACAAGTCATCAGACTTATATATTATATACACTAGTAACTAAATTCCAAAAACTTTGGGATGAACCAGCAACCAGGTTTTTACAGCGCTTCCTTGAAAAGTTTGACAGGCCAGAGACGAAGCGTCCAAAATACCAACTTGTAACATAGCCACTTATATATACCATGACTCTCTGTAAATTTCCGCAAATTACGGTCTAAGAAGTCAGAGTGACTCAGTAGTGAGCAAAAATTCAATTGTGAATATTAATTGACGCATTCGAATAGACATTATTCCCAGACAATGTGTGTCAAAATTAGTTCAATCCAATGACACATTCAATGGGTCAGCGCCACTTAATATTGACATTTATATGCGACGCTAGAAATAAAACTAGATTTCCGCTTTTTACCTAATGATAATTTATTTGAGCTCTCGGAATATCTTTACAATCATTTCTGTGAATTTTTCTGAAAAGTTAACAAACAAATATACGTTTACAAAAATTATCAAAGACAAACTTTGTTAGGACAATATAAACAATCATCTATATATGTTTTTAATGAAAAATATATTGCGAATCTATATTGAGATATAAACTATCTTATCTCTCAAGTTTGATTAAACTACACATTAAGTAAAATATTGATTTAAATAGGTTCAGTTGTTCAGAAGTGCATCTCATATGTATTTTACATACCAGTCTTTGGAAATTCACTACCGGTCATAATTGCCGCGCTGGGCAAGCATGTTGGCAATCGCAGAGCACAGTTTTCACCTTAGTCGCCTCTTACGATACTTGTCATAGGGAGAGGTACTATTCTACTCTGCCATTAGTAGTAGCTAATGGCTGCTTATCAGCATTATAAATAAAGAAATAATCAAATCTTACCTCTTTATATTAGAAGTTTAAATAAGGTTCCATCCGCAGAGGATACCCGAAAATAAGTTACGTACATTTGCACTTAAATTGCCCCATGCCTTAACGCAGATTGCCAAATTACAGCATGGTATAAAAATAAATATGTGTTACTAATATCTGAGGAGATAAAAGAGTTTTGCTACAAAATACTAAACATTTTTATACATAAAATTATCGTAAGAGTACTAGTGGTATTTTATCTGGAACATTTCTAAGATGGCAGCTAACTCAAATTTCAGAAGGGTACGTAAAAGGCGAATAATAAAAAGATTTTACGGCCCATGAACGCAGCAACAGACAGACTTGCCCGGGGACATGATTTAGTGTCCTAATACAGGAACGCAAGGCGTAGGCTGTGGCGTATTGATAAGTGATGATGTGGGGTATTCCAGTCAGCTGGTACCGCAGACTATATAACAGCAGATTCATATTATTTTTATGTGATTCATTAACAGTACAAAATAATTCTTTAATCAATGTTATCTTGTCCTATTGTTTTTTTATAAAATGAATTACTCTAATGTCGGTCCATCGCATCGATAAGTCCTAATGTGCTAGACAAATACAGCCATTTGTCAAGGATGTTGCGATAATGGACTCCATGCATGGCGGAGTTCTGACCATCGTTTTAGTTATGCCGTCCAAACCCAGTCATAAGTTAGTATGTAATTTCTTCAGTTTATATCAAACTGTTATGTGTATTTCTTTTCTCACCATCTTATTGCCACTTCGGAACAGTACTGTACGCACTAACCTGTAAAATGGTCCAAAGCGTATAATGTGGCCCACGTTGATATTAAGTTTACCAAATACCATGTCGTGCATGCATTTGTGGCACCATAGAAACCTCTTTAATCTTTTTTGAAATCCCTATTCTAATTTTTTCAGTACTCTACTACTGAAAAAAATTCCGCATTCCAGAACCTTCTAACGTTATATTTACTCTTACCACATATAAAATGGATCGTATCCATTCTATTTCTTTTAATATTAAAGAAGGTATGCCTAACTAAATAATTCGCTGTATTTGCCGGTTTTCAGTTTAATCTAATAAGGATTGCTAACCGGATGAAATATTATAAACTTGACAATATATCATTTTTGTTGCGTTTCTGCCATATTGAGCTGTATCAACTAGATAATTTAATTATTTTTCTATAAAACCGAACATAAATTATTTCTTTCATGTCTCTTCAGAGCTTAAAATACCAAAGGTTGGCAATTCACTCAAACAAGCTGACCTTAGAATTGGCTCGATAAATTTATTGCGAATGCTTGAAAAGAAGCCACATATAAAAGCTAGAAAATGGACTATAAAGTCAGTTTTCTAAGGAGGTGATGTTTTTGAATAAGTTTGCTTACACTCCAAGGGCAGATTGCAGATGAAATATACAGAAAATATATCCTAACTAACTGACCAATTCTCATTAATTGATTCGTACTTTTGAGCTGCCGTTCTATGCTAACAATAATTCTTCTCACAATCCAATACACAGAATAATTCCAGACTTTAATGATCTCACTAGTGATATAAACGAGATGCCTGTTGCCTAAATTCATCACTCATTAAATTTATATCAGTCATTGTAAATTTGTTACAAATATAACTAAGTATTACAGTCGGTAATTCTTTTAATGTAAGTATATAATATTATAATGGATGTGTAATCTCACGCAATTAATATGGTTTGAAAGAAAAAATAAAATTTCATAATTATGATTTCATATATAGATAACCTCATTATTTGTGTTGAATATCGTTGCTTCACAGTGTCGTGTGAACTTGCTTTTGTAGTTGCAACACTCGTTGTTACTTTCGTTTCGCTTATCCAAAATAATGTTGACTGTCTCTGTTTTGTGAACATTCAACATAATCGTTATATCAGCCATTGGTAGTCCACTGCTGGACTTAAGCCTCCCCAAGATAGGAGAAATTATGCCTACGATTGCCGCGCTGGACATGCGTGTTGGCGATTGCAGATTTCAGCTTCTGCAAGGGGGATGCTGCTTCTCCTCCCCGCTCTGTACATTTGAGGTACATTGTCGGATATACCGCCATCTGTCAGTTCCGGTATCTTAATCGCCTATTACGACACTTGTTATAGGGGGAGGTACTAATCTATTCTGCCTCTACTTTACGACTGATTGTTTATACGAGTATTAAATAAGTAAATTATATTTAACAGAAACATGCTAAAGTACATAAAATAATAATTGAAAACAAAACAATAATACAAGTTTCCAAAAATTATTTTATCTTTAATTAAGCTAAAAGTTGAAAATGATAGAAATAATCATTAAGAATTTTGTTTTATTATTACAAACAATATTTAAAACACATGATCAGTTTTCTGGTCTTTCATTAATTCACATAAAACTAGCGAAAGTTTTCGTCTCGCACCAAATACCGACCCTTTGCAATCCGAACTGGATTTCAGCGTTTTATTTTGGGTCACTCGTTTAGAGAACATAGAGTTACATCGAGTTTGATTTCGAAGATTACATTATTAAAACGAGTATTCACATACATGTAGAGCAGGTTGTGTTAGTTATTATGAAAACATTACATTTATCTAGACTTATTTGACGGACTGGATGGCGCTCTCAGTGGTTATCCTATTTTGCGCAAAAAGGGCCATCGGTTCCGTTTCCCAGACAAAACAAACTATTACGTGATAAATACGTGTATTTATTTTGTTTCTGGACGGATATTGATGTATTGATGAATCTATGCAATAACTTTACATTGCCTTTCATAAAAAGTAAACTGGGTCCTTTCTTAGTGGTCAATATATCCTTATGCTATATACATCAAAATCTTTCAACGGCTAAGCTATAAAAACGCGACAACCAGACCGAGTCACTTTTGCATCTATCATATTATTATGTATTATTTTTTACTACTATGTACCATAATATTTATTACTTAATAACAATAAAGCTTGTATATTTATGTTTGATTTATTTATTGGTACTGCGTATATGTAAGTATAGTACATATCGTCGTTTAAGTTCTAACACAGTGTAAGTCAAAATGTTGACAATTTGTACAATAGGGAAAACATTGCTCACGTTTCATAAAATCATTTTAAAACTAATTGCTTATGCATTTAGTTGGTGCAAAATAGATTTAGTTTAAATAATACACGGTATACAATGTTTAGTGCAGCGTTAGAAATGTAATATCGTGTTATCATTGGGCTTAATTATTAAGTTTCCAACTTTGACTTACGCGGTTGTAGAACTCATGCAACGATATAAATATTACTAATGTATAATACCACTGCTGGCCATAGGCCTCCCCGAGAAAGGGGGAATTTTACCTAAAATTGCCGCGCTGGGAGAGCGTGGTGGCAATTGCAGAGTGCGCCAAAAGTTCAATCCCCACACAGGACAAATATATATATGATGATATTTATATTTGTTTTGTGCTTGGGTTTTAATTATATGTATTCTTTTCAGCTTTCAGTGATATATCATGAGATCAGATCTTAGGATTAAATTTTACTTGTTATGCTACTAGCTACGTGGCTTGCTTGCTTTAATCAAGGCAACAAAAATAAATTTACACCATTATCCTTATTTCTCTAGCTTCTAAGGTGGTATGACCTTGTTGGTTTTCCTAATAGATTCAAAAAATATTTACACACATATGTAACATGTAACTAAAGCTTCAGAAATGCACAGTAGAGAAAGGGAGATTATTTTAAATGTATTTCTTTTTAAACTAGAAAGTAGAGCATGGAACTCTTTTGCAAATAAAATACTTATAGAATTCAATTTATTATAATTAAGATAATGGGTATTGAATTTTTTCGTATTTGTGTTCATCATGACAGCCACTGCAAGTCCACTGCTGGACATTGGCCTTCCCAAGAAAGGGCGAATTTTGCGTATATTTGCCGCGCTGGGCAAGCGTGTTGGCAATCGCAGCGCGAGCTTAAGCTTCTCTGTCTCGGATGGATATACCGCCATCTCTCAGTTCTGGTACCTCAGTCACCTCTTACGACACCTGGTAAAGAGGGAGGTACTATTCTACTCTGCTGGTACCTCACGGTATTTATGTTGCAAATATAAATTTTAATTTCGATTCATTAATACTTAAACATTAAATTCATTACTACATAAATACTTTTAGCGTTGATTCAACAAAATGCAAAATTATTTTAAGTCAGCCCTTAATCTAAAAACGAAGAAAACTCGATTCTCTAATCGCATTAACTAAATCGCTAAATTTGGCCAGAAAGCTTTTAATCCGACGTTTTAATACGCACTTCAACTTTTGGCTATTTCCAAATTTTCCACGTTTCTGATGATTCGATATCAAATTGTTATTTCGACCGAGAATTTTCGCATTTTGTCATTAATCGAATGATTTAACGTCGAGGATTGA
>JACJUM010000202.1:1860773-1870783 GCA_020976665.1 Heortia vitessoides
TGGCTTCTAATTCCTGTCTGGCTTCCTTGCTACGTGCTACTCTTAACGTTCTACTCGTGCTACGCTTAATATAACTGAAATGAAATAAAAATGAAAAAATAAAGAAAATTTAACGAAACAATAACTTCAACAAAATTAATAGACAAATAAAAAAGAAACATACATTTTTTTTGTGTGTGCAAGACAAGAAAAAGCTATATGAAAGAGTAAAGCTATATGAAAGGACCGAATCATGGCTTATTTTGTCTATATATCAGGAGTTTAGTATTTTTTTTAATCAAAATACGTTTTAAAAACATATATAAGTACAAGTAACGAGAGTATTTTAATTATTTGCCTGAAATACTGAAACAGATTAGCCTCCGCAACCACGTAGATTAAACGCAACATGACGGGCAGCGTCATAGCAGCATCTACGCTACAAAGCTCTGCAACAAGTCTGGATAGCCTAACACTTTCAAATTTTACTTCATATGAAATAGACCTCATAAACAGGTCGTCTGATTTGTAACCTCACTACACCTATTTCTACTGCCAAATGGCAGTGTTCATATTGCTGTGCTCCAGTTTGAAGGGTGAGAGAAGCGTTTAAATTACTGGGTAATATGACTTAATATCTCCGAGTCATAAGGTTAGCAGGGCGCTAGTGATATCCTTGTAATATTACGAGCGTCTACAGGCTGCAGTAACGCTTACTATCATGTGGCCTGTATGCTAGTTTGTCAACCTGGTCTAATAATATATATAATAATTCTAGCAGGACAGATATATTTATATAAAAAATAGGACATCCAGATGTTGATTTGATTATAACTGGGTCAATTTTATGGTCATTCAATCCCATTATCACACTGTCACATTACCTTATAGTATTACTGCTTGGCTGTGGAATACCGGCAGGGAAGTATAAATACTACACAAATTAACTGAAATCTTAACACGTTCTATGCCAAGAGAAAAATCGCAAATTCCTGATCGGGCCGTGTCGGTCAGTGATGGTTGACATATAGACTTTCAGTTCAAGCCGCGTCAGTCAGTGATGACCGCAATCTATAAGAGTTTTTATTTCGTTCTTACAGGCAGTTGGGCAGTGCTCTCAAACTAAATCGCATATTAAGTGACCCGCGTCGCCCACTAGTTTCTCTATATCAAGTTGGTTTAAAAAAAAGTTAAGAACTTTGAAAGAAAAACAACAATAACCATACAAAGAAATTTATTGAAAAAAATCACAAAAAAAGAAAAGGTTTGTAACGAATGTAACATTTAAATGTACAGCACGGCGTCTCATTTCAAGATACGGGCGGCAAGTGCGAGCGCAAACGAACGCGGGGAAGCGCAAAGGGCTACCCGATACCGCGACCCGTGCGGCCCCCTGTAACGGCCAACCGTTTTTCTCCCTCTGTAGGCCGCGTCGGTCAATGCTGCCTGACGTTAATTATTTCCATAAATAGTGGCTCAAATTGAATTTTGTTATTATTCCGTTACATTTGCTTAAAAGATAAAAGCATATAAGGAAAAAAAACAATTTAGTAATTTTATACGGAATTGAAATATTTGATAGACTTAAAGTGAAACTTCACAGACGGTCAGCACTGACCGCGTCAGCAGAGAACGTGTTGAGCAAAAATATTTTTTGTTATAAGACCTATGTCTGCTGTGGACGTTAATGATGATGATGATGCTGATAACTACTTCCCTTACTCTTCAAAGTGGAACATCACAAAGACAACCACTGTAAAAAAATCACGTCGGGCAAAGCATGCGGTCTGCGAGATAATAAGCGGAGCGTTCACGATATTGTCTAACTTGAAGATATTACACATAGCCCAGTTTATTCACTACTAGAGTCCGGAGAATAGTAAAGGGAACCCTTAACTAAATTTGTTCGTACTTAGTTTTCTATGCAAGTAGAGAGGGTGAAATCGAAGTAAGTGATTTATTACGGTAACCTTAATTACCATACCGGTTTTGCCCAAAAACCGACCTTAATGGTGTGAATCTATTTAGTGGTAACTATAAAACTTACTTGAGGTCATTGTGTGCTTTTGCTAGCGATTATTAATGTAATCGCTATGGATATTAGCAAGAAATATTAAATGAACGAGTACGCTATACTATTGTTAAGATTTGTTGTAATTGATAAAATTATAAGTCAGGTGTATGGACTGCTCCGATGGCGTAAAGGCCGTGAGCTCAATCCCCAACCAGGATAAATATTTATATGGAAATATTTTTGTTTGTTCTGTATCTGGGTGTGAAATATATGTTTTTAAGTAGTATATTTGTGAAGTAGTATATTTGTTGTTTGATGTCCGTAACAGAAGTGCTTTAAGCGACTCATAACGGAATCAGATCAATGTGTTAGATGTCGTGGAAAAAAAAGTATTAGGTAAACTCATGACGATTAATGCGGAAGGGAACCGTTGGGCGTATACTATGACCGACCTTTATCCATCGCACCCTGAGGATTTGTTCATAATTGTTTCGTCCTGTAGCCGATATGAAAATGATATGATAAAGAAAAATCTAGATAAATAATTTGTTTTCTATGACAATAATCTGCTTGTTTTCATTTTTAGTACTCTTTGTTCTATTATTTTACATATTGATTCAACAATATGAAGTTGAAAATATAACCCTCAAACTAAAAGACTGCAGCAGTACTGTGACGCATGAAAATATAATGAGTGTATCTTAACAACAACTTAAATATCTGTTTTGTAAAATCGATGTTGTTGGTGAGGTGTCATCCTCCAATCAGCCAATAAATCGCCGCAAACCGACCGCAGCCGTACTACACCGAAGGAGAACATTCCCAAATCTAAGCCATAAATAGCGGACCACACAAATCCGGAGCGATATTGTAGATTTGTCACCGTAATCCGTTCGGCGGCGGAATTAATCTTCACTCAACAAGCTTACGTCGCTCGCAGTGAGTAAATAACACGATCATCCGGTAGGCGATACGTCAACGTTGATCTGCTCGGTTGCGCATCTTGCTAGTGGATTTGTCTTTTAATCGATGGCAATTATCTAAAGACGCACGCGATCACGATCTACACGCACCAAAGAATGGCTATCGCTACCTGCTTATATATTTGTTAGGTATTTCGTTCAATAAAGGCGACATATTATAAAGTGTATGTAAATAAAAAAAAATACATAAACGAAACGAGGCACGTAGTCGCAAGTAGAGTAATGCGTATGATCACAAAAATGGAATCAAGTTACTTTAACAGACATAATTTCTTAAAATAGGTAATAATAAACGACATGCCACTTAAACTCGACATAAGTGAAGTCATTTTAGCTGATCTTGTAGCCAATAATTTTATATGAAAACCAAAATTTAATTTAAAATTTGTTATTAAATTGAATTGTAAGAAAAAGTCGTATTTTTTTTCAAAACTCCTCAAATTTTGTTTTATAAAGAGAAGGAAAAACCCACGTGTTAGAAAATATTAAAAAAATATATTTTTTTGTAATCCGTAAGGTGACATAGGAAAGCACTCAACATCAAGTGGAGCATAAGTCATGGATCGTTGAAATGTCAGAGTCCTACAGGGGAGAATTCTTCAGAAGACCTTCCCAAGGGAACCAAGCGAGATACTTAAAGCAGAACACAGGGGATCAAATATCGTATAGCCAACTTTATTACTTCGGTAAGTTTTTTTGCGTATTTTTTATAGACTCAAGTTTGTCGGTACAATATAATTGTATATGTAAATGATCAGCTAAATATAAATTAAATAAAAGTAACTTTGCAACGTTATATGATCGTACTTGTTCACGATGCATTTACTTTATATTACATCCTAAAAATGTTTTGTTATTCCTGGAAGAAGTCTATTTTTTATTACTCCAAGTCGACAATCTAGCATACAGTCCACGTGATAGTAAGCGTCACCACAGTCTATAGACGCATCACAAGGATATCACTATCGCATGGCCTTGTGGCCAAAAGACATTATGTCACATATACCCAGCAATTTTACTGCTTTTCTCACCATTCAAATTTGTGATGAGAAATACTGCTAATTGCGGTAGAAATAGTTGAGAATGAGGTACCAATGTAGACAAAGTAGTCTATTGTCTATTTTTAACTTGATTTATGCGTAAAAGAGTATCAATCATTTACACATTAATCCATACAATTGTTTTCGTTTAGAATATTAGTAGCATAGAGGTTACAGAGCCTGGGTCGAGAATAAAGAGTGAGACAACCACAAAAAAGGAATGGTCATGGTTTGACAGTATCCAGACCGCAGCATCCTGGATAACCCTGAGCTTACTTCTATAAGCTGTCAGCAACTCTAGTACATACGTACTAGTATACTTACTACATTCTCTGCGACGATGGATACACTCTAGGAATCACACAAAAGTGTAGCCACAAGGCCTCAAGTTACGGAGATTTAGAGGCTATCTATTTTATTACTTTCATATATTTCATTATTTTACTGCTGGATATAGGCATCCCCGAAAAAGGGTGAATTTTGCCCATATTTGCCGCGCTGGGCATGCTTGGCAATCGCAAAATGACAGGGTTTCTGCTGTCAATCCCCAACCTATGCGTTTGGGCTACACTGTCTCGAATGAATATACCGCCATCCGTCGGTTCTGGTACCTTAGTCACCTCTTAGGACACCTGGTATAGAGGGAGGTACTATTCTACTCTGCTGGGATCAATGAGGTTGTTAATTGTGTTTTGTGATCTGGCAGTGTTATGTAAGTAAAAAAAAGTATGTCAGGATCCCAGGCAGGTTGTATTTCAGCAATATGTTCTTGAAGCAAATGTGCCTTTAAATAAAGTCAAGAATTGCGTAAAAGATAAACATATTCATAAGAATAATTACTAATTGAAATATTACGTTAATGATTAAATTACTCGGGATTGAATTGTTCCAACTTCAACTATTAAGGCAATTGTGTATTAGTGCCGACGCCGGAGTAGGTTCCAATAGTACCTATCATTGGTTGTTATTGGACCCCAATAACCACATGTTTTTTATAGGTTCTTTTCTGGTGACACGCTGAATGAACCTGCTATATATCAACTTAGTTATAAAACTCGTCTGTATACTACCAAAATAGGACACTGAATGACCTATTTTTTTAAATGACGCTAATAACACCATAAGGTTGACAGGGTCATCGGTCATTTGTATAAAATTATAGCAAGCAAATCTATACTCATACGTTTTTGTTGTTTTGTCGATTTTAAAGTTCTCTATTATTAGCCGATAGCCCTATTTAAATAAAGACGTATTAATAGTAATGACTTTGACTTTGAAGCCTTGTATGGATGATTCATTTGATTTTGTCAATATAAAAATTGTTCCATAACGTAGTTGTAGTCTTCCAGTTGTAGTAAGGGAATAATATAGATTCGTGTTTCACCTGAAGCCTGTTTAATTAAAAAATTAGCATTATTCCTTATTAAGAATTACTATGGTATAATTTTAGTTTATATAGAACGCAATAAAGTGTCTTATGTTTTCACTATTGTTTCTACTGTGACTAAAATTCTAGATGTTTGCAAAAGATTTCACATTGTCATTGTGTCATGTTCTCTCGGCTTATTTTTATGAAAAAATATTTTAAAATGTAAGTAAAGATTAAGATTAGAAGGGACATATTTGTATTTTACAATAATGTAAGCTTCGGGTATTTACCTAGAAGTACCGGTAGAGTAGATAGTATATCCCATTGTACTAAGTGTCGTAAGGGGCGACTAAGGTACCAGATCCGAAACAGTGCAGCTCAAATGCGAAGGGTGGGGATGAGCAGGATCCCCGTCGCGAAAGCTGCGTTCTGCAATTGCTGAGACGCTTGCCTAGCGCGGTAATTATAGATGAAATTCTCCCTTTCTTGATGAGGCCTATGTTCAGCAGTGGACTTTTTATGGCTGTTATGATGAAAAATGTTACACCTCTGACATATTCATCTATCAAATATAGGTAGGTAGTATACAGATACAATTCGTCCCCCGGTAATGCTTGGCCTGACGTCAGTGTCAACAATTCATTAGGTTTGCTCATTAAAAAAATCAAACACCGATGTAGAAGTATAAATGTCCACCTATATTTTCCCTTTATAGGCGTACATTTCTAAATAATGTCACTTGAGTATTTCCAAAGCCGTCCAACCAGAAATGCCTTACCTCAGGGTGGTCGCCCAACTGACCTAATTACTGTTCAGTACTATACTAGATTTCTGACTGCCTGTGGCGTCATAATTAACTCATACAATAGCATAATTGCTGACTACTATTGGATTAAGGTTTCCACTGACACAGCAACTCAAATTATTTGAAAGAGCTTACACCGGGCTGGAATATGGGTAATAAGGTCTGATCATACGGCACCGACAACGACGGAAAATACTGTTGGATAGACTCCGAGAAAATGAGGAAGTCAAAAAGAAAAATAATGGGCTAAATGGGCAAACCATATAATAATGAATTTATACAACATCGGAGTAAGGTCAGTGACATGACTCTAAGGTAAGTTGCTAAGTTTTTTACAGATATTGGGCTACAGGGTTATCACAAATATAATTTTTCAATAGATGTTTAAAACCTGGACGTAAAACAAACACAAATATTTATCCTTTAAATGTATGCCCTGAGTGGGGACTGAAACCTCGACTCTTGGCGCATAAAATAGGGTCATTACTACTTGCGCTAATCTACCAGTCACGAATCAGAACTCATCCATCCAGAAAAACTGAAAAGGCATAATGCATCTAAAAGGCAAATGCCACTAAACATTTTCAGCAAGTTGGGAAATCCATGTCTTTTTCAGGTAGACCAATCAATGACGCTCCAAAGCCTGTGATCCCATATGGAGGCTCAATAACTGCAATTATGTAGAAAACAATTGCTATTGATGGAAATGTCAGACTATTCAGAATTAACTATGGACACCAATTTTAGTATCTCTCCAAGAATATGACATCACAAAATTATACTTACTCGCCAGATTCCCAGACTTACAAGATTACGTGTGGTATATACTCTTAGGCAAGCTATATAGCTGATGGTTTCAGCTTATATATATACAAGTGAAGCTATTATTGTACAATGAGGTAGGCAAAAATGCTGGATAATCCTCAGTAGAGGATCTCCACATTGTCTACTACATTAAAACCTTCCCTTTATTGATGTTGTGTAAGTTTAGATAAACCCTCTTTGTTAATAAAAAAAATTCCAGCTACAATTTCATTAGCATAAAATAATTCAATGATTGTTATCAAGAAAAAAAATATGACATTTACGTTTAGGTAATGAATCAATTTCCATTTACAAAATTATATTCTAATAGTTAGTCAGCTTTAGCTTATAATCGTAAACTCTTTTAACATAAACAATTTATATTAAACAATCAATAAAATCCTGCAGACATTATATAAAAAGAAAATATAGCGCTATTTAGCTGAATTTCACGTAAATGAGTGCGCCTCTTTATACAAAATTACAAAGAGGATCCTAAATACAAAACCGCCCGCCCGCCTTGACTTACATAATCCTGTATTTTGTTGCGACATACATAATTACGAGATGGGCTATCTAGTCTTTTTTTGTTGATATTAAAATATCAAAGGAGACATTTTTAGCAAGATATTTTTAACATGACTGGAGAAAAGCCCATAGACTTGATGTATACATCTTGGGTATTATGAGTAACATTTGGTACTGCAATTTATTTTTACAAATTTACATTAGCTGGAAACATACAGTACTTTGAATAAAATAAATCTTCGTAACATAAAACAAATTCTATTTTTTATATATACATATGTATATATTATGAAGTCAGTAAACAAGCATACGGTCCGCATTATCGTAAATGTTATCGTAGCCTATAGATGCTCACGTCATCACAAGGATATAAGCTACTAAATCATATTTATTCAGTAATTTTACTGCCCCTCTTAAACTGAAACACGGCAATGTGAACACTGCTGTTTGGCGGTAGAAATAGATGAGAGTGAGGTACCAATTCAAATAATCTGTGTCAGATGTCAATACAATATCACTATTTCTTTGAGCGTAGTTTTTATAAATACTTTCATAGATGAACCGATGAATTGGTTTTAATGACATTTGGCTTCTTGGCTTTACGGATTTTTGATCTTAGATAAAATTCTTGAAACTCTAAAAGATTCTTGTCTGACGCAACTTCACGTGAATTGGCAAATGGAATACTAGTGAATAATGAAAATCATCGTCACTTTCATCACATCAATCGGTCTCCATCAAAACACTCCACATACATTTATTAATGACATTCGTATTTCTACTTAAATTTTAGCATTACCCGGCCAAACTCTCTTATTAATTTTCGCTTACCTATATAATAATCATTTTCTTTCACACCTCATCTTTCTTATCTCGTAGTGTCATTCCATTTTTGGTGGTAAGAATAAACAAATTATTTCACATATAAGTGAAAATGATTAAATCATTTGTTTTTCATTAATAATTAAAAGAATAACTTAATGCCAGACACAGTCCAAGCAGATTTCTTTATTACAAAATATTTGTAAAACAATGATTCGACTATTTTACAACAAGAATTTACCCATCTCCACTGCTTTTTGTGCTAAGATCTGTTAGGAAAATATTGTTCACTGTATTTATATGTAAAATGTTAATTAAGATTTTTTTTTGATATTTGACAGAAAACATTATTCCATATTACTAGCAGTATTTTTATCTAACATTCACGCAATTGATTGCATTTAAAAATTTGTATAAAATGTCAGCCCTTACTTCTTTTAAACCAAAAATAAATATATTCGTAGCTTACCGGTTTTATCAGACTTTAAATTATCGTATTAAAATAAACGGACAAATATATGCTATCTTATTATATATTCATCATTTTAACAGCCATTGAAAGTCCACTGTTAGACATAGGTGTCCCCAAGGTAAGGGGAATTTTGCCCATAATTGCCATGCTGGCTATTGTAGATCGTAGCTTCCACGACGAGGATTCTGATCCCCGCCCTGTACATTTGAGCTTCACTGTATGTGTACCGCTATCTGTCGGTTATGGTACTTTAGTCGCCTCTTACGACACCTAGTACAGTGGGAGGTACTATTTTACTCTGCCAGTACCTCACAGATTTATTATATTAGTATAGATGATTTTATGGTAAGATGTTTTGTAAATTTAAAGCGAAATGTTTCACTTAATGTTAATTATAAATTATTTATCTTACCGGCTTAAATATTTTGGCTCGGTATTTCCAGCTGTAACGACTTGTAAATGGCACCACTAATGTTCACCGATCAACCTCCAATTTAAAGTTGTAGAAACAGGAGCGCTCTATAATATTGCGCAGCGAAACATTCCAAAACGGTCCCAAACATCAATCACAGTGAGCAATTAGGCGAACTGGATTTTTGGTGGTGGACTTTTTAAGTTTCCACTTTATTGGAAAATTTGGATATTTGTCATTTGGACGATTACATTTAATCATTCAGTTGGAAGTATCTGTTGGCTGTTTAATAACGGGTTATTAGTAAAAGTTTCAGTTCTAGTGCTATTTTTATGTTTCAGAAAGTAGAACGGAAAACGGAAACCCTTATTCATGTTGCCGATTGAAGAAACAAATCTGTTTTGTATTTGTTATTAGACTCAAGTCGCTATTTGGTACTCATATGTAGTTGGCGTGGTTGGCGTGTTTGTGTTGTGTTATGACGATCTCTTTTAGGCGGGAGATAAAAAGAATATACTAGACAATATGCATTTTGTGTAACATAGTAAAAATTATATATTTTTACGAATGAGCAATTATATTAATGTTACAATTTTGATTTGAAACTGGTTTGGTTCTGGAGATTGAAATTCAACGGAGACATCATTTTTATTTTTAGGAAAAAAATACTACTTGTTTGTATACTATAAATGTATGTTTACACATAGATTACTAAGAAATAAAATGAATATAATAAATGAATGAATTCCAGTAAATCTCATACATTGACCTGATTCCGTGAT